>OX352774.1:173592931-174192931 GCA_947095535.1 Poecilobothrus nobilitatus
CTATTTATTTATTTATAGATAAATTTCCAAAATTGAAAGTGGTTAAAGGTGTTAAAAAAAAAAAAAAAACTAAACAACTTGTAAATTAAGAAAAGAAATACGAGAGAAAAAAGAAAAATAAACAAAAATTTACGCCGACGACATACTTTATGATTAAAACATAAACTAAGATGTTTTTTTATTTTTTTTATTTTTTTATTTTTTTATTTTGGTAATTTTCAATTTGTTTAAAATAACTTCATGTTTAAAATTTTTAATATTTGGGAGAAAAGTGCAATGTTTTTGTTTACATGTAAGGTACCTATTTTTTTTTTTTTATAAAGTTGTATTTTTGGTCATTACAATGTAATTCATTTATGTAGATATGGTAGATATGTATGGATGTTTAAATAGAATTGTACATATTTGTTAACAAATTTTATTTTTATTTTCTCTATCTGTAATGTACATATATTTATTTTACACACCCAGTATTGAGTTTTTGTAATTTTTTTAAATGAATATTCGGCATTACAAAATAAACGATCTGGGTGATGATCTTTGAACTAATAAATGATATACTTATTAGTTCTTAATTTTAGATCTCTATACTATATAAAGTACTTTATAAATCCAGCTAATGATGTAATGATTAAGAGATCGACTTTTCATTGGGAAGTTCTGAGGTTCAAAGACTGGCTGGATCAAGTACTAAAAAAAAATTATAAAGATTTTTCTTTTATTCTGGTATAATTAATATACCATATAGTCATAATATATAAAAAAAAAAAATAATTCTTGTATAAGATAATAGATGTCGCACAAATAATTCAAAATATTTGTCATTTATAGGCTATAGGTACAATATAGCTACAGCTGAATAGTCAATAGCTTAGTGAATCTTCCATAGATTTCAAAAATTTATGCTTAATCAATTAAATATAATTTATGTCCTTTATAGTTAGTATTAAAAAAAGGATACTTTATAACGTCATGATATTTTTTTGGTAATTTGAAGCATGCACTCAAAGGTACTTAGTTTTTTATTAAAATACATTCCTACTTTTAATAATTTGCTGAATTTTGTTAAATTTAATACGTATTATACTAAAACAAAATATGATTACATATATATGTAGGTATGTACCACAGTTTTAAAGAATTCATTCTGTTTTTTTTATTTTTTTGAAGATGCACCAATTAGAAATGCTTTTAATTATTCATATTTAACTGGATGGAATCGTATATTTCTTTATTTTTTTTTTATTATTTACTAAATTAAAATTTCAAGTTATCTTAAGTCAATGTATTAAATATTTAATAATTAATTAATTTGTATGAGTCTAACCTCTGGGGAAAGTGTATCATTGGACCAATTCTTTTTACTTAAACTAGTTGAAAGATCAGTTATTTAAAAACGTTTGAGCCTTTTTGCCTTGCTGTCAATTAGCATTTTGTTTGTATGTATGTATGTCAACGTGTTCGGGTGTTGATCTAACCGATTTCATATCTTATATTTTACTTGATAACCATGTTTTTAACTGTAAACGTATACATTTAGATTCTTTCTTATGACATTGTTGGAATAACATGAAACGTTTGGGACAAACAATTTCGTAAGACTTTTTATTTCAAATCTCTCAAAGAGTACTTGGAATTAATGTTTTGCTGTAAAGTTTTATACTATGAAATCATATCGGCACCAGAATTGATTTATAAACCTATAATGTAACTTTATTTGCCAACTGATATAATCATTAAAACTGTATTTTCGCCACATTAATCTACATTCGAGATGCAATGATACAAAGTACTTCTGTAATATCTTGAGGTAAAGTTCTCCAACTAAGCGTATAACCAGTGGAAGTTTTTCTATTCTGTGGGTAAGAAATTGTTACATTAACAAGTTTATTTTTATTCCCTTTTATTGTACAGATGTTGATCCAATTTTCTATGTTTTTTAGGTCAGTTTAAAATTTAGCAGAACTAATTTTTAATTTTTGATATGAAGCTAAAAACTCTATGTATTGTTTGTTATTACATTTCTACCTTATTAGAACTGAAATTGGATTCAGGAAAGAATCAACTTTGTTCTTTCTAAGTTCCAATCCTGCAACAGGCAAATCTAACCTTTACCTTTTCAAGGAATTTTATTTTTACACACACTTATGTGTTTATATGTTTAATAAGAAAAAAAAAAATATTATTTTGATTTTTTTTTTTATAATTTTCTTTATGATGCAATTGCACTTTCACTGACTTTAAAAAAAAAAAAAAAGTACTGTCAAATAATAACATTTTAATTTTTGTCTTTTTTTTTTTGTACTTTAAAAGGGTATATACGTATACAAATGTATATAATATGTACAATGTAGTAATAATTGCCAATCGTTTTAAAACTTTGCCACCAATATATTAAAATTTCTTTAAAAAAAAATTTAAAAGCCAAGCCTATAATATTATTATTCATTAAATATTGTATTCCTATAAATAATTTTCTATTACACGTATTATATGTACACTTTTTTACCTGACAGGTAAAAAAAAAAATTAAAAAAAATTAAAAAAGAATGTTTTCCTTAAAATGAAAACAATAAAGAAATAACATAATTTTTTTTTTTTAAATTCATACACAAGAAAGTGTTGTTATTTTCTATTTTTTTTTTCTTATTAATTTGCATTCAATATAAATACAAAACCCTAACTATTTAATTCACCTTTCCTTTCTTACAATAATAAACTTTCATATATGTACATATATATATGTATACATATAAATATTTAAATATGAATGACGAGTTTTAAGCGTTTGGTAACTGAAATTAAAACATACAACTAACTATGACAAAAATATAAAAGTCAACTGCAATAACATAACATAACAACAACAACAACAACCACAACATTTAAATTTCTAACGACAAGTTTTCAATGAAACTTTTTTTAAATAATTAAAACAAAAAAATTATCGCTTAATTAGTTGTCATAAAAAAATGTTATTTACTTACTTTATATGAATCAATAGTGAATCGCTTAGCAAAATTGAAGGTATTTTAATATTAAATAAATTTTTTTATTTTGTTATAAGTGAACCAATAAATGAATCAATAATTTAGTTGGATTATTAAAATTTTCTGCGATGTCCGTCATCGAATTTTGTTAATGTACTAATATTAAAATTCAAGTCAGAAATCCCAATCATTATTACTTAAAAGTTTTTGATAGATCGTTGATCATTGAATGATTTCTATAAGTTAGGAGTATTGTATCATATATTTGCTTAATCTAAGCATCAGTTAAATTGTTCATTTAGTGAACTATTACAAAAAACTGTAACATCATCATTTACAAGGGTTAGTAATTTAGTAAATGATGTTAGTTGTTAGAATAGTAATAATTGTTACTACAACTACTATGAAGTATTATCTACCAGCTACATTATCTACGTTTTTTATTTTTTTTTGCTTGAACCGAACAGGTAATTTACATAATGCAAACGAATGTAAAATCCACAACTTTAATCTATCTTACAATATGTCAAGAGCAGATCAAAGTGAGTTATTTATGTAGGTTATATAGGTAAAATTACACAATTGACTGATTTAAACGAAAGTTGAAGCAATCTATCAGGTCAAGTTTCAACTTGACAAGATTGAACCAAGATTTAAGCAAATAGTAAATAAATAGGCCAAGGTTAGTGATTGAGCCAAGGTATAAATATATAAAGGATTAGTTTTATAAATATTAATGTAGGGATGTTAATTTATTTGAGTAACTATAATCTAGTTTAATTTATAAAATTTTCTACACCAAAATACTACGAGGATCATATGCTTTTCACTCGTTGTATAATGCTAAACAGATAATAATTATTGATTCACGCTATTCAAGCTTTAACCACCACCGATGTTCATGCTCGCCTATAGTGTTGGCTTTTAGTGTTTGTTTATTAAGGCAACTATTGAGGCAATGAGTTGGTCTCTTTTCGCATTCCCTACATAGCGAATTCAAACCTTCCGTAATTTGTTGAATGGTGTGAAATATTGAAACGTTTTACAGGTGTCAAATTGTTCAGATTTTCCCAAAATCAGAACTGTTCGCGAATTTTAGGAAATATAACATAGCTACAAATAATTTGTTGAGCAAAAAAGATGTCCGCCACTAATCGACGTGACTGCAGGGAATTGAGATCTATTAGAAAAAGTCTAACTTCATGAGAAGAAAGACGAATTCAGTCAGTCCATGGTAAGGTGAACCTTAACATTTTTTTTTTTGTACTGATTCAATACGGGAAATATTGAATACACTGATTTTGAGTCAGAGTTAAATTAATTTTTTTTTTTTTTTTTATGATTAATTTAAGTTAGTTCCTAATTTTTCTTAATCTTTAATTGATTTCTATTTATCTGGTATAGACTACAGACAAGTACTTAAATCACTACTAAAAGTACATTTTTTTAATTAAAATTGTTTTCAAGTATCTATTTAAATCGAAGTTAAGTTTTTTTTTTATGTATTATACTTGAACAAAATAGATATATGCATTTAAAACCGCTTTTTATTATTATCACCATCATCATTGTCATTGCCATCATTGTAATCACCATCATCAACTTGGTCAAAGACCTTCTCTTATCAAAAGAAAAACAAGAAAAAAAAAAATTACTTAAAATGACAATTTGTTGTATATTTGAAATTTCATTTAAATTTTCATATAGATATATACATACAAACATACGTGTATACATTCCATTCCCTAATCTTCTTCATCAAAAATTTACTCTTTGACAAGGCAACGAATATTTCTGGTTTTTTCTTTTAAGTATAAAGGTATATATTAAGATATGCCTAAAATTTCCTAGGTTATAACAATATTATAGAAAAGCATTTATATATATATATATATATATATATATATTGTATTTTTATTTCCTAAAATAGCGACTCATATTGCATTTAAAAACGCAATCGTAAGTTTAATATTATGTCTTATGGTATATGGAAAGAGTGTATATACATTGTATTTATAATATTTTGTGTACAGTTAAAGATAATAATAATAATAGCGGAAATTTTTCTATATTTATAAAGGTAAAAAAAGTAATATAAATACTAGTTACCTTGTGCCCACCTGTACATTTATATATGTTCCTTGTTTACATTTTCTTTTTTGATGTATGAAAAGTTTTTTCTTATGATTTTATTTTTATTTTGTTGTGACAAAAAACAAAAACGACAAAAAAAAAAAAAAAAAATGAGAAAGTGGACACCTTTTCTTTTCAAGTCACATTTTTTTTTTTTTTTTTTGGATTTGCTAGTTAAAATTCAATTGAAGCCTAAGTAGAATGTAAGGTAAATAAGTGTATAGGGTGTCGCATGATACGTTTTACCTACCAGACTAAAACAATAATATATAGGATAGGAGGGGAGGGGGCGCTATTAAAAGTTTACTGTAACATTTTAAAAAAAAAATCAAATCTTATTCCGTGGTTACATTTTTGTTGCAAATTTTTTTTTAACTGAATAATTGTGATAATTTTATTGTTTTTTTTTTTAATAACTATGATTTTTTTTTGTTAAAAACCGTTATTAAAGCACAATTTCATAACATTTTTAAATATCTCTAGTTCGTATGCTTTAATTTATGTATGATATCTTTTACATACAAATAACTTCCATCTTTTCAATACAAATAACTTTTACGGTTTTCGATAAAATTCATAATCAACGGAGTTTACGGCAAGTTTATATTGAATTATCTCCAAAATTATAAAATATATCATAAAATTATTGTAATAACATAAAATAAAACTGAGAACTTGAGAAATTTTAAAATGAAATAAAATGTGTACTATAAGTAATAACGCGTTTTAATCGAAAAATCACAGTTATTCAAAAAAAAAAAACATAAAATTATCATAACTTTTTCAATTTAAAAAAAATTTGTAATTTTGCTATTTGAGAATTGTTTATATATATGAAACCCCATAATCTTAATATTTAAAAAACCTTAAATCAACTTCCTATGAACATGTACGAATAATGCTATCTCAGGATATACTTTGAATACTGTTATCTCGAGATATAAAATAGACATTCTCGTTCCATAGAATTTTCTGTTTGTTTCGACATTCCCAAACATCTCCTACCTTATGTAAAACTTATTGTTGGACACCCTGTATATAATTTCTTGAAAATACTTAAACAGACAATATTTTTTGTGAATAGATACGTACAAAATTAAAATGTATTCGATGTCAAAACAATTGAATCTAACTGAATTAAATTCCTTCATTTTTCATAATTTAAATACATAAGTATTTTTTTTTTTTTTTTCATATCACAACATTCGCTTTGCAGATTATAAATTGCTATATATCCTTTGTCCCGTTCAGTATACTAAATTTTTAGATCAAATTTAGTTTTTTAAAATAACATACAATTAAATCTTTTTATAAAACAAAAGATTTTTAATTTAATTGTTTGAACAATTAAAAATGCACCTATAACTATGCAATAAATTTATATTATTAAAGTAATTACTGTTGTTTTGTTTTGTACCGTAATATTATAGTTTTTTCGAAATTTTTAAGGATCCATTAAGCAAAATAAAAGAAAAAACGTGTCTTGTGAATTGTGAAACGTGAATTGTTCTAAATCAAAATAAAACGTGTCTTTAATAATGATTTAGAACAATTCATATTTTTTTTTTAGAATTATCGAATTGAACTGCACACAAATGGATGTGATTATCGTGCGAAAATTACTTTTAGATTGTATTTCTTGTCATAATAAAATTAAATACATTCATACTAGATTAAATTAAATTATTATTTAAAAGGTATAAGCAACAGTGTTTGAGGTATGGCAAGCACAGTTTAATGTAGATCTATTGTGCTCCCCCTATTACTTGCCTCCCAGTATAATAGTTGTGTCAGCCCTACTACCTCTAAGAAATTTAAGATCTGTTTCTAAGAAGAAAGTGAGAGTAAAGCTCCCAAGTTTTAGAGTATGTGTGTGTCGTCGACATTCTTTTTCTTCTACATTTTATACTATTTTTGTTTATTAAATTTCACACTCATGGTTTTTAAATATTATTTTCAAAATAAGATTCTTTGCATAATTTAACATAACCGTACATTTACTACTATGCGTATTTTTTCTTTTTAAAGTTTAGTGTAGTTGGGAGCAGAAAAAGAGTAGTTTATTCTATAAAAGCAACGTAAACACTAATACAATCTTTTAAAAAGGAGCCGCCGCGTCAAGTCACAGCGGAACACAATACAAAAATTTTTTTTACAAACTGAATCTTTAATGATTTTCTCAAATACATATTGACAAAATCATTGATGATTCAGACAAAAATTTTTTAAAAATCTCAAATTTTTTTTTTTTTTTTTTATATTAAATTAATATTTGGCAATCAAAAAATTAGTACATATATTATATGGTACTTGAAAAAAAAATTATTTTAAATTAGAAAAGTATTTTATATTATAATTATATTTCACATGGTAAATTTTTATTTCATCGTGAAATTGACATCATTAGTTACACTTTAACATGAAATTAAATATTTTGTTTTTTGTTGTTAATGTTTTCTATTTTATGTTTATCATAATATATACATAATATGTGTTACATTGCGTTATTATATGTAATTTATTTATTTTTTTTTTTCTTGCTTTGCTTTGATTGAATTGCAAAATCGTTTCATCATTTTTTTTTTTTTTATAGAGATGTTTCAATATTGTAAGTTTATTAAATGTTCATTTACATTGAGGTTATTATATATATACATATATGTACATATATATACTACCAAAAAGAAATGCTTCATTATATTGCGTAGTTGTTAAAAAACCATAAAATTACTTAATTTACACAAAATTTGTTTGTTATTTCTCTTTTTATTTTACAAGATACAAAAAAAAAAAAAACAAAAACATTAAAAAACGAAAAACATTTTGAATTGGATTTCATTGTTACCAGAACTAAATAAAATACAAAGAAAACAAATGTTATTTTAAAATTATTTTAGTAGCACTTCATTAAAAAAACCAAAAAAAAAAAGAAAAAATCCATCACGTTCGAACAATTCTTAAAATACAAAAAAAAAAAAAAAAAAAAAGATACGTACTTAAGATTTTATTTGAACAATTGTATTGTATATAGTAGGAAGTGGTCAATTTATTTTGTATTACGTCAGAATTATTTTATTTTTTTCTCTTTTCTGACAAATGACATTTAAATTTTAAAATTATTTGTTTAGTAAATTAATTTTAATACAATTGTTAGCGGTTTTAACAAAAGATTTTCAGAAAAAAAAAAAAAAAAAAACAGATATAGAATAAATCAAAATAAGGCAAAGAAAGTACTGCAGTTTTAAATAATGATTTATAACAATGCAGTATACTATGTAAAATTAAAGGTTTTTAAAGGTGCACATTTTTCAAACGACAATAAAAACATTTTACAATATTGTGACTTACACTAAAATTTGTAATTTTTGCAATAGAATCATGAAGCACTTCCTTCAACTTTAAAGAAACCCTTATGGTAATTAATTAAGAAAAGCTGTTAACATGCATATTAAAATTAATTGTTGAGGTTTATCTTTTGTGTTTTATTGTTTACTGTTCCCTAGATTATGCGCAGGTGTCTAAAAATAGTAAATTTTCAATTTTAGGCTGCTAATACCTCTTAAAGAAGTGAGGTACAAAAACAATTTCTAAAGCAAAATTATGTTAATTCTGAAAAATCTTTCTTTACTTCAAATTTCATCTAAAGACTTTTTCTAACTAAAAGAAGAAATATGAAAGAAGCAAAATTTTGCGAAATTTTCACATAACCGTAAATTTATATAAATACTAAATTGCAAAAAAGTATATAATTATGATATTGATTTATACAGCTGAAAAATATCCTGTCGTTATAAGTTTTTAGATTTAAAACTTGTTAAGCAGAACCTAAGATATGCACATTTAAAAATATATCTTTCTACAACTTTAATATGGGCTGTAACTTTGTAATGGATGGAACTATATTAAAAAGTTAACATTAATTTCAATTAAACGGTATAGTAGTTTTGTAAGCAAACGGACAGACAGGCAGAATTTTCGTTAAATTGTCATCTGCAGAAGAAAATTCTTTATAATTTTTGTTAAACAGATAAAAAAAAAAAAAAACAATTTCTAACAAGAACATTGTAGTGATAATTAATTGATTCATATTGATTCACATATTTCATTTTCTATTTATTTTACTAAAATTAAAGATATCTAAAGCATTTTATTTTTGTTTTATTTAAATAATGTTTATTATTTTATATTTAAAAATATTAAATTATTTTTCTTCGTTAATTTAAATCATCAATTTGATTTAAATCACATTTGATTCACTTTAAGTAAACAAATAAAAAAAAAAATAACTTTCTCGTATATTAATATTCAGTGTGAAAAAATTATAACAAAAAATGATGACATTTTTTTTTTATTTTTATTTGTTTTTACAATTAATTACCCGGCATTATTTCACAAAAAAAAAAAAAAAAACATATCGTGAGTATTTATTCGGCTCAATGGTTCAACAAATATAAAAACCCTATTAAAATATTTAGAAAATATTTTAAAAAAAAAAATTAAATTGAATCGATATTTATTTTTACTTTTTCTTTATTAATTGTTTTCGATTAATTGAACAAAAAATTTTTATTTGAAATGACAGAGGTCAAAGTTCTTTGTTTTTTATTATTTTCTTCTTTTTGAATCATTTTCATGATGTGATTCAAATTTTATTTTTTCTTGTAATATTTTTGATGAAATATTTTGTATTTGTTAATTAAATTAAAATTCTCCTAAAAAAAAAAACAAAAAAAAAAAAAAAACAATACCATCTATTAATTTAATGAATGAACTGAAAAATTAGATGAAATCTGATATGAAATAAACAAAGGGGAAAATCGACAAAATTATAGCAAAAAAAAAAAGCAATAACAAATCGAACAATTCAAAGAAAATAAAAAATTGAATCAGTTTTTTTTTTTTTTCGTTTTTCTATTTAAAAATTAATTTTTGACTGATAGCTACTGTTTTGATTTTTTGATTAGATGCGGGCTAATTTACATTTTAATGGTTGATAGATTACAAGTCAAGCGCATGTTCCTTATTCCTTTTCCGCATCGCGACTTATTTTTTTTTTTTTTTTTGTAATTTTTTTTCTTTTTGTGAAATGAAATGTCTTAAAAATAGTAATTGGGAATATAAAAAAAAATATATATATGTATATATATATTTAGCTTCAAATTCATTTAAAAGATGAATAGCTGATAATATACAAGTATTATTTAGACAACAATAATATAAAGAAAAAAAATGATTAATTGAGGAAATAAAGTTGATAGAAAGTTGATTCATTGCCACAAAAAACTAGCAACAAAATAATGAAAACAAAAGAAAGAAAAAAAAATATATATATATATATACGCAAATAACTTGCAAAGTTATTAGCCATGATTCAAAGACAACAAAACTTAAGAAGATTGTTATCAAATATTATGGGTGGACATTTCAATAATTTTTTTTTTTTTTCTTTAATTATTTAAATGAAAGTTTTTCTTTTTTTGCCTTTGGTTTTTTGTTTTATCATATGAGGAGTACATATTGATGATAATTTAATATAAACATTAGGTTTTATATAGTTATGGTAAAATATGGGAAATGGGGAAAGTAATAAGATTCATTATGTTTTTAAGGGAAGCAAATGAAATTTTTTTAGAAGTTCTAAATATATTCTCAGTTTTTCAAGTTTTCAGAAATAAAATTATTCAACTTAAAGAGTATAAAGTGAAAATTAAAAATTTTCAATCGTTGTCTGGTAAGGATTTACTAAATCTTGTCTTAAATTTCTGGTTAGAGTCCTGTGAGATCGAAATGAAAATGAAGACTAACGATTAAAGTAAAAATTTAACACGTTTCTATGTATAACTTCTAGAAGACAACCCTAAAGTTTTAAGAATAACAACAAATGGAAAACTTTTCAAGGAAATGGAATTTAAAATTTAAATAAATTCAATGGATCAAACAAAATATATGTTACGGTTCGAAAAATTCTTCTTTTCTGAACTGACTATATATAACTAAATAATTCATTTTATTCAAACCTTAAATCATTACTAATCTTTTGATTTAACAAAATCTCAAATCTTTTTCCATTAATTTCTGTATATTTCGAAACTATTACAATTTATATATTTTTTTTTTTTGTTTCCAAACAATTACAAACCTATTTTTAATATCAATTTCTTTTAGTAATTACACGGTTCACTGATAAATCGCAATTTCAAATATAAATTTTCTATAATTCCTTCTTTTAACTTTACTAGTTTTTAATCGATTAATCACTTGTATCGATTTCTAAAATAAAAAAAAAAAATACCAATCCAACTTCCTTTTTTAATGAATTCCATATCATACGATAAATTTTCTTTTTATAATTTTTATATAATTTTTTTTTTTTTACTTTACGTATAAAAATATTTATTTCAAATCGATTTCCTTATATCAGATTCAAAAAAAAAGAAAAAAACTTAAATTGAAATTGAAATTACAGTACGTATACCTATTACATGAATTTCAACAAAAAAAAAAAAACAAAACTTTCTTTGATTCAAAATTGAATCACAGGAAAAAAAGGTCAATCACCTCTAATAAAATAAAACGACAAAGTTCAAAACTTAAATTTTAAATCTTCTGATCCTTTCTGATTGTGAACTATTTGTCGGACTGGTTCACTTTAATTTATTTCTTTATAAATTTTTAATTTTTATATTTTTTGTATTTTTTTTTTGCGGCAGACTGGTACATTACTTGCGTATATGTTTTGATTTGATTAGCATTTCCAATAAAAACAAATATTAAATAAAATAAAAAGTGAAAGAAGAGGTAAAAAGAAAAGCAATCAAAAAATATTAAAATTGAATCACGAAATTTATGAATGTCTGATAAGTTTAAGTTTCAGTTTTTTTTCGAATCAATACTCTCCTCAGTCACTCTCATAATTTATATGCGTAAATAGAAAATAAAAAAACAAAAAAAAAAAATAAAAAATCGATTGATTTTTACCGACGCCTAAAAATTAAAAAAAAAAAAACTAAAAAAACGTACTTAAAAACAGATATGATCAGTTGAATTCGTCGTTTGGCGTACCCGAAACGTAAAAACGAAAATCATTAATCTGGTATTGCAAATTGAATCATACATTTAAAAAAGAAAAAAAAAATTCCTGGTTTATTTGATTCATTTTCCTTAAAAATATTGAATTTAAGAGATTTAAGATAACATAAGGTAATATATAAGTATTTTTTATTTTTTTTTTGCATCCAACTGAAGATGATTTTATGATTATTTTAGAGAAAAAAAAAAAACGCACACCAAAAAACGAAACAAAAAAACGAAAAAATGTAAATTTATGTTCAGTTTATATCTTCCGTGTTTTATATATTGATTCAAATTTTTTTACTTTTAAATTTTGATCTGATTCGTGTGGTGAATTTAAGTATTAATAAAAAATAAAAGTTTTATAAAAATTGAAACTTGAAACTGGTGAAAAATTGAAAAGTAAAATTTCATATTAACTAAAGTATAAATTTAAAATACAAAAAAAAAAAAAAAAAAAATTAAAATTGAAATTTCATAAATTAAAACGAAATTGTATAAATTAAAGCGAACATTTTTTTTTTGTCATTTAGATTAAAATCAAATATTTAAACTTTAATAAACTATAATAGAAACATTCTACATACAGGTATTTGCATTGAAGGTAAATTCTATATTCTATGCTGAAAAGTAGAAATTCAACAATGATTCATTCTTTGATTCATTATAGTGAAAGTAAAATACGTGAATTAATATATGGTTTTTATTTTTTTTTTCATTCATAGTTGTTTTATTGCGTGTTTATTACTTTTAATCATTAAAAAAAAAATTCTTTTCACTTTTTTTTATTGTTTATTTTCAATTAATTTTAAACAATGAATCAACATAAACAATTTATATTTCGTGTATTTATTTACATAAAAAAAAAATGCTAAAAGTATGGTGAAAGAACAATAATAAATTTCGAGTTTAAAACACAAAAAAAAAACACCGAAACATTTGGTTAATAAAATACTTTTACTTTCTCTATTTATGGGTTCAGATGGTTTCAATTAAATACGTCTAATTACCGCAATGTTAGTATTTTAGATTTTTACTCGAAAATTCTCTGTTCCTATATATTATAATTAAATTTTACTTTTATTTGATATATAAAAAAAGTGAATCACTTTATAATAATTGTGTTTTGATTCATTTTAATTTTTAGTTCTTGGTTGTATATGAATAAAGAACTTTTGATTTTTTATTGATTTCAGACGTCATAAGGAATTAATGTATAATTCCAATAGGTGTACATATCTTTCTCGGAGTAAGGTTTGACAAATTTTCAGTATGTGTTCTGAAGTATCTTCTTCTTCTTAACAGAATCTGCATATGTATCGTCATTTTCTATTCCAATTTACATTAAGTACCCCTTTAGCGGGCAATGCTCCGGTGGGAGTCCGTTAGAATTCTTAGTTTGTTTTTACTAAATCCTATATGATAGAAAGTCCTTAGATTATCTGAGCCAGTATTTTTCACTCCATAGTTTAACAGTTTTCTTCTTCAAATTTTTTTTCCTCTTCCTACTCTCTTGGGGACTATAGCGTCTCCACAAAGCCTCTGTATCTAGCTCTATTTTGTGTTGGCATCTTTACCTCAGACCAGGTTTTGCCTGCTTCTTCTATTTCCTTCATTATTGTCCTCCTCCACGGATTTCAGGGTCTTCCCACTTTTCTTTTTCCTTGAGGATTTCAATCAAGGACCTCTTTATCTATCGAGGGATCTTTTCTAAGTGCATGGCCAATCCACTTGTACTTCCTCTCTCTGATGACCAAGTTTATGGGTATCTATTTGGTCATAATCCACAGATCAGTGTTTGATATTCTCCGTGGCCAGAATATTATCCATATTATTCGCAAACATCTGTTGAGGAACACTTGTAATTTGTGGATTATTTTTTCCGTGACCAACCATGTTTCGAATATTGTTAATTTTGTGCCTCTATTAATTTATGCTGATCGCCACACTTTCTATAGTCTTGCAAACACCACTTTAGCTTTCTTGATTTTAGCCTCTGCATCCTCTAATGCTCCAGCCCCCATTGTAACTGTGCACCTAAGGTAATTGTATTTCGATATATCTTCTAGTGGTGGATCAGTTATTTTTATCGGTGTGGTGCTGGTTGTATTTATTATACGGTTTATACCTCCTCTGGTTGCGTTATTTGTTTTGTTCATGCCTACATCTAATACAATGTTGAACGGGGAGGGGAGAGTGGACAGCCTTGTTTTACACCATTCTGCAGTTTTATAGAGGGCCTTAACCATCCTTATTATTTTCTCGGGTATGGATCTTTTTTCTAATGCCTTCCATATTTCGCGCTTTCTTCGATTTTTAGTGCTTCTATGATTTTGTGTTTACCTAAATGCCCCAAAAAAGTTCAGTAAACGGAACAGTAAATGGATTTGCAGCTCCTTCTTTTCCAAGTCGACCCGCTTCCTTATTTCCTCTATACTTAGGGTTTCCGGTACCCAAGAAGAAGGTTACTATATTGTTTGTTCCCAATCTGTTTAGTATCTTTACCTTTAATAATATTAATTTTAACATAAGCGAATGATTTCATTATTATTCAAGTAAAGTTTGATTATCTTAAAGTCTGATCCTATAAAATTTATAACACTTAAATATAGACATAAATCAGAAAACCTATAACAAAACAATTAGTTCTTAGAAAAATATTATAAATTGATTGTTACAAATTATTATAAAAATGAATCAGTTTTATTGCATTTTCTACATTTTGATTCACTATCAACCACATATTATAATAATTACATATATAAAATATATTAATTTATTATTTTTATCCGAAGACTTGACAATCCTTTTTTTGATGATAAGGTCATTAAATAATTTAATGAATCTTTCAAATAATATTTGATTATCCAATAAATTTTATTTTAAATTATTATAAAATGACAAACTACTATAATTTATAAAAAAAAAAAAAAAATTGGTTTTGATTCAAAATAACTATAAAGAGTAAAAGACAAAAATTTGAATTTAACAGGAAGAGATAAAATAGAATAGTACCAATAAAATAGCAGCTAACATGATTCACAACAAACCCATTTTTTTTTTTTTTTTGTTTTTCAATATTAAAAGTTCAGTTGAAGTTATTTCACTATTTTTTTATTTTTTGTTTTTGTTGTGTTTTATTTTTTATCTTGATTATTTTGTAAATACCAAAAGTAATAGAAATAGAAGACGAAAATATCAAATTTAATGCGATGATGCAACATTATAGCATCACCTTCTTCTTCTTCTTATTATTATTATTATTTTTTTTTTTACTTTTAACCCAGAAAACCTTAAAAAAAAAATGTACCATCATCATCTTTAGTATTAGCTAAGTATTAACAACAAACCCATAAGCGTTCATCTTCTTTATTACTTTACTTTAGTTTTTTTTTATTTTATTGTTTTTTTTTTATTTTCAATCATCCAAGTTGTTTAAAGCTTTTCTTTTTATTGTTAATCAATTCGTCTTAATCTTATAATTCTTGTTTGCAATGTTTTGCGAATTTTTCTGTGCTGTTTTTTTTTTTAGCTTTTGGTTATGTTATTTTGTACCGTTAAAAATGTTGTTTTTTCTCTTCTTTTTTTCTCTTCGTGTTCTCTTATCTTAAAATATATATATATATATGTATATATTTTTTGATTCACTATTACGTCAGCGACAATATACTTTCCCAATAAATATGTTACGCTTATATATAGATTTATAAATGATGACAGTAATAAGGGCGGTGGTGGTGGTGGCAGTATCATCGTCGGCAATAATACCACTATATAAACATTTACAAATTTACAACCGTTTCTAATTTGATTTCTATAAAATAATACAAAAATAATACAAAAAAAAAAAAATAAGATCTGATATTAAGTACACCTAGGCAGCAAATAGGTGGATCTTCTTTGTCATAATATTGTCCATATTCAAAAATGAATATAAACTTAATTCATGTACTTGATTCACTTATCTTAAGCTTTTCTAGTTTTATTTATTCATGATTATTTTTTTTTTTTGTTGATGGTTTTGTGGTGGAAAACAATTTAACTGATCATGTGAGCCAAGGATTTTCTTTTATGCAATTTTTTTAATTTTATTTCTATTTTTTTTTTATTTTTTGTATTTATTTTGAATTTATTTCAATATTGAACTCTGTGAAATTTAAAAAATAATCTATAATTATATAATAAATTAAAATTTTTGAAGGTGGAAGATTTGTAATATATAAAATATATCGTAAAATGTATAAAATAGGTGAAGTTAAATGCAAAATTTATATATTATATAAAAAAAAAAAATATATACTTGAAATTTTTAATTAAACTTTAACTAATAATTACAATTATTTAAAGTTGTAAATTTTAATATAAGTAAGTAATAAGATTTTTAAGTGATTTTAAATTTTGAATCCTGAATTTTTTGACTTTAATGGTGTAAATGGGAATTAACTTGATTTAAAGATTTGCCTTTTGCGATAGGTTACGTTTATGAAAATGATATGTCTTTTGGGATAGGTTTCGTTTATGAGAATGATATACCTTTTGGGATAGGTTACGTTTAGGAGGATCATAATATATTATTGTCTAAACTAATATGATTAAAACTAATATAAAATTTTCCTTATATTTAGTCAAAGGTTTCTTCAATACTAGGTTTTATCATGTGTCAAACATCTGAGTTTAACGTTTAATAGTAACTAGATGACTTGCTAACATTTAGAATGTGTATCGGCATCATAATATTATACCAAATATGTGATCCTTCTTAAGGATCCTTCTTTAGGAAGTAGAACATTAATTTATCAAATTAATTTGGCAGTTCGAAATCTGTAATGGATATCGGACATTTTTGTTAACTTCTCAATTCAAAATTGAGAAATTTATTAGGTTAGAATTGCACCTAACAAGAAGGATCGTTCAGCACTGAAATTTATTTAGTTACGTTGTTCTTTATGATTCCTCAATACTGAAATTTTATTGCTTAAACTATGACGAGACGTTCTAGCAGAAATAGATCCAACTATCATAATTCGAGCCAATGTACAATTTTATATTGTTGAATTTTCAATATGTATTTAATTTTTTCTTTTTTTCCCAAAAGGAGGTGGGAATTTTCCAAAAACATCAAGATTAGATCTTGGTAATGTCAGATCCTTACTGATTAATTCAACCTCCACCTTCTTTAACAATTACAAATGAATGAAACTCCAGTATATTGGCTAGAAAGTAGGGACGCAGTAGGAAAACGCAGTATATTGACTAAAAAGTAGAGATAGGAAAGGATATGGTAAGGATACTAAACATTCCTTTTCTTTTTTACACCATACTTTATTTTTGTGTTATCGTGTATTTAAAAATTCTAGCAACCTTATGATCAGAAGACTACCGTTATTATGAAATTAAAGTCTGGTAGATATTTAAAATCTTAAGACATGTTGTGATGCAAAATTAATGATATATATATTTGTCATTATTTTAAACATATCGAATGAATCGTTTCTGAATCAGATCAAAAGTAGGAAACGAAACATTTCAATTTATTTAAAAAAATTTTTAGTTTTAACTCTTTATAATTAATATGATGAGGAAATATTATTCTAACTGAACCATATAATAACGAAAAATAAAATCATTTTTCGAATAATGTTTTGGTGCAGTTTTTTGTCTGAGCCATCTTGTAATGGAAATTTTTAGTTTAAAAGCTGAATATATCGTAATTTTAATAAAAGGATCATCATTTCAAGTATATGGAGAATAAATTTATTACAAGACATTATTTTTAATTTAGTTACCAATTACTGATTACTATTTTATCACTATTTAATTAGTTTCACTTAAATTTTACTCTTAATTTAAAATAGACAGTTCTATTTCAAATTAGGAGTAAAATTTGAAGTTAATTTAAATCAATAATTTGACTATTTTTCTGTTTTCTTTAATTCCAATTTAGTCATTTGGTTTTTCATTTTGTTTTTTCTCTGTCTTTCAGTTAAATTATTTTGGATTCAATTAATTTAAAAATTTTCGTGAAATTGATTGCACTGTTTAGTAAGTATAGATAGCAAGTAAAATATAATGATGCATTAGCAATGATCGAAGATCATTTTAAGATCATTTAGGAAAAAAAAGGCAAACAAAACAAAAAAAAAAAAAATTAAAATCGTGTTATTTCATACTGATTTTTCTCAGCAAAATAAAGATTTTTTCTCAATTTTTCTCAATATAAAATTTATCTCAAGATGATGGAGTTCCGAAGATTTCTGTCGAATTTTATTTATTTTTTTTTTTTTTTGTTTTTTTCTTAATTTTATAATAGATTTTATTTTATTTGATTTGGTTTTGGTTTGGTTTCTGTTGAAAAGAAAGACTCAAAGATAGTAGAAGTGATTCATATGATTCAAAAGCATTTTTAACAAAAACAAGAAAAAAAAAATGAAAATATATAGCAGTAAAACTTTTATCATTTTCATTTCATTCTTCCATAGTCTGATAATATTCGACTATGACTTTAATCTATTCATTTGTGAAGAGATGGCTAGCGTTTCATATTAACTGTAGAAACAGGAAAAAACAAAAAAAAAAAAAAAACAGTTTTTATGGAGTTTAGTTATAAATTAATAATAAAAAACAAAAAAAAAAAATTAAAATTTTTTTCATTGATTCAATAGACAAAAAAAAAAAAAAAAAAAATGCTGTTTGAACGCTAAAGTGAAGTTTTTAAACTGTGACGAACTTTGCTATTTTCAATTACAAAATTGAACACGTTCCTTCGGTTTTATTGTTTTTTTTTTTTATCTTTTTGCTGTTTTTTTTTTTACTCTTAATGTTTCCGATGCTTTTATTGCTGCCATTGCTGCCATCTTTTGGACCTTTTTGTTTTTTTTTTTTTTTTTTTAAATACAGTGATGATCATCTATACGATTAATTTTTATTTTTTGTCTTTATAATTTTTACTTCTGTGGCTATGGTAGACTTAAATGTATATGTATAAAAAAAAAAAGTGCAGTTTTTTGTTTTTCTGTTCCTTAACCAAATTGGTTACATCTAAAAGTCATCATAATGCCGGTGATGAGACACAAATGGTGAACTCGAACTTAAGACAAAAAAAAAAAACAAAAAATAAAACATTAAAGTATAAAAATATTTGAGATTTGATTTTTTTTTTTTGTAAGACTTTGAAACACCGAGAAAAAGATGATGATGATTATGATGATGGTGTATTAATAGTGATGGGCTCTGTTTTTTTTTTTTTTTGTTTTTTTTTTAAGATCAAAAAGATCAAAATGGTCACAAATCGATTTTTATGTACATTTCACCTTAATTTAAAATTTCTGTTTATACGTTTTTTTTTATATAATTTTATTTTTGGACCCCAAAAATGAACTTTTTCTGGTTTTTGTATTTTTTTTTTCTTCTCCATATAGTGTTTAAATCTATTTAGTTAAAGTTCTTATTTTGTTACCTTATCGCAGATTTTTGTAAATTTTTATAATTTTGAAAAAAAGAAAGGTTAGTACTTAAAACACTGGTTCAGAATTAGCATTTTACTTCGATTGCAGATTTCATAAAAACAAACAACTCTATAATATCAGATAGGATTAAATAAATATTAGGCTTACATTAAGGATTTTAATTGTTATGCTGTACTGCAAATATAGTAAATAGACGATTTTTCTAAAATACACTTGTTTCTGACTAGAATCTGGTCAGTTAAGAGTATACAAGTAAATGTTATGTACAAAAAAGATAAACTGATCGAGATTTGGACTTAAATTACCTGCAAAAGAGACTGTAAGCCACAAATAGTAAAAAAAAACGTATAGGTTAGAATAAATGGTATGAGGGTCAGGATATTTGTTTGTTTTTGTTTTTTTTTTTAATGTTTTATAGTGAACCATTTTGGAAATTATTAAAAAGAGTTTTTGGGAATTTTTTTTTTTTGAATTTTTATTAATTTTAAAAGCTTTTTAAAACGTATAATTTTCGAATTTTATCCACAATCAATGAATCAATTTGACGAAATGGTTCAAGATGTCAAAAGAAGAAAATTGATTTTGTAGAAAGTTGGAAAAAGAAAAATTAACAAAGAAAACCAAAAAAAAAAAATATTTGACTTAGATTTGTAATTGATTTTAAAGAAGAAAAAAAAACCTTTTTATTAAATTGGTGCAAAAAAAACAATAAAATCTTAAATAAAAGCAAAACAAGAAGAAAAAATTTAAAAAAAAAAGGAAAAAAATAAAAGTTAAAGGTTATGAAAGATTTTATGAATGTTTCGCGATTGAAAAATGTTCCTTTAAATCAATTTTTTCCTATAATATCTTTTTTTTTTTTTTTAATTTTTTGATTGACTTTTTGATGCAACCATAAATAATTTTTATATACAACTTTATGGACATTTTACCATTATTTACATTTGTTCCCTTTTTTGTTTTGGAAAATTGTTTTTTAATGAATTGAGGAAAATTAATTTTTGATTATTATGGACATTTTTTTTTTTTTTTAAATATCTAAAAAGAAATTGAAGTTAGAATAAAATGATTTTTTTTTAAAGAAATTTATGAAAATTAGTTCAATGTATGATTTAGATTATAATGATAATGATTCCAATGTTTATTTTTTTAATTTATCCTATTTCCATCATATTCTATGACTGCGAGTAAAGTAAAGGCTACAATCCTGGTATTACAAGTCAGGGTATATGCGTTACCAATGAACTCTATATACTTAAGACTTAAACAATTTAAGTTTTTATATTGAAGTGCAATTTGAAGCACTTTTAAAGCATTCGATTATGTTCTTGGGATCGAAAAATTTTAATTTAAATATGATTAATTGAAATATAATAACAGGTTCTTCCTTAATTGAATTGAAACAACTGTAATACAAAATTAAGTTTAGTAATGCAATATAGAAATGGGTAAAGAGTATGCTTGACAACTTTCATTTAGCAACTGGACATTATTCCCAGGGCATGCAGCCAATGAAAGTGATAATGACATTATAGAGTTGAGAATAAAATTGTTGATTGTTAAAAGGCTGCGAAATGTCCACTTGTAAAAGTTGTTAAGCGCCCACGTTGCCAAAAGTCTAAGTTGTCAAAAGTCAAAATTGTTCAGTGTTAATTGTTAAAGTTGTTAAATGTTTTTCTGCTAATTGTTCATTTTACTAAATGACATTTTGTTAAATGTCATTTTTACTAAATTACGGTTACGGTTTGATTATCTATAAAATTTTTACCGTTAATATTAATTTTGGTTCGCATTATCGATACTACTTCTGTTAAACATCCCTTATAACCATAGTTACTTAGTTTAATGTACAAAATTTATAATTAAAATTAAATTTTAGAAAATAATTTAAAACTTGTTAAAAAATTCATTTTAAATGATTGTTATGATTGTTGCGCAACTTTAATTAAAAACATTAAAATTGTTATAATTTGAAATATTTTGCATATTTTTATAGTTTTAGTTTTAGTCTTAGTATTTCTTTTTTTTTTTTGTAACGGAATAAAATAAAATTTATATTAAAATGTTTGATTAGGCAACCAAACAATGGTAGTCTACCAAAAATATGATTCTGTTTTTGTTGCAACTAAAAACAAGTCAACAAGTTTGGTACAAAAATAAAAAAAAAACAAAATCAACAAAAAGAAAATAAAATGCCGTCGTCTGAATACATGTATGTTGCAGGATTTGGAAAAACTTGCTACAAATTCGAATTTTTTTTACTTCTATAAAATCTATAAAAGGTGGTTTCTACCATTATATTACCAACTTGTATATTTATATACCACTTCAAAAACTTATAAAAAAAGTGTTGAAACTTGAATTTTTGTCTGCACATTCACAGCACTTGGGAATATGAAAAGTGAAAACAACATGACTTTTTTATTTATTTTTTTTAAATTTTATTTGTCTTGGCTTTTTTTTTGTTGCTGTTAAATTTTTGAAACTACAACAATTTTCTGAAACAATTTCAACTATTTTAACTGGTTTAAAGTGGTTATAGGTTTTTTTTTTTTTTGGTTATTATTGTCGTTCATCGGTTCGCTTCACTCTCTAAGGAGTATACACCAAAAGTGGATAAGCACATTGACTTGTTGCAGCAAAAAAAAAAAAACACAAAAAAAAATGCATACAAAAAAAAGAAGTTAAAAAATGAATAACAGTTATTTTTGATTGCACAAAAAAAAAAAACAAAAAATACTAAAAAAAAGTGTTATATGTATAATAAACTAAATGTATCTTTAACGGCTACAGTTCGAATGGTTCGTATATACAAAATGTTAAGTTAAAAAGGATGAAAGTATATTGTATATTGCTTGGGTATAAAAAAAAAACAATATAAAAGAGGACAACAACAATAAAAAAAAAAAAAATAAACATTTTTAATAAATTTTTTTTTCCTTATTAGGTATATATATACTAAATAGTGAGTCTCGCCAAAATTAACACTAGACAAACAACAATTCAAAAAAAAAAAAAATTTAAAAAAACGAAAATTAAAACAATAAAAATAAATTTAATATTTTTAGACTGAAAAGAATTAATTTTAAATATTTATAAAAATAAATAAAAAACATACATTTTTAGAAAATAAAAGTTACAAAATATTTAATTTCTTATATGACTTCTTGAATGACTTAATGCTGCAAGATGCATTTTATGACAAAACATTTTACAGAGTTAAATTTAGAAATTTTAAATAGGAAAAAAGGGAACGTAATGTTGAAAAAATATATGTCTGTACTGTAAATTACTTTTAAAGGACAAAAATTTTAATTGGAAATTTAAATTTAAAAAATTCTTCCTCTTAAGGAAGTCAAAAGATTTTTATAGGCGGATATTTTCCAATAGATATTAAAATCAGTTGTAACTTTCATCAAAAATTTACTTTAAAATTTTTATGTAAGAAAAAATTGCTAAAAATAAAGGGACGCTTTTTTTAGCTTTACTTATAGATTTTAATTCTATAAAAGATTTCTCTTCTCTCAAAATTTCAAGACTTTATCTAAAAACGTTCCGTATATATTATATAACATTGCGTATTTGCAGATATTAAAGAAACAAAATCTTGCAACATTTTGTTTTCTCATAACTGTAAAATTAAGTATTAAAGTATGATTTTGATATTGATTTATAAAGATAAAAAAATGTCCTGTCGGTTGCCGGTTTTGGATTGCAAAAAAATGTCAATCAAAATGTAAAGTATATACATTTGAAAATAGAGCTTTTTGAAACTTTGAGGTACTGTAGTTCCATAATAGGTAGATTTGCGTAAAAAAGTTCCTACCCAACATTATTTTTTTTTTTTAAGAATTATCGATACTTAAAATTTAAATGCTTTAATTTTAATGATCTAGAAGATTTATAAACAGACAGAGGGAAAGACAGAAGATGAAATTTCTTTTGAAAAATATGCTTAAAATCACTTCAGATAAAATTTCACATAAATGCATATAATGGTACTTGTACTTGTGTATAATTTTTTATTTAGATTTTACATTTAAAAAATTAAAGTTAGTAGTTTCTTTTTATCGCTTGAAGTTTCAAAAAATCTTTTTGTGTAACGTTTCCAATATAAAATTATGGTTTACAGTTCAAATACCGTTTATATCCATTTAACCTTACTTTGGATCTGGGTTACTATCCCAAGACTGTACTTTATTTGTAATCAACTTTAAGATTCAAAATGGAAAATAGTCGAATGAAATACCGGTAAATGGAATAATATATAATCTATATTCTATAGGATGTAATTTTTTTAAATATTTTATATATCCAGTTCATAAAATGATCAGATCTTCTTCATCAATTATTTATCTATTATTAGTGATGCGCCTTACTATGTAAAATTGATTCGAAGTAATTGATAAACCGGTATTTAATAAAAAATTCAAATCATTATTAATATTTGACAATATGTACTGTCTAATTGTAATAGACACACACAAGTTTATCGTCTGACTGTATTTAAAAAATTTTATTAAAGTCCAGTCCAGAAGGCACTTTTTTTTTTCATTTCTTAGCAAAATTACTTCAAATTACTAGACTAGACTAGACTAGACTATAACAAAATTATGCAAAATTATTTTAAAATTTCCAGTAGTCATAAACAAATTAAATTAAAGTCTAATAAAAATTCAAATTAACAACAACCAAAATAAAAAAAAAAAAAAGTTAAAATAGTTAAAAAAAAATACCTGTAAAGGTGTAATAATTTTTTATTTTTCTTCAAAAACTTTCAACCACATTTTACTGTAGTAAGTACTCTAAAAAAATTATAACGTACCTATACATATAAATATATATATGGATATATGTACATAGTTTTGTGGAAATATAACTGTTATATTGTCACTTTTCATTTAAAATTTTCCTGTTTTTGCAACAATTATTGATATAAAAAAAAACCGTAAAGTTTTTTTGCTAAATACCCTTTTTAAAGTATGTAATTTTTAACCGTAAATTTAACTTGTTTTAGTCGCTCTAATGACTCATTAAGTCACGAATATTCAATAAAAAAAAAAAAACAAAACAAAACAAAAACAAAAATGAATATTATAAATAAAAGCAAAAATCGAAGGTAAGAAATAGTGGTTGGGTCTGAAATCTCGGTTTGGTAAATCTCGTTTTAGAAAATCTCGTTTAGAAAATCTTGTTTTAAGAAAATCTCGTTTTAGAAAATCGCGTTTTTTTATATTTTGTTTATTTTTTTATTTATTTGGGCCGTTATATATAGATCATTGTATTGTGTATTAAACCATAAAAGTAATTGCATATTTTTAGGACACAAGAAAAAAAACTTAAAGAACAAATTTTTTCACATGTTTTTTATCAGATATTCACATGTGATAACATTTTTTTTTTATCAAAATGACATAATTATAATCATATTTAATTTGTACTAATGCGCTTCCATACCGGAACTTGAAAACACATGTTGTATATTTATTTGTTCATTATTAATTTATTGTGATTAGTGTTACAAACAGCTTTTGTAATTAATTTGCCGCCTTTTTTTTATTTGAAAAAATATAAATTTTTCCAATTTTCTTTCATTTTTTTTTAATTGTATCTATTCTCTTAAAAAATATTTAAAAACAGATATAAAAAAACGAGATTTTTTAAAAAAGCGAGATTTTTCAATAAAAAACGAGATTTTCAAAAAACGAGATTTTCTAAAAACGAGATTTTCTAAACGAGATTTTCTAAAACGAAATTTTCTAAAAACGAGATTTTAAAAAAAGGATTAACTAAACCGAGATTATGTAACGCTCCCAAGAAATAGTTTTAAATTTAGGGTAATATGATTATATTTGATCTTACGTTTATGATATATAAAGCATATTACATACATATATACATACCACAATCCTTACTATACATTTTGTCGCATATATGTATATAGATATATGTGTGAATGTATAAATTATGTAAGTCTGAGAACTGAGTTTAAATTTTCGTTAAAAATCGAATGTCAGTTAAAGTTGTATTTTAATGTGTATAGATGATAAAAATAATTCTAATAGAATTGAATTAATACAATTTTGCATAAAGAATCGTTAAAAAAACACTTAAGTCTTATTTACAAAAAAGTATTGTTGAGATTAAGATTGTTTTTTTTTTTGAAGAATCATTTAGAATATTAGGGGTTATGAATTTAATTGCAAATCAACTAACTATTTGGTTTTTTCTTTTCAGATTTTCTGATAAAATTTGTTTTTTTTTTTCTTTCCACTCCTATAAAGAGCATAAGGGAATCTAATAAGTCACTTATTATTTAGATTATTGCCAACAAATATTTTTCATTTATGCGCCATCTATTATCTTATACAAGAATTATTTTATTTATATTTTATGAAACCTATCGATGCTTAATTCATTCATTGATTCATTGCTCTAACTTTAACAGTTTTATAAACAGACAGATGGATGGACGGAAAGAGCTATTGTATAATATTATACAATATGATAATAATTATAGGATAACTATATTATTTTGATTTTTAGTTATACTATTGTAATTATACATAATATAATGTAATAAGAAAGTTCGATATTATTTTTTTATAAAAAATATAGATCCAGTCAGCATTTAAATCGAATTTTGAATGCATTTTCCTTTGAAATGTTAAAAAACTAGAGTTAAAAACCTAGTGCTTTTACCACTACATCAACCCTTTCTTTACATCCTGAATAACCACATGATTCAACAGTATTTTAATTGCATTGTTCTCAAATGTGTGCAATTGTATATAAATACAAATGTTACTGAAAGGGCGAATGAATAAATATTATATCACTGGATATTACCATTGCGCAAAATATGATATGTACTTGTAAAATTGTTTTTCTTATTCCTTGTTTTAATTTTCCAAATTATCAAAGGATCAGATTAATTATTTCAATAGATTCATATTAATTTTACTCAAGAAAACAGTTTTTGAATTGTTATTCATTTTGTAAATAAATGTGTGCCAGAAAACTTTAATATCATAAACTAATGAGGAAGCAGAGAGAAGAATGAAAAAGAGGGGAAATACAGTTATATTGTATAATTTTGGTCAAATATACATATCTAAATATAAAATTCAGTAACTAAATGTATATCAATTCAATTTAATAAAAAACATGGATCACTTACCAAAATTCTCAACTGAAATAATAATTTTTGAAAATTGTAAATACATAATGGAAAATACATAACAAAATTATATTGCTTTAACCAACAAATTTAGATCAATAAAGTATGTAACAACACTAACTGTAAATGAATATAACCATAAATGACAAAGTTTTCAAAGTTTTTTTTTGGAAAATGTAATGAAGTATCCAACAGGAAAATTTTTTAATAAATTTTGAAACTATATAAGAAGTGATTAAAAAAAATAAATAAAAATAAACAGTTATTACTATTGCTACTTTAACGGTGAAATATGATCTCAAATGTTTTTTTTTTTTATTATTTTTATATTAACAGTTATATTGCAGTTTTTTTTGGTAGTCTTTTTGTTTTTATCAATCTTTTTTTAAAAGTTTTTTTTTTTTAACTAAATTAAAAAAAATAAAGCAAAAGATAAAACAGTAGCACCATTATTTTTTTTTTGTTTTTTTTTTACTAATTTGGAATTTAGTTGTTTTGGTTTAAGTGCTGCCGTTACAATTAAATTCGAATATTTTTAAAAATTGCCATATATAACGGTTGTTGTTGTATTTTTTTTTTTTATGTTGTATATTATATAGTTTAGGTTAATTTATGCCATGATTCACTCTTTTTTTTTAATTTTATTTTATTTTAATACTGTTTTTTTTGTTTTTTTTTTTTTCTGTTTTAACTGTCATTATTTAAAATAAAGTCAGTTGTAATCGTGTATAGTTTTAATACAAAATGGAAAATTTTATTAATTTTTAAATTTAATTTAATAGATTAAATTACCACAAATATATTTTTGTAAAAGAAATGTGATTATTATAAATTAAATAATGTTAAGTTGGAGTTCGAATTTTAATTTTTAAATATATATGTATGTATATTGTGTAAATTGTGTTTAATTTTTTTTTTTTTTTCTTTTAAATTTAAATTGTAATTTTTTTTTATTGGGTTTTTTTTTTTTTTTGTTAAATTTTAATTTATTTAAATCGAAAATTTAATTGATGGAGAGAAAAAAAATGGCATATATATGTAAGTACATACATATGTATGTATACTGAATACATAACAAATAGAAATATAAATAGTATAATGTAATAGTTAAAATTAAGTGAATTTTAAATGGCCATTTTTTTTTTTTGTTTTTGTTAATTTATGGATTTGTAGCGATAAATAATGAGAGTTTTTAAATGAATGGCAAATAAACGTGACTTATTTTATAAAATTTAATTTTTTAATTTTTTTTAAGTAAAATTTAAATGTGTACAGTTAAGATTATAAATTAGGTTTAAATTAATTTTATTTATTTTAAATGAATAATATTGGAATGATTATATAATGCATAAAGTTATTTAATTTTTAATGTTAAATTTTAATTTAAAAAATAAAAAACAAAAATTAATTTGAATGAAAAATAAATTGAAAAATTTCAAATATTATTTCAATTTTGAAAAAAAACTTATGGTTTTGACATAAATAAAAATTAAATGTTTTAATTTAAAAAAAAATAAAAATTTACTAATTAAAAATGTACTATAGATAGAACTCTCCCGTAAAAACTGATATCTGTAAAACTTCGTTAAGTTACTTCAACAAAGTTTTAAATTGGTTGGGTACATCCCTAAACAGCCTTAAAACAAAACGCCCAAAAAACAAAAATTAATAATCTAAACCAACAAAAACAAAATTGCCAAAAATTTTGGGTCTATTACTTCTATAATCTAATTTTTTGTAAAGTTTGCCCTTAGTTATGAAATAACACCCAAAGTATTAAAAATAAAAAATGACAACAAAAAAAAATGCTTTGGAATATTATTCATTTTGCTTAAATATCCACAATTTTAGCTATGAGAACTGTTTATTAAAATCTCTGGAAAATTTCTGAAAAGATCGTACATATTTACTCGAATTATAGATGATGTAGTGTTCGACCACACGTGTTCTGTTCAACCATAGAGGAAGCCGAATTCTAATTGAATTTTTCAGGATTTCGCATAGATTATAACTATAATATGTGCATTCTCTAAAAAAGCGTTTGAATAAAATTTGCAATAACTGTACATTAAAATTGCAGATGAAAAATATATAGAAGTAAACTTTTCACTGTTTGATTTATCGCCAAAAAGTGCATTTGAAACTATTCAGGTTTTGGCAAAACAATAAAAAAAAAAAGTGTCATCCATTTTATTTTTTCTTCATTTTGCATGATGAATAACAATTCAATATTTTTGAGCGATTTTTCATTGTTGCTTTTGCACCTTCTTTTATTTAATTTTGGACAACTGTTGATTTTTAAGTTTTGGGTAATATTGTATTCAATCCTAAAATCGCACTCGTAAAAATAAAAGTCACTTCCATTAACATTAAGTAAAATCTAAATTAATATAAAGGAATCGTTTCCTATGTGTTTAGTTAAAGTGTAAACAAAAAAAAAATCCAAATATCTTGTAAATAATCATATTTCCCCCTTAAACCCATTTTGCCCCACCTCAAACAATTCCAATGTAAGACAAGTGAAACTCCAAGTGCTCATTCTTCTTATTTCTACAAAAGTAATGAAAATTCCAAAGTGGCTTAAAACTGGTTTATGGAAACTTTATTACGAGAGTAATAAAAAAAGCATGAACAATAAAATAAGTAATGTTTCGACAAAAATTCGAACCTACTCTCTCCCTTTAATATATACTTAATTTTCCTTCTAAACCTTAATTTAATTTGCCTTAGCTAAACATACGAGTAAATCCCACATTTAAATTAAAAAAACCAGTTCTTATAGTGTTTATTTAGAGTGTAAAAAAATACATAAGTATATAATACATAAGAGCTTCATTTAATAATGCTCATTATAAATTAATGAACATAATTTAAAATACTCAAGTTGATTCATATCCTCTGTTGTTCCAAGGAAAATTAATTTTCTTACACTAATAAATATTTAATTATTTTAAAAGTTCCTAGATTGGCGAAATTTTTATTACGTTATTGTCATCATTAACAATATTTGTACTAACAAAAAAACTAACTAACATCGTATTATTGTACGTTGAACCCAAAATGAAATCTTTTCATAAAGGTTTACAGCTGTTCACTAACTTTTTTAAGCACTTTTTTTTTTTAATTTTCTCTAATTAACAGGCAGTTTATTATACAGGGTGGTTTGCGAAATAGATAGCTTAAATTCAAGGAGTAATATGGGAGGAGGATGATGGAGAGGTAGGGGAGAATGAATTTTTTACTCAAAAATTTTGTTTAAGCCTTTTCACTAAGAAAGTACCGTTATTATCTTAAAGGTTTTATATTATTGTAAAATGTTCTAAATAATTGTAAATTATAAATAATAATCTAAGCAACAAATTTTAAAAAAGAGAAAAACTTTAGGACCCATTTCTCAGTAACGTTTGGAAATAGACCCTCCACCGAATTTGAAGGAGGTTTTGCTTGTTTTGAACTCTCCTATCACTTCTTGAAGTTATGCTTACTATTCTTGAAACACCTTAAAGGGTGAAACACCCTATAAATATGAAAAATTTTAATGATTCAATTAACGATTTTTTTTTTGTTTTGCAAGAATATCTAACTACTTAATCTCTTTAAAATTTAATCACTTCAAATACTTTTCACAAATTAAAGAATTTGTTCTTTAATCGTAAAATTCCTATATACTTGTATATGACACATTTTAAATCTCGTGAAATTTTCTTTTTTTTTTTTACAATCGATCTAACAGTAAAAGATAAAAAACATCTGTTTAAATGTTGTCAAAGGTTATATTTTAATACAATGGTAAATTTATTAAAAAATTTCATTGTGGAAATAGTTTTTTTCCCCCCAATTAAGTAATACTAAAATAAAAAATCCTTCATTGTTAGAAAAAAGTTTTTTTTTTTTGTTTTTTTTACGTCAAAACAATTATTTCTTTTTGTAATTTCTTTAGTTAGAATTGAAACATCATCGGTACTATTTGTATATATATGTGTGTTTGTAAAAGTTCTAAAAGTAAATTACCGAATAAATGAAAACTAATTAGTATCATTATATTCAATTTAGAAATTTTTTTTTCCTCATTTTGCTATTCTTTAGCCAGTTCTTTAGTTTGTATTTTTTTTTTGTCATTATTTTGCAAAATCACCTCATAGATACTTTTTCTAAAAACAAAAAAAAAAAAATAAAAAACAAAAACGCTCAAAATAATAATTCTTTTGATCAATCAACCCCATTATAACAAAATAATGTAAAATTCAACAGACAAAAATTTTTTTTTTTTCTATCTATTTACCATGTAAAAATTTGTTTTTTTTTTTTTAAAGTAAATTTTAAAAAGGTAAATAGGTACTAAATATTAAATAACAAAAAAAAAAAAAAAAACAAGCGTTGAAACAAATTATCTGTAATTATTATGACCTTCAAAAAACCTAAAAAAAAAAAAAAATAGAAAACAAAAAAACAAAATTCATAAAAGCGTGAAAGAAAAACTTAAATAGAAATCTTTTAAAAAACAATTTAGAAAAACAAAAAGAAAAACACAAAAAAAAAAAAAGCAAATAATGAAAAGAGGTGATGAGTAATACAATCAAACATAATATTAAACATAATAATGTTTTATTTTAAAGGTTTTTGAAGCCATAGATACATACATACATTTAATATAACTATATACATGAGTATAATATATTATATACAATCATATAACTTTTAATTATCTTAAGATTTTTTTAAATAATTCTATGTATATAAGTATAGATACAAATTAAAATATATATGGCACACATGTTTTTTCCATTTAAAATTATCTTAAAGTTCGACTTTTATAGTTACTAAAAAAAAAAACAAAAAAAAAAAGAAATCTTAAGATATACAATAAACGTATTTGTATATTCTAAAGTTTTTTTGTTCAATTAAAAGTTTATCAAAAGCTCAATTTTTTTTTTTTTAAGTTGTTCTATATATTTTTTTTTTTGTTTATTTTTAATTTAAAGCCTTTTTTTTTGTATTGTTTTTAAAAGGTACATAAAACTAAAAAAAAAAAAAAACAAAAATAAACCAAAAATAAAATATAACTCGTAAAATGGTAAACATAAAAAGCATATAACCATACAACACAAAATTTTAATAAAATTTGTATAAAATTGTAAAAATTATTTGTATATGCATGTGTTTGTGATTATGCGAATATAATTATTTATATATGTATATGTATATTTTTTTTTGGAGTTTTTAATTTATTTTGTCTTAATAACATAAAAATCTGTTAAGGGGATTATTGGATTGTCTCTTATTGCCTTTGATTTCATTAAAATTTTTCAATGGTTTTAAATAAAAATAGGTTAATGCTGGAATTCTGCACATCTGTGCAGAGTTCTGTACGCATCGCAGGAAAAATTATTTAGAACATATTATGGTATTGCTAATTATGAAATACATGGAATTGTGCATTAAGTGCAAACGATGCAAGTTATCTCTATTTCTAACTTTCGCTGAGTAGCGACAGCGCGCCACAACACAAAAAAAAAAAAAATGCTCAGAACTGCAACCTAAAAAAAAATTTTTATTTGAATTTTATTATTTTCTTCATTTGTTAACAAATTATGATAGAGTGAAGACGTTTATAATGGAGGAAAAATTAATAGCGTTTGTTCAATTAAATGAATTTTTATATGATAAAAAAAATAAGTAAGCACCACAAAAATATTTATTTGAGAGACAAAAAATTCAATGAATTATCATTGTCTTTAATTATTAAAAATAATTGTGTGAAAATCCATGTAATTCCTTTAATTTTCGATGTAAATCTCTCTGGTCCATAACCTTGCTTTTCTTTTATATTTTCTACATTTTCCATCGTAATATGTTTCAGACAAATTTAATACATTGCAATATGCAACATAAGCACAGTAAACTACCATTAAAATTTTAATATAACTAAATTTAACAAGAATCATATTTTAAATTATTATGACCGAACTTCAAATTGTTTATATTTATTATACCCTACACTTAAGTATAGGGTATATTAACTTTGGTATGGTGTTTGTAACCACCAAAAGGAAGCGAGTTAGGTATAGACATGTATATATATTCTGAATCAGGATCACCACCTGAGTCGATTTAGCGATGTCCGTCCGTCCGTCCGTCCGTACGCACGATAACTCAAAAACTAATGATGCTATCTTGATGAAATTTATACTGTAGGGTAACAATGACTAAGGTAAGGCGGGGATTGTAAATGGGCGAAATCGGACCATGCGTTCGAGTACCTCCCATACAACTCAGAAAACCTAATACGCATATTTTCGAAATTAATAAAGATAGAAACTTAAAATTTTGTACGAGGGTGTGTTTTCCTGAATCCCTGATTTGTCCAAAATTTGAGATGAATTGGAGGAGCTGTTCGGGTACCTCCCATACAACTCCCAAAACCGAACATGCATATCTTCGAAATTAATAAAGATAGGAACTTCAAATTTGATACGAGGGTGCTGTTTCCTAAATACCTGATTTGCCTAAAATTTGAGATGAATTGGAGTGGTCGTTCGGGTACCTCCCATACAACTCCCAAAACCGAACAAGCATATCTTCGAAATTAATAAAGACAGAAACTTCAAATTTGGTACAAGGGTGTTGTTTCCTGAATCCCTGATTTTTCCAAAATTTAAGATGAATTAGAATGGTTGTTCGGGTATGTGCCACACAACTCGTAAGACCAAACAAGCATATCTTCGAAATTAATAAATATATAAACTTGAAATTTGATATAAGAATGTTCTACCCTGTTGATGTCTCTAAAATTTGAGATGAATTGGGGTGGAGGTCCGCGTGCTTTCACACACTTCCCAAGACCTAACAATCATATTTTCGAATTTAATAAAGATAGAAACCTGAAATTTTGTACAAAGGTTGTAACAGCATTTATTTTTTTTAGCTTAGTTATATTAAATACCTAACTAAAATAACTTATGGAATTTTAATTTAATTTGAATTTTTTAGGTGTAGGGTATAAATAGGTCGGTTGCATCGACTTACTGTTATTTTTACTTGTTTCAATTTACATTTATGTCACAAACAAAAAATTTTTGACACAAAATGCTGAACATGTATTTCATACCCAGCACTCTGGTGCAGAATTCTAATTCTACCATAATTCAATCAATCTAACTCGAATCTCGAAAGATACCAATGAAATCAACACTCTAATTCGCTTTGACATTGTTGTACTTGCACCAATCAAACACCATCTCCCTTTTAAACCAAACTTTAGATTAGAACTTGTGGTACAGTGTACTGTTTGGTTGGGAGATTGGGGAAAATAGAAATTAAAGAAACTGGGAAATATTATGGGAAATCGCTGGATGTTGGGAGGAGTGTTTAAAACAAAGATGTTGAGATTTTTTTTAATTTTTCAATATTAATAGTCTATATTCGAAACTTTCAATATTATACACGTTATATGATTGCTAACTTTTACCGAATACTTCTGGTAACAAGACAACAAATTCCATATATTCGCACTGTACGTATTATACGGAAGTTTGGAAGTTCTATATATACTGTAAATTTTCATTTTCTTGTAATTAATTTTGAATTGTAAATTGAATTTAATGTAATGTGAATTTAAATTTTAGTTTATTAAATTATTTTCAATTATTAAATATATCTGAAGAAGTAATCAGAGATATCTTTCCGTATCTGCAACTTCTTTTATATAGTAATAAATTACTTGTACTTTTATTTCATTACGAAGAACTTAAGATTTTACGAAAAGTCATTTAATTTTTTTTTATTTTTGTTACGTGCAAGAACAGTACAATATAAAAATTAAAAAAAAAAAAAACCTACTTTTAATGATGTTTCTACATATGCCGATTATCAAAATCAGTATTTCGAACCACATTAACATGTTATTTCTTAATTAGTCACATGATCCTTAGGTTTCAGCCTTTTAAGTCGTTTAATATCGTTTAATATCATATATACATTTATATATGTATGTCGAAATTCAGCTAACAAACTACGTTCAGTGTTCACGTTTTCGATGTCTCTTTTCTGTCGTTCTGATCTTTAATGAAATCGTTTAAACCATCTCCACCCTTAAATTCCCATAGATTTCATCATTACTTACGATCACTACCAAATTTCTAATTTTGATTAACTATTCACGCTTTAACTAACTACTCTCAATTTTGGATGTTGACAGTAACATTTTAATTCTAATCCAAACCTATTAAATTTGTCGTATCTTTTTATGAATTATGTTTAGATTTTTTTATTGTTTTTTGTTTTTTTTTTAGAATACCGGTATGTAAATGATCGTATCTTATTTTTTGTTTTTGTTTTTTTTGATTTACGCGCTCAATTTTTTAACAAAAATTACGTGATTTAATCAATATTGGATTAATATAAAAATAATTAGGAGTAAAAGAGACAAAAAATATATTAATAGAAAAATAAAATTGTGGTTTTTTTTTTTATTTTAAGATAAAAATATATTTTAAAAAAGTATATATATACATAAAGTGAATATAAACTTTATTCGAAATATAATTTTTTGTTGAATTTTAAAACTTTTTATAGGTATACGTAGATTAGGTGGAATAAAAAACAAAAGCTTTTTATTTCATTTCAAATTGTATATTTTTTTTGGTTTGACTACGATACGAACCAGTAGATACAATCTATATTCTACACATGAATTACAAGTTTTTTTTGTATGGTTAACTCTTTTTTCGATTATTAATAACTAAGTAATTAATTTTTTTTTTTTTTTTTGGAGTGGGTTATTATTTTCATACTTTAGATTATCTTAATTGAAATAATTAGAGATGAAAATGAAGAAAATATAAAATGAAAAAAAAAAAAAAAAAATATACAAAAATAGATACATTTTTTGTATCTATAGATAGAGAAAATAAACAAAAAGTTCTAAATCGAAATATTTTTAAAAACAAAAAACAATCTGATAAGTTTTACTTAGTGGGTAGGCCAACATTTCAGACAAACTTCTAAATTTAAGATTAATTTATATTTGAATCATTAATAAAAAAAATTATTTGCACAATTTTTTATTTACTAGATTAAGGTTTCGGTTTTTGTTTTTTTTTTTTTTTTTGACTTATCGAAATAACATTTAATAAATTTTTTTTTTTCTTCTAATTGTTAATACACGTGTAAATATTACTATAAGGTATGCTAACAACCTCATAGAAATTTTTCCACCTATCTATATATAGTATAATTTTCTAATCTAAAAAAAAAAAAAATAAATAAAAACCTAATAAGATTTTAATTAAATTTTCGTGATCATAATTGTTGTTTTTTCATATATATATATATATATAAATATATTATATGTTTCTTATTACATTACTTGAATTTTTGTGGCTTCCAATTAAATCTGAAAAAAAAAACACAAAAACACAAAAAATGAGCAACAATAAAAAAAAAAGCAAAGAAAAATTCTCTATTTTATGGTCTGTTATTTAATAATCGTAACAATAATTGGAATAATTGTTAAAAAAAAAAAGGTATCATAATTTATTTTTTCTTCTTTATAATATTACCAAATGAAAAATCTAAAGATTTAAGATAAATTTGTAGAATGTCGCCAGACTATTTGTCACTTTGCCGGTCATTTAAAAGTATTTAATTTTTTTGTCCCTTTAATTCAAATCTAAAATAATATTAGCAACTCTGAGCTTCATTTAGGATCTAAACCGAGTCCTGCTATAGTTTTAATGTCAAACGCTAAATGTTGCTTTGTATTAAACGCTTTTTCAAAAATAACAGAAGAGAAGTAAAAATATATTTTAATATTTGTTCAAAATTTTATTTTTGATTCATTTTAGTGAAAGTTTTCGTTGGTTGGTGGGTTTACAAAGCTGCTCTTTACAAATCTATCTTAGACTTCACAATTACCACAGACAAAATGTTGTTTTGGTACCATTCCCCCATATTTTTTCTTGTCAACTATGCTCTTATAACCAGTCCGTAGAATTCAAAAAATAAAATTAGCGCTTCAATTTTACTCCTCCTTTTACTCGGATAACTGGTTTATGTGTTCTTAGGTAATTTTACCTAACAAAACATTGGAGTTGTACACTAATTATACACTTTATGTAATTTTTATTAACCAACTTTGATATTTTAAGGTTAAAATTGTTTTTCACATTAATATAAAAAAAAAAAGTTGAAAAAATATTTAAAAATAATTTTGTACTTAATTAATTTATTGAAATATTTCAATATTACAAATCACCTACATATAGGATTATGCAATTGAAACTATCAGATACTAAGCTCATTTTAGGTTAAAATAGTATTTTTAATTTATATGGCAATATTATTTATTTTGCTTGTATTATATATTTATATTATAAGTATATGTATATATATATTCGGTCGAAAGAGAAATTTAGATTTTTATAGTAATTTTCCTTTTAATTAAAAATGCTTGGGATTGTGACCTATGCAAACTATGCAGGATTTAAGCTGGTAGTTGGACAGTTAATATCCTATATGCTTAATTACTAAACGACTGGATCCTCTAAAATGATTCATAGCAAGATTCATAGCAATATCAAGGCTGATTCGTTTTCAATCCTGGCTTGCTATACTTGTACATGATTTGCACTCTCTCAGTTATTAAGATACGTATTTACCCATTAGGCCTCCGAGGACCCCTTAAATGATTTATTATTATTTACTTATTATTTTAATATTACAAATCACATATGTGATAATACAATATTATTAAATCATCGGCAACTAATGCCATTATATTATATTATGCATTTTGTATTTGCAATATATGCTACCAAATACAGCAAGGATAACTCGTTTCTAATCCTCCTTGCTACCTGAATATGATTTGAACTCGAACTCCCTTGTTTAATAAATCACGTGCTTAATTACTCATTACTATAACCACAGTTTAGAATTATTTTTGTAAATTGCATATTTGAAGGCGCATTATAATTAAATAATAAATCAGTGTTTAATAATAATGGCTATCCCTCAAACTAAAAAAAGAATTAAAAATCATTCTTTTTAATATTATATATATGTAAGTAAAAAAAAAATCTTTTAACTTGTTTGAAATTTTAATTTTTTTTTTCAACAATTTTTTCTATGTTTTCTATTTAAAAAAAAAATAATTGACTTCCGTTGTTATTACGCTGTTAAAAATAAATATGTACAAATAATGATTGAATATAGTTGTAAAATTATTAACATTAATATACAATAATTCAAATATACATACAAACATACATATATGTATATAAATAAACCTACATTTAAACAAATATCTATATTACATATATACATACATAATTTATATTTATATACATTAAATTTCAATGTATCTTTAGATATTATAATACATATATGTATATAGAAGTGTAAAACTGATCTTGAATATAAAATATAATTTTTTGTAACAGGTAATTGAAATTCAATTATATATACCTACGAGTTGTTAGTATATTATTTATTTATTTCTTTTTTTAATTTTTATTCTAAAATAAAATGGCTGATTAGTTTAGTTCATGTGGTGTGTCAAGTATTTTGTTTAATATGTAAAAAATAAAAAATATATAAAAAAAAACCCTAACTCATACATATAATATAATAATAATAGGTGTTTTGCGGTCAGTTACCAAGTTTAACATGTTTTTCATGCATAACAAAACTGTTATACAAATATTCAAAAGTTTTGTTTGTTTGTTTTTCTACGATATTTTAAAGAATTGAATTTAGTTTAAATTAGAGGTCATAAAATTAACCTTTTTTTTATTTTCTTAGTTTGTTTTTTTAACACTATGTTTTCTGTATTTCCGAAATACCTCAAGTTATTGATAGATTGACAAGATTATTGATAGGTAATCAAAAAAAAAAATTATTTTTTTTTAATTTTAAAAACAAGTAAAATTAAATGATATAAAATTTCAGATACTTGTTGAGATTTTAATGGAGTTCATAAATTTAAATCGTACTAACTAACTCAATTAAAGATTTACAATTAAATTAACATGGTTTCCTAAACTACAGAAAATTGAAGTGTCCCTATAATCGTTTTAATAACAAATAAGTTTAGTATGAGTGACTGGTTATAATCTAACTGATTTGCAGACAATTTTACTTTAATAGATTGTATGTAAAATGTTAAACTTAGTTTGTTTCAAAACTGCACGTTTCTGCCAAGAATCTGCCAATAACAACCATATTTAAATACAGATGAGAACAAAAATTATCTTATTATTAAATATAAGTCTATCCATCTGTAACAATCGATCAAAAAAAAAAAAGGACATATTTCAGTAGTTTCTTTAATTTTAGACGAACTTTCTGGCATGGAATGAATCTAAGATATTTTTAAAGTTTCTTCTGTGAGAGTGGTGTCATCGTGACATAAATGTAGAGAAATTTAACAACAACTCTGGCCGAAACCATAGATCTCTACGTTCTCCTACGTTATGAAGGAGTAATCTATTAAGTATTGATCTAGAATCTAGTGATTACAGGCGCGTTATGAAAATAAGATTTCATATCCTATGTTCTAAATTTACTGCTTTAAAGAAATGTAAATCTTAAAGAAAGAGAAGAGTAAGAAAATCATAGCTTATGTGTAAAACTTACGAGGAAATGAGAAAATTTAAAATTATGCAAAGCAAAAACTAAAAGAAACTAAGTATTATAAAAATGTCCCTGTAAGTCTATACAATCAATAGATTGTATTATTAGACTGCATTATTGATTTTATTTACATTTAAACAATAATTTTAAATAATTTTTTTTTTTTTTTTAAATTAATTTTGATTTATTTTATAATTTTTATTTATATTTTCAGGCAACACGTAAAATATCAAAATGTGGTTATCTTTTTGTTGCACCTGATTGGGATTTTAACAACCCACTGTACAGAACCAAGGTAATTTTTTTTATGCTGATTTTTTTTTTTTTTTTTTTTTTGTTTTTAGTATTTATTAAATTAAAATATTTAACATTTTAACAATATATTAATTAATTTAAATTAATTTCTAGTGACAAATTCCTTATAAATTGTCTAGTTTAATTTCTATATATTTTTTTTTTATTTAATTTCCACTGTTGTGTATTAAATTGAAAATGTGGTGGAAATTTATTTACATTGTAAAAAACTAAAATAATTGTTTTATTTTTACCTGTTCATATCTTTAAAACCATATTTGTATACAGGTGAAATAATCAATAACATTTAAATGTTGTTTTTTCTGTTTTTCTTTTTAGCACATTTCCAAAAAAAAATTTGAAAAAATGTGCTTATTAGTTTTACTCTGTCTGTCCGTCCGTCCGTCCGTCTGTTTACAAAACTTCTACACCGTTAAAGATAGAGAAAAAAATTTTAACCATGGGTAGGTCTCATAAAAAAAATAATTTTGTGGAACAACTTTTTTATGTAGCCCCATCTATTACGGAGCTACAGCCCTTCAAACTTTGAAAAAGCCCTATTTTTAAATGCATATATCTTATGTTCTGCTTAAGATTTTTTCAATCTGAAAACGTCATTCGACAGGTACTTTTCTTAGCTTTGTAAATTAATATCAATATTATACAATTTTTTTAAATTTAGTATTTAAATTAATCGTTATGTAATATTTTGTAATTTACTATTTAAATTTACCGTTATGTGAAAACCACATTTTGCATGAAATTTCTTTTTTCATAACTCCGGCACGCCTTTAGATAGGAACCTGAAATTTTGAGACAAGAAAGAACTTTTAGAATCCTCAGAAAATTTTTTGGTAGCACCCCCTCTTTAAGAATTATTACGCCTCAAAAATTGAAAATTTGCTATTTTTAGACACTTGTAACTTAGCCACCTGTAAAAATTTTTCTTCGGCAAGACATGAAAATTAAAGGTTCAATAATATATTTTTACGTGTGCTAACGGTTTTTCTTAGTTATAACGGACTTACGGCCCCTCAAAATTTCAAAAATGTCCTATTTTCACGTTTTTTCTTATTACATGAAATTTTCAAATTTTTGTGCAAGTCACAATTCTAAACGGTTTATATTGAGTTTTGGAAATGTGCGCTTTTAAAAACCGTTGGTTTACATTGTACCTTGTTTTTTTTTTATCGAATCAAATAATTTTTGTTATAAATTCTATATAGAATTTCTGAAGTTCAAATATTGCAAAAGTAAAACAAATTACAGGTAGTGCTATTTTTTTTTTTCTTTAAAGGTCATATTATGTTGATTGAATACAGAAAACATGGTATATAAGCATAAATAATTATTATATGCAAAATTCAATGTGCCTTTTATATAAATATGTATATAAACATTAGCAGTTGTAATAATAAAAGAAAAAAAAAAAATAGAGTTTGCAAATATTTTGTGGACCCATTAATTTTCATAGCATTTTTGATTTTGACATGCTGTTATATTTAAGAAAAATAATAATTCACTTATGACATCTTTCAACAGGTTTTATATAGATACATATTATTTTTTGTTTTTATATTATATCGTCCAGATATAAATATCTGCCGATATTTTTAAACCCCTTTTGCCTTTAGCATGTGGGCGATCTCGGTACAAGTATTCAATTATAATTATATTTAATATTTTGTGTACATTGTTTTATTATACATATTTTATATATTATTTTTGACGGGTTTGAACCCGAGACCTTTCGCCTGAAAGACCGGTAACCTATGCACTGCAATATTGGTATACATACATACACATTATATATCTTTAAATAGATTTTTTAATATTGCTAAGCTGTTGTTAATGTATTTTTGAGAATTGTATAAAGCAAGTCTTCAGAGTTTCAATCACGTCCCCAGCGCGTCCCCAGCTTTCAATCAAATAATAAACTTTCAAAAGTATATAAAAATTCAAAAATGTTTCTATACTTTATTCCACAACTGTACTACATATAAATCTAAACATTTATTCAATTAATTTCAATAAAATAATCTGAGTCAAATTATTAACAATAAATTAATAAATTTACAAGTTTGTTACAATTTTTAAGTTATTCATTTTTTTTTTTCTTTTTATATTGGTAAAATTATTTTATATCAAAATTATTAAGTTTAATAATAAAAAAATAAATATGTATAAACTTAGATTTTATTAGAAAATTTATGAAGAATTTAATAGACATGGACAAATGCTTTTCTATTTAATGCTTTATAAAACGGTGAGTTTTTATGTTTTCATTAATGTTGCGTAGGTATATGTAAGTATATTACATTGGAAGCGGTTCTAAATCTCAAAGCTTTTGAAAAGTTGTCAAATTCAAAATCCTTAAGTACAAAATTGCAAGATCCCCAGAATTTTATTAAATTTAGCATTAAATTTAGAATACAAATTCGAAAAAACGTGTTGGGAGCACCACAAATTCCTAAAAAAACACAATGTTAAAAATTTCAAATTAAATATAAACCCCCCAAACTATAAAATCTCTTAAATTCAAAATTTCAAATTTGAAAATTTCAAAATCAAAACAATAATATTCCAAAATTGAAATCTGAAAAATATTTTGAAAGCAATATAATCGTATAGATAAGTAAATAAAATAATTAGGAGGGATTTTAGCCTTGGTTACAAAATCAGGGTTTTAATGATTTGCTTAGCGTGTGTTTAGGGGGGGATCACTATATTAAATATTTTGTTATTTGAATATGTATTTAGAAATCTAATTACGGAAGGTTTTATAAAAGTGATTCGCGGATTTTTTTTTTTAAGATATGGTTTGCTCAGATTTTGTTTCGCCGCGATATCCATGAAGATCCTAAAGATTTAGGAATTTAAATTTTAAGATTTTCATTTTCATAATGAAGATTTTGTAATTGGGGATTTCAAGAGCAAACTATATTACATTTCAGTCATAGCTACAAAAATTTAAATAATTCTTAAATTATTTTATTTATAAAGCAAGGTTTTAATCTCCGGTTAATGCGTCTTTACAAGTAGATGTTTTTTAACTTGAGCGCGTTTCTCAGGATCCACAGAGATTTATGTACATGTACAAATTATATCTTTTCTAAGTAGTCATATTAAAAAAATTTTATAGATTAATTTTTTGATTTTTTAAGTGTTTCATTATATATTTTCAAGTTTCATTTTGACAAAAAAGGTGAAGTTTCCCAATAATAATTTCAAGATGATGAAAATTTTAATATAAAAAAAAAAAAAAACATGGATCTGAGAACTGATTTTGAAAGACAATAAATATTTTCTATTTGAATATCATTTAAGATCTTGTTTACTTCTGTTCTATTATTTTTTTATTAAAAGCATTTCCTTTTATTTCGAAAATTTTAATAAAATTGTGCAAAAAAAATAAAGCAAAAAATAAAATATAATTGGAAAATACCAAAACAAGAAATCTGTGCTAAAAAAAAAAAAAAAAATTAATAATTAATTGTTTAGAATTTAATTGAAATTGATTTATGCATTTTAAATTGAATATTGAAAGATATTCATTCTATATTTAAAAAAAAAATTTAAATTTATTCCAAATCATATTAAATTAATTTTTATTTTGTTTTTTTTTTTACACAGCAGGACACTTTTTGTTCAATTCAAAGTGAAAATTTTTTAAAGTTGTTATGTGGAAAAAAAAATTAAACAATTCAATAACTTTTATTTATGATTTGAATAAATTTTCAATAAAATTTTCCATTTTACAATCCCACAACAAATTATTTAATAAATTCAGAACAAATAACTATATAACAAGAAATGTGTCTTGTTCTTAAATATAGGCTTCACAGTATTAATTTTATATTTTATCTGCTGGACTTCTATCAGATTATTTAATATCAAAATCTACGGGCGCCTCGGTGGCCTAGTATGGGTAAGAGCGTATAAACAACGTTGTAAACACCGAGGAAGTGTGGGTTCGAATCCCACACACGTCATAAGAATTATTCCCCCTTATGACATTTACAGCTACGCCAGAAATGGAAAGGCTGTGTAACTTCCTATTCACATTTATGTGGAATCGTAACCCTGTTAATATTACAGCCAAATAATAAACACCTTAATTAAATTAATTATTCCAGAAACTGAAGCTTATAATTAAATATGAACAATAAAAGACTTAGGGGATGCCCTGGGCTTTTTATAGGTGTGGGAAGGACAAAAAAAAGAATATCCTAAATCCTAATAATGAACTTTATATGATTTAGGTGTCACAATGGCTATGTAAATTAAGAGCTTTAAACGCTATAATAAAACAAGGTTGAATTTAAAACCAAAGGTTGTTAAAGGTACAAATTTTTTAAAGGTAATAAAAACAGTTTAGAATATTGTGAATTGAACCAAAACTTGTAAATTTTCTTAGAATTTTATTTGTACTTTGTGAAAAATCAGGAGACATTTTCTTCAATCTTAAGGAAACCATATTATATAAAAATTGTTAACACATATAAAAATATAATGGTGAAGTTTTTAATTTGCCTTTTACGTTGAAAAAGTTTGTACAGGGGGTTTAAGTTAGAGGTGTTTAAAAATAGCAATTTATTAATTTTTGACACTTTCTTATACAGATAGAGGTATAAAAATATCTCTTGAAGTAACTTATGCTAGTAAAAAGATTTTTCTTCTCTCAAAATTTTATGGCCAGAATTATGAAGGAAGAAAAATCATGCAAAATTTGGTTTTCAGATAACGATAAATAATTTTTAAAATTTTGTTATTGTTTTAAAAAACTAAAAAGCTGTTCTGTCGTTTTAAAATTAAAAAAAAATGTTAAGCAGAACCTAAGATAGTGAAATTTAAAAATAAGGTTTTTTAGAAATTTGATGGACTGTAGCTCTGTAATGGATCAGGTTACTTTATGTAGCTACTTTATGTAAGTTGTTTTGATGGTTAAAGTTTGAAGTTAAAATTTCGTTGCTTTAGAATTAGCTTTAACGATGTAGAAGTTGTAGAAAGAAACAAACGGCCGGATGAACACAGTGAAACCAATAAGCTTTTTTTTTTTTGTTTTAAAATATGCTAAAAACATGAAAATTAATTAATATTTATATTTATTTTATATTTAAATATTTTTATATCAATTTATTCTTTAGAATTGATTGCTATAAATTTATTTTCACAGAATAAAAATAAATTTATTGTTTTTTTCGACTTGTTTTGATTTTTTGTTTTTTTTTTTTTGCACTTTAGTTTTAATTTTAATTAGGAAAAATAAATTTTATTATTTAATTTTTATTTGAAAAACAATATTTTTAAATTATTCTGATACAATTTCAAGTTAAAAGAAAAAAATTAATAAATTGCAAAAATATTGTCGGTGTTCGTGCAAAAGTGACCAAACGCCATTTTTGTTAATTTGTGATATTTAGCTTATCAGTTCTTTTTTTGTAGTATTCTTTACGCTGGCAAAACAAATGGTCAAATACGAATCTTATCAAAAATCTTCTTTTTTTTTTGATACGTATTTGAGCATTTTTTATCTGTAAGGAATATAATGAAATGGAACTGATGAGATATAGGTTATGCGCTTTGACAAGTTATACGCTTTTGCCATTAAAGTTGAAATATTAAGATTTATATGAAAGCCAACTAAATGGAAAAGCGTAAAACGCATGAAATGCAAAAAATATAGTCAACTTTTAACTTTTTTGTTGATAAAAAAAGAAAATTGAAAAAATATTTAAAAAAAAAACAAAAAAAAAAGTTTTGACGTTTAATTTTTTTGCTTAAGTTTGTTCGTTTTTTTTTAAGTTAAAATTATTAAAAAGTTTAAAGTTTAAATTAAAATTAATTTTTTTTGCCATTTTAGACATGTGATAATAAAAACAATTTCTCTTTATTTACAATTTTAAATTGCTGTTAAAAGCGTTCATTAGGTTTTAAAGGTATCAAAAGCGAAAAAAGCTCAAAAAACATAGAAAAAAATAAAACTGTCAAAGCGAAGCATGCATACATTGAGTTGTCACCTTAAATATCACAAATTTTTAAAAATGACGATTGCTTATAGGTCAAACATTATAATTTTATATATTATTTTAAAATAAAAAATTATAAATAGTAACATCAATTAGGTACAAAGAAAGGATCACTCTGAACACTAACTCTTCTGAAAGAGTCAGGTGTCCAATAAGTGCCGTGTAAGGTGTCAGATGTGTAACAGTGCCGTGTAAGGTGTAGTCTAATAAAGCAACGGTTCTTTTCTTTGTATATAGCGAAATCTGAGCAATTGTACCATATCTAGAATCTTGTGGCCCACCTAAAACAAAAGGAGATCGAATGAATTGAATATCAATCACGTTTTGAATCACCCATAAAAAACGCCAGGTTAGTGGCAATCATCACAGGCCACAGGCCAGTAGGCATGCATGCAGCCAAACTGGAAAATCCTTCACAATACCTCCTCCTTGCAGGAGTTTCAAAGAAACAAACGAAAGTGAGAAAATTGAATACTTTCTTTGCAGATGTCCGGCTCTAGCTAGAACCAGACTTCTCTCACTCGGCAAACCGTTCTACCACAACCTCAGCGAGCTCTCTGAACCCAGAACCAATGAATAGATTTCGTATCTAAACTCCTTGGGTTGGATATAAAACCGAAAACTATCTCAAAACATAGGTCACATGAGTGGAGTGGTATCAGAATGGCGCAACCTAGTTCTACCTACCTAATCATTTAGCCAACCCCACAAGCTATCAGTTAAACCAAACATAACGTTATCATCGTCATTTAAAAATACTATATGCGCGGTTAGCAAAAAAAATAAGAATAAAAAGGATTAAAATAAAGCAAACTTATTCTAAAACTAAAATTTTGGTCTAGTTAGGTTACAGTAACTATATATACGGTAACTAAATTACAAAAATTAAAAATAGTGTTTAGTAAGTAATGAGCAGAATGCATAAAACTGACCTTGAATTCAAATTTCATTTTTTAAACGAAAAACGTACGTTCAACTCGTCATTTAATATTGGACAAAATATTGTGTTATTTATGTCGACTGTGACTTTTTTTTTTGACATCCTTATATATTAGTAACATATTATTGTTCATTTCTTTTTCTAGTTCACCTAAATTATCTGCATCGTACACAATTACAAGGTGGTCATCAAATAAATATTTAACTTCTTTTTATTGTACGTTTCTTATACTCCTAGTATATTATCAAAAAAAGTGAAGGACCTAACGAGCACCTCTGGACAACTGCATATGCAATAACTATTTTGTTTTTTACATTTTATTCCTTCTGACTCCACATATTGGAATCTGTTTTTGAATTTTTCTTTTTCATTCCTAACTTGGGAAATTTGGGAAATAAAGATTTGATTGAACTAATGATAATTTAAATCATAAATAGACTAATCTAGAAGACTTGATGAATCAAAAGACTCCTTAATTCAACTCTGTTGAGGTGATGCCGGATACATGGTTCAAAAGGACTTCTATGCTTTGTACATACGTATAAATTACAAGTACATATATGTATGTACATTACATACGTGTATACTTATAATTTATACTTATAAAAATTAAACGAGTATATGTATAGTTAACTGAAAATAACGGTTCATTAAAAAAAAACTTAAAATGTTTACCGTTATTATTAAAAATTTTAAGATTTATTGTTAAAAATACAAAAGAAAAAAGAAACATTTTGCAATAAATAATGTTAAGTAACTTAAAAATTCTTTACTAATTGAAGGTCATGTCTTGTTCTTCTTCGTTGTACCTACATATCTTATAATAAAAAAATAAAAAAAAAAAATTTTTATTTTTAAAAAATAATAATCAGTTAGAATTGCAAAAATTTTCTCAAAACACTTAATTTATAAATCGTAAATTAAAACATAAATCAGTATTAGAATTAACAACAATATAATCGATAGATAACCTTAAAAAAAAAAAACAAAAACCAAAAAACATTTAAAAGGAACAAAAAACAAAGTATTTTTTATATTTTTTCACATCACAAAAACACACTACAGGTTGCAAAATTTTTAAAGTTCGTTTTTTGCTAAACCTAAAAAATATGACACTAAAACAAAAAAATAAACAAACATACAGATTAAATAGAAAAAAAATTCCGTGAGAATATTTTTAATTTTTTTTTTTTCTAGAACCTGGCAATTCCAATCAATTCACGAATCACCAAATTTAATAAAATAACCAAAACATCAAAATATTTAAAAGTAACGAAAAACAAAATAATTGAACATAGAAAAACCTCTAGTTGGATTTCAAGAACTCAATTTGAAATTATTTTTAATACGAATTTGGACTTGTAATAAATATACAAAAAACAGTCATCAGATGTTTTTTTTTTTTTTTTTTTTTTTTATAAATGTGCTTGTCTTTTTTTCACACTTTTTTACAATAAATTTTGAAATACTAACATTTTAATCTATTCATCTATTTACAAGTATAGAATCGCATATTTTTTGTCTCGTTTTATTTTTGCACGTTTAACCAATGACATTGAATTTATATGTATATATATGTATATATATATATATTCTAAATAAATACGTTAGATCGAAAACAAAAAAAACTTCATTCCGTTTTGAACCTGTACCATAATATAAAAATAATATGAAAAAATCACTATTGGTTAAATGAATCAGTTAAATGAACCACACGTTACTTATTTTTGTAGAATGCAACTCTGTACAAAAAAAGAAAAACCAGCGAAAACTTCTTTTAAAAAAATAACCAAGCCTTAAATATTTAATGAAAAAAAAAAAAAATTTAAATTTTTAAGATTCTATTTTACAAAATTATTAAAAAAAAAAAAAAGAAAAATTTAAATTAATAAGGAACGAATTTTATTTTTATTTACCACTGTTGAATCACATTGAATCAGATTGAATCGCAATACAATAATTATGTGCAGGGTTGTCATTTTTGTTTTTTTTGTTGTTTATGTTTTGTATTTTTGAGCTTGTTGAGAGTACATTAAGTACAACGAGAAAAAAAAAAAAAAATGATCGTCACGCGAATTATATCGCGATATTTTGTTAAATAACTTTAATTTACCTTAAGAATTTTATTTATTATTTTTTTTTTTGTTTTTTTGTTTTTTTTTTCGAAATTTTTAAGTCTTTGAAATGTTAAAGAAAAAGTGAAAAAAAAAATTTAGGAGTGTTCAATAAATTGATTTAAAAATTTTGATAAAAATAAAATTATGTAACATTTGATATAAATAAAAAAAAAATAAAGAGTTTAGCAACAATGTTTATAAACTAATAATAAATAATAATTTGTTTAATGTTTGTTTTTTTTTCTTCTTGTTTTTTTTTTTTTTTTGTATTGTGATAAAATAATAAATTCTTTGTAAATATAATTTGATGACGTAATTTTAATGAAATAAGTTAATAATTTATTAATATTGATCATATGGGGTACAATGATTGAATAATGGTATAAAAAAAAAACGTGGGAGTATTTTTGGCAATTAGATACACAATGTGTCTATAAATAATTACTTTTCGATAAAGAGATTATTTGACGATTTTGTACCACTTTTCGGTATACATACTTAATTTATTCTTTTTACCATTCTTTTCAATATAGGGTGTTTTAAAGTTCTTTAAAACTTTTATAACTTATAGTTATATTTCAGAATACAGGATCTGATAATACATCTGATGTATTTTCCAATCGGTAAATTCAACTAGCTCAATTATGTACATATGAAAAAAATGTCAGTTGCTTCTTCAAATTTTCGACAATACAATTTATTAAATGTTGCGGTACAAATTCTTAATGCTCACCACTTAAACACATAGCGCACAGAATGCATAATACGTATGACGTTAGGCTGGAACCCTCAAGATACTAGAAGATGCGGTCGTCCCAACATCACATGGCGCAGAACAATTTAACAAGAAATGGCTAAATGTAGCATCTCCTGGGATGATATTAAAATATCAGCGCGAAATCGTGTGAGATGGAGGTGTCAAATGGAAGTTCTATTCTCCCAAGAGGAGTAAGGAAAAAAAAATGCTTAACGCTTTCTTAATTTTAAAAAGTTTGACTAAATCTAATATTTTTGACTTAAAAGTCTGAATATGAATATTTCATAATATTAAGTAATTTGATATTTATGAAACTTAATATACGATTTTTCGAAATTTAAAAAAAAAAGAAAAATGAAATACCCATACTATTTAACTTCTTAATGAAATACCGTAATGCTAAATTTCCTAATTTCAATTTCCACAAAAATTCTTTCCACAGCATTATCCAGAAAATATTTAAAGGTTCAATCTTAAATTTTGGTTTTACAGAATCTATCTATACTCAGTAACTCAACTATCCGAAGGAACTGTATGCATTACTCTCTGGATTACTTTTGCAATTTTCCACGGACCTTCATATACAAAAATTTTTATTTTTTAAAAAGATTTTTAAAATTCGATATTCAAGAATTTCCTTAAAATAACTCTATAAATTGGAAATATTATTGTCCTTATAAAAAAAAATTTACAAAAGGAACAATAATAAATGTTGACAACGATTAAGAATGTATTTTTGTCATTGTATCTATAAATAAAATTTAATAACAACTAGAAATTTGCTCAAAAAGCTAAAAATAGTTAACCATTTCTAAAAATAGTTTATATCCGGTAATCTATTAAATTATGTTGACAGTTTAAATTCTAGTAGCAACAATTTTATTTCCCAATTAAAATGAAAAACCATTTAAGTGTTGTTTTCTTCTATTTTTTTTTTTTTTTTTTGTTTTTTAATTTAAAAACAAATAATTTTTCATTTTGTCATGTTATTTCCAATTAACCAATTAATTTCGATTTTTTATGTTATTTTAATACTGAATATGTATATATATATATATATACGAGTATATAGAGAAAAACATAATAAATGTACAACAATTTTATGTATTTTTTCCTATATACATACATATTATATTTTAATTTTAATTTTTCATTTTTCTTTTAAATCTACTGTCACTATTGGATACAAATTTAAATATTTAAAGTGCAGCAACATTTTCAAAATTATTAAAATTTTCTATTTCCATTTCTCTCCTAATTTAAGTGACGGACTAATGATTACCACTACCTGTTTTAATTTTTGTTGCATTTTTTTTTTTTATTTACTTAATATTTATTTCTTTGATTGTTAAAAGTTTCCTAAAGTATGATGCAAATTAAAGAGTTTTGTTTTTTTTTTTTTTTTTGTTTTTGTTGCTATTAAATTTTAAACTACTTAAAAACTTCTTCTATAAAATAATATACGCAAAAATTTCTATTTTCAACATGAGATGACAGCTTAATAAGGCCAATTTGCATAAATTTTAACTTATTTTTCTTGTATTTTTTTTTTTTTCGTTTTTTTCTTTTTTTTTTTGGTTTATTATTGTATTTGTTTGTACATTTTTCTTCGCAACATTTTTTTTTTTTGTATTGCATTTTTAACAGTCCAGAATAATTTTCAAAATGAATCTGACGGATATAATAATCAAAAAAAAAGATATTAAATCTGTGAACAAGTGCTTATAACAAAATTAACATTGTTGCAATTTAAACAAAAAAAAAAAAAAAAAAAAAACAAAAACAGAAAAAACAAAAAAAAAAAAAATGTGACGAACCAGAGTCAAAAGTGCAACATAAAAGAAATTATTTGTAAAATATACGTATATGTATGTATACAGTGATGACCATATATAAATTGCATTAAAACGTTTTTTTTTAGTTGAATATACAGTTGAGTTCCGTTGACAAAGAAATATTAAACATGTTTTAGGTTTAAACGTAAAATTTAAACTACAAATCGCTAAGTTTATAATTATAGAAAAAAATATTCTTAAAGTATAGAATAGAAAAGAAAGAAGAGAAAGTTTCAAAGTTATTAAAAATCTGATTTCAATTTTGTTTTTTACTTAGCTGTTAACGGTTCTAATTTTAAATTTTAGAAGCTCAGATCAATCATAATTTTGATCATTTTATAAAGTAACGTATCTGTGAGAGGACATTTTAAAGATGAAAATTCTAAGTACTATAAGAAGAGATTTTACTGAGAAGGAAGGAACTATAGTTATTATAAAATTTTATTATTCGTAAAACTATTCGGAAAAATATTGAAAAGCAAAATATTAACTAACATACAAACGTCTCTAACTTTATGAACACCACTCTATACATTAACAAAAAAAAAAAAAAAAAATTTTAAAATACTGTTGTTACCAGCTTAATTAAATGGCATCATTTTTTTGATTTTTATATCTTTAATCTAAAAAGTTGACACTTAGAGTTGTTTTAAGTTTTCAAATACGAATAGATAAAGAAAAAGTAGCGTTTTAAAACAAATTTCAAAAAATAAAGCTAGAAATATTTTAAATTAATACTTATGCATATTATAGAAGAGTTTTAGCAAAAAAAAAAAAAAGAGAAAAAGCAAAAAAAAAAACTTTATTTCACAGTTACTTACTTACATTGTAAAGATGGCTCATAAATAGTTTTGTATCGTGTTTTTTTTAAAGGTCATCAAAAATTTTTGAAAAAAAAAATTAATTTTTCTTTTACTTTTTGTTTAATAGGCATTTTTTTTTTTTTATAAAGTCAATCAATTAAGAAAGTTTCCTTTTTTTTTTTTTTGGTTTTTGTAAGACATAGGGAACTTGAAAAGTTAATTTGCAATTATTTAAATAATTTTTCAAAATTGAACGAAGTGTTAATGGAAATAGAATTAAGGAGTTAGTGAAAGGAGTTCCCACTTTAACATATAAAATAATTGTAGAAATGGTTAGTGGTGTTTTTTTATCATACAAATAACATGTACTAATCATCATTTAAGTGGAATTGAGCTTCTTCACATAAATTAATATCCACAAAGAATGTAAATAAAATATGTATGGAATATAAAATGTGCTGCATATTTTTTAATCTGCATTCGTTTACTAATACGCGTGTTACATTTTACATTAATTCTACAAAAAAAAAATTTAGTTTTTTACCATTTATTAAATATTGATATGTTGTTGTTTTTTTGATCGGGAGATAGACAGCAATTCTTACACCTAGACCCTACGACCCATTTTACAATTCAACTCCATGAGACGCTTATTTATAACAGCGACTAATTAAGTCACTGAAAGTTCCTAAAGAATCGGAATAAGGTTCTTTGGTCAACAACAGATTTTCGCAGTAAGGAAATGAATCTCTCTCCCAAGGTTCTTTTACTTTGGAATATCAACGTCAGCCATTGGCAAAGTACTTGTAATACTATTTCTGACTCATTCTCTTAACCTTTAAACAATATTGCGTCGGCTATGCCAATACTTTCAACCTGGGCCTTAGGCATCATTTTGCAATTCTTAATATTGTCTTCAGTCTATAACATCGTCTTAAAAAATAAAATAACTTAAATACTTTTTGACCCGATTCAGTATAAATCAAAAATTCTTTTTTAATTCTATACAGCTTCTTGTAGCACTACTGCACAATAGTAATAATTGAGTATATGGAATGTATTGTAAATTTAAAAAAAAAAAAAACAAATCAACTTTACAAAAATAACTTAAAACAAAAAAAAAATTTTTTTTAATTTAAAAAAAAAAACACAGAACACACCTTTTTGGATTCTTTTACATTTCTCTTTTATTTTACCTTTATTTAAAAGGTACATATTAAAATTTTCCTCTGGTGCTAAGAAGATTTTTATGGCTCATCTTCAAAAAAAAAAAAAAAAAAGCAAGAAAATCCGGTATTCAATCAGGAAGTAAAAAAACCGAAAAAAAGAAATTAAATTTAAGCTGTTTATTTACTGTACATATATATATATATGTATATATGCATTTTACTACATCGTTAGTTGATATAGCAGCAGGTTGAAATAACTTAGAATCAAAAAATGACCAAACCGACCACCATTGAATAAATAATGTTCTACATATAAAAATTGAATGTTAAACATACATTTGAATGAATATACATATAATATAGTAAATGTATCGAATAAATAATTTCTGGTATATATACATATATACTGTTGCTGTAGTTGTTTATAGTATATACCATCTTGTTTCAAATTTGTTAATTTTTTTATTTATTTTGTTTTTAAATATAGTTAGGTATGTTTTTCAGAAACCAGGTTCTGTCTAATGAAAATTTCATATTGAAAAGAAAATATTTTTCTTTTTTTGTGTGGTTTTTTAGGTTACTTTGAAAAATATGAATTTTTGTTGCTTAAATTATGTTAGATACATAAAAAAATTTATAAAAATGTTGCAGGATATTTATATTTGATTATTTACTATTTAAATGATTCGTTATTTATTTTAGAACCACTGAAACGATAATAAATTTGTACAACAAGTTTTTTTTAAATTTTATCATCAAAATCTTTGTTAAAGAAAAACATTTTAATTTCTTTTTATAAGGGACACCATTTTATTATAAACCTTCAGGGTGTCAAGTCTCTATATGAATCAAATGGTGTCACTTAAATCTAATAAAATCACCAAAAACAATTGAGTGTATTTTTTTTTTTTCCAAATTGTTTTTCTAACTATAGAAACAAGTAAGAATAACAGCTAATATTTTTTATTTTAAAGGAACAAAGTATTACAGAGAGTAGAGTAGAGTAGAATGGAGACATAATATATTCATTTACATATGAACCGATTCACTAGCAGTGTACATATTCAATTTTATTATGGAGAATTTAAGATTAGACGTGATTCTTTAGAAGTGAAAAAACAAATACCAATAACTTGGTAAAAAAAAAAACCATCAACAACAACAAAATATTGATAATAAAAAAAGAAAATTAAAGAAATAAAAAATGAATTCAAAGTATATATTGCTTCTGTTATTGTCGGTCGGATGTTTGTTTCAAAGTGGTTCATTTTTTTTTGTTTTTGTTTTATTTTTGTTGGTTCATTTGAATATTGATAGACCTAAAGGCAATTTTATTTTTTTTTTTTCTTTGATTTTTCATTACTGGTACAAATCAAGTTCAATTAAATTTTATTGTGTTTTTTTTTTTAATGTAGATTTTTTTTTTTTTTTTTATTTCAATATCAGAGTTTTTGGTTTAGAGCTGTTTATTTGTTGGTTAGTTTACTTTGATTCAATATCAAGAAAAACAAATTACAATTATTGAAGAAAGTGTTAAATATAAAAAAAAAAAAAAAAAAAACAAAAACATTTTGTTGCAATGATATCTTTGTAAATACAAACTGTTGTATCGAAGAAAATATTAAGGGAAAATACAAAAAAAAAAAAAAAAAACAGTACTATGAATGTTGCAGATTCAATTAAAAAGATTAGGTCTATGTTTTGAATGAGGCACAAAACAAGATTTTTGTACAACTTGAGTATAGTGAGAGAAGAAGTTAAGAAATTAAATAAAAACAGATCATAGGGTATTAAGGTCAGGAGGTTTTTTTTATTTTCTATTATTATTATTTATATATTAACATATGTACAAATATTTCAATAAAAAGGAGGGAGTTTTAGGCTTAAATAATTTTTTTTTTTGTTTTTTTTTTGTAAAGATTCATAAAAATAGGCGCAAGTTTTATATATATGTATATAAATTTAAATAGAATAAATAAAGGAAAAAAATTGACATACTATGTATTATTAATAGGTGAAAGTTTAAATTCCCTTAAGGTTTTGTTTTTTTTTTTGTTTTGTTTTTGTGTACATTTTTATTATAAAATCCGATCATATTAATAATATTTTAAGATTTTTCTGATTATTTTATTTTACTTAATATGGAATTAAGAATGATTGACAAAAGAATGATAACTATACATAATATGTAAAATACGATAAGGTTGATTTAACACTTAAATTAAATAGATATATTCGGTTTATACCTAAGCCTAAATATTTATTCCGTAAACTTTAAATTAAATGTTACTTAATTTTTTTACTTTCCTAGCAAATATTTATTATCATCATTACTAAGTATATATATGTAGTATTTTAGTTCCATGTACAACATGACTAACTAATAAAATCCTTTTTCAAAATACATCTCTATTTAAAAGTTCTGTCATTTTTGTAGTACATTTTTTAATGATGCAAGATACCTTATATGGTTGTATTCTTGTTCTAACGAGATTAAAAGATTGATGCCTCCTCTCAAAGCATTCCAAAGAGAAACAAGAAGTGCCTCTGCTGCCCATGTATTTCAAATTGCCAGATGGCATAATTCGGCTTATGGAAATTCCTTTGTAATACGAACATCGCGAATGTGGAACGATCTTCCACCTCATGTGTTCCCCAGAATTGGTGATGATTACATTTACAACGTGCAAAGATTCAAGGTGAATATTAACAACTACGTTCACAATATGTCTCCCAATTTGAAATCTATTTTCATTCCTTAACTCAACTTCCTCTAACCATGCAGTATATTAGTACTAAAGCTCCTATATAACCTATTGTTTAGTCAAAAAAGGGAGGTGGTGTTTAGTGGGTTAAAGTCCAATACACTCATAGAGGACTCGCGCTCGTTTTCACTCCTCTATAGTGTCTTTCGAAGATTCCTACCTACCCTCGCAAAAAATAATAATAAAAATAAAAGAAAAAAGAAATTTACGTATAATGACGTATCATTCCGTAGAGATTGACTCTTAGAGGTCTCATTTTTATTTTATTTTCTTTTTGTAATGCATTTCTTTGCCACATAAATGTGGACAGGAAATTAAACAGTCTTTCCTGTTCAGGCGTAGTTGTTTTTTTACACTCGTATTCGAATATTTCAATACTCGTACGATAACTCAAAAAAAAAAAAAATTTAAATAGAGTTCTAAAATTTAAAACCTTTCATATTTATACAATTGTTAGTTTCGCTATTGAAATAGATCAAGTTTGATGGTCGACGTATTTGGATACAATTTCTTTTTTTTATATGAAAATGAGTTTAGTGTCTATTGAACCCAGGTATCTGAAATTTGGTGAAAATAAGTTATGTGTCATGTCCAACGACTTTTGCACAATTTCATTAACCTAACACAGCAGGTTCGGGAAACTATGTGAAGTTTATATCCTCATATTTTGGTACTTAATTAAGCTAGATATCGGACATTTTCTAAAAGATGATCAAGTTTTATGGCAATAAATTCTGCGAAATTTGTTTGATTTTGTGCTATAGATTCGGGTAGCTTTTGTGCTATAGATTCGGTAGGTCATATGTTGGTACATATTTAAGTTAAGCATCTGAAACTTTGTAAAAGATTATCTTCTGTGAAATTTGGTTGATTCTGAGCAACCCAATCAAGTGGCTATCATATACTAAAATTTACATGAATATATAACGGGATAAAAATAATAATTACCGATAACACGAGATTTTTTAACATGTACTTATATCCAAATCTTTAAGAGAATTTTTAAAGTAAAAGCCTTAACTTATATGCTAAAGGAAAACAGTCGAAAATTTTAACGTGAATAAATAATGGTTTCTTTATATCGTTTCAATACAATAAACTTTTAAAAAATATAAAATAAAATTTAAGAATTTTTTAAATGATTTTCTTAAACATGGTTTTAATAGCGTCACTTTTAGACAGAATGAAATAACGCCGCAAGAAACAGGAAATAAAACCGCAAAATTTTTGTATACGAAGTAGTCAGCCAAAAATTCGGTAGTTATTTCATTTTTTACAACGTTATTTAATTTCTTTGCAAGCGTTATTTCAGTTTTTTTAAGCGTTATTTATTTTGGTAAATCTTAATTAGTTTTTTTCATAAAATATTCATATTTAATAAAAATTTGTTTTAGTTGTTTTATTTTTGTGTTTCATTTGTCACATGCAAAAAACAGGATTTATTAAATGCATATAGAGAAGGTCAGAACTTCAGGAGACCATTAAATACCATTAATTTTTTTAATTTCCTTATTCGTACACAAAATCATCAACATTTTTTAACACACAATTTATTTAGTTTCAAATGTTTGAGTTAAATTTTATTAATGAATCGTTTTTTTTTTTTTTTTTTTGTGGCGTTATTTCATATCTTATAACTTTTATTTAAAATTTAAAAGTAATAATAACTTAATTTTTGATATAATTCCTTCCAATACATTAAATAAAATAAATAATGTTAGATTTAAGGACATTTTCAACTCACAATGAATTATCTAATTAATATTTAAATGTCCTCTTCAAGTAATTTAATTTGCTAATAAAAAATTTAATACAAATTTTATTTAATTGTAATTAAAATTTTCGAAATTTATGCAATTAAATTAACATTATATCTATAGGCTTAAGTTAATTTTAAAAAAAAAAAATCAAATGTTTCTTAACTGCATATTTTAATTTTTATGCAAAAAAAAAAAAAAAAAAAACAGTTTAAAATTATCTTAACTAATTGCAAATAATATAATTTGGTTTAAAATTCTACAAAAAAAAAATTATGTATCTTTTATTTAAAAAATGTAATTTTTTTTTTTTTTTTTCTGCCTAATTATCATAGAATAGATACAAATTTTTCTTATGTTTGTTGAACATCATTTAAATATCGTCATTAGCAAATGTAATAAGAAACTTTTCAAAGAAAATTCTTTTAAAATTTCCTTTTTGTTTTTTGTTTTTTTTTTTTTTTTTTTTTTTTTAAATATCTTTGAAAATTATACTATGCAATTTATAAAAACCAAAACTAACATAAAAATTAAATATAATTAAATTAGATAATAAAGTGTAATAATAAGTAAAAATATTTGAAATTTAATACTGTATTTTAAACACATTTAAAAAAAAAAAAAAATTATGCTATTAAACGCTTCGCGGGATATTAAAAAAAAAGAATTTATTTTTTTTAATCCCTTATAGGATTTTATGTATATATATATATATATATATATAGTATTAGTTTTATATCTTTTATGCTGGGAAATAAGAAGATGTTAAAATTTAGTCAAGAAAATTTTCCGTTTTATAAGAATATAATGACTATATGTATAATATTTAAAATTTTGTCATTATTAGATATTTTTTTTTTTTTTTTAAGATTAAAGAATATTTGATCAGTGATCATTATATGATCAATGTTTATTAAGGGTTATTAAATTATGAATCATCTAAAAATCATATACTTTTGAATAGAATTTTTAATTTTCAATATTACTAAATTTATAAAATAAATATTTATTTTAAGTCTTCATTCTCTACAATGATTTCATACTATAAAAATTTATTCGAATCTCTGTTGAAATACAGAAAACTTCGAGTATTGTACTATAGTAAAAATAAACTGAGAATTCTAATGAAATTCACTGTCAGTTAAAAGGACACTTAAAAAAAAATTTAAATATAAAATGGCGTTACATCCAAATTCTGCTGGAAAGAAGAAAAAGAAACTTCTCGAAATATATACTCAAAAACTGCGACGCTTTAAATTTAAGAGGATATTGTTTTGCCGAATATGTACTGCCAGCAATAAATCATATACAAATCTTTACTTTCTTAGATACTGTAGAGCTGATCTTAGATTTTTTATAGGTGAAGACAAAATCCATAACACATATAGTAACAGAGGCAGCACAATAGATCTATACAATAAAAGATCATCTGCATCACTTACATCGCAATAATCTAATCTAGAATATAGTGTATATTAGATTTTTCTAAATGTATATATTATAGTTTCTTTTTCAACACTTTAAAAATGCTTTTTTTTTTCTAAATAATTTTTTGTTTACTGTTATTTTCGCAAAATAGCATTATGAACGCTTTTTTAGATTCAACTTTATTTTAGTAATTTTCCTTCGAATCTGATTTTCATATAAACTTTTAGATTATCTTGTGATCTTTCAGAGTAAACATCTAAAGTATCTTGTGAACTATCACAATAAACTTTTAGAATCTAGAGTATCTTATAATCTACTGTAGAGTAAATTCAGTTCAAATCAAAATGTTAATATATAAATATTAAAAATTAATCATATAGTGATCCTTTTTAAATTGCAAACTTGTAGAATCTAAGATTTAAAATAAAAAAATTAAAAAAAAATTAAAGAAAACATAAGAAATTTTAAATTTCATGATTAAAATAAAAAATTACAGAATTTAAAAAAAAAAAATTTATATATAGGATTGCCCATAAATTAAAAATTTACACACATAATATATAGGATAAACGACGAAAAAATTAACAATTTGTTTTTTTTTTTTTTGTGGAAAATGATGGGACTTTTCTTGTTTTTTTTTTTTTTTGGTTTTTTTTTTTTTATTTGGTCTTAAATACTTAAAATTTTGCTTCCTCATTCCTTTATTTGACCATTAAACGAATCTATAAGACTATATGTATTTTTTGTTCTTTTATTGGATTTTTATATTTTTCTTTTCGTTTCTCTTCTTTAAATTAATGAACGTATCTTTAAGATATTTAAAAAATTATCTGATACTTTTGTTTCTTGTTTTTTTGTTTTATTTTTTTTTTTTTTATAAACCGTTTAATTATTTAAAGAAAAACAAAAAAAATGAAAATTGTAAAATAAAAAATTATCAAGTAATAATGGCGTCATGCATAGATTTTTTGTTTTTGAATAAAAAAAAAGAAAAAAAATTTCTATAGTTTAACAGTAGAGTAAGCTTTTTTTTTTTTATTTGTAGGATTTTTACTGAAAAAAAAACCAACAAAAAAAAAAATAAAATAAATAACGATAAAACGAATTGAAAAATACTTTAAGGAAATATACATACTGTAAATCGTAAAATCTAATTTTAGTATTTTCTTTTTTATTTTAATGCTATTTAAAAAATTTATTTTAAAATTTAAAAATAGAATGATATTAAGTTACTACATAATATTTTATTTATTTATACATAAAGAATTTCGTATTAAAAATTTTAAATGTTATATTTATTTCTATATAATAATGTAATATCTAAAAATTATTGAAAAATTCCATGAAATTAAATTCAATTGACTACAACTTATATTTAAAATTTAACTAACTTTAGTTTTTATTATTTAATTTTCTTTTTTTTCATGTACCTATAAAAAGAAATTTTTTGTGTAAATCACTGATGTATCTAATACATATTATATTGCCTTTAAGACAGTGATCGACAGTAGTTTAAATAAATTTTAATGCCATCTTAATTGTGTTTTTGTTATGAATTTTAATTTACAGTTAGGAAGTTGTAAGGAGTGATAAAAATAATTCGACAAATTTGATAATAATTTTTCTTAACATTAATACTTGGAAGTATTTTCAAATAATATTAAAATATACAATTAGGTAATTCTTAACAGCGATGAAAATAAACAGCACGATAATAAGAACACCCTTTATACTGAAAATGTAATCAGTTAAATACTCCAATCAATTCAACTATACTATGGGTAGCAAGGTTGGATATTGACGGAGGTTTGGAAGCAGATGTCAACAACAGACTTAACAAAGTCAGAACAGTATTCGGACAGACTTAACAAAGCCAGAGTAGTATTGTAACCAGTATGGAGAATCACTCAAATCATGGAGGAAACAAAATTACGAATTTTCAATTCTTGCGTAAAAACTGTTTTTATGTATGCGGTAGTGAAACATGGATGATGATATCCAACACCATCACTCAAAAACTGCAAGTGTTCACTAATCGCTGTAAACGCATTATCTGTATAGAATATTGTGACCTGTGCGAATAGGTAAAGTAGATCTGTGAAGACTTACGGGAGAGAAACCTATACTGAAACAACTAAGAAAAAAAAATGAAGATGGATAGGCTCTATTCTAAGAAAAAAATCAGAAAAATATAACCCACATGATCTTGGAATGGAACTTGTCCAAGAAATGAAAAAGACGCAGTCGTTCAAACAGCACTTGAAGACACGTCACAATAGTCGAACTCAAGCAATACAACCTCACTTGGAAGAATTCAAAAACAGCAGCAGGAAACTGTGCTAGTGGAAAATGTCAAATGAAACTCTTATATGCTCTCTCACGGAGTGAAATGGGCAAAAAAAACATAGTGCATACTGCAAACAACTAGGAAACATCAGTTTGTTTTAATAAGTGAATTTAGAAAATTACTAATAGTCAATTTAATGATACGTAATTACAATCAATTTATATAACAGTGAAGAATTTAAGCAGTAATAGTTAAAATATTATAAAACCAAACACAATATAAATTTTTATAATTCACCACCAAAAGTTAGAAAAAAATTAAATGAGTCTATTAACCCCGCCTTAAAAATAAGTTCAAAATAATGTTAACACCTTACATGTAAGAGTACAAAAGTTCAGTAAGCAATTCTTTTTTTTTCTTAACTCGTAAATTACAACGGTAAATGCTTAATTAAAAAAAAAAAAAGTTTTTTTTTTATTTTAATTCTTAACAGTATTTTTATTTTTTAACTTTTTTACTAATAATTCGCTTTAATAATCCATTAAATATGAAAAGTGTTTAAAAAGTCTTAAAAATTTTTTTTAAATGTTCATAATTTTATCAAAAAAAAAGAAAAATAAAAATTGATGTCTATAAAAAATAAAATAATAATTTTTATTAAACAAAAAAAATTAAGAACAGAAAATTTCCAAAAAAAAAAAACGAATCATACAAAGCACAATAATATGTCTAACGTTTTTTTTTACCACCAATGTGGGCGATCAATTTGACAGATCTCTCAGATTTTTTGTGTTTTTTTTGGAAAGCATAAACAGAAAAAAAAAATTATATTAAAAAAATTCTAAATTGTTTAAACAAAATAATTTAATTATTTTAAGTACAACTTATACATATATGTACTTCTATTTATTGGTTTACCTTTTATGAACTGATGTAATTCACATAAATTTATTTGAATTTTATAGTGTTGGGAAGTTTAAACAATATACCGTTTTAATTTTTAATAATTATTTTCATAAAGAAATAGAAGTAACGGTAATAGTTAATGTTGAGAGATCAAGAGGTAGACAAAATAGTAAAAGTCACAACTTGGACTGCTTTTCAAAAAATCTTCGAGAATCTTTCATATTTGTTATGAAATGTAATCACAAAGTAAAGAGCTAGTACCGATAAGTACCATATCACCTACCATATAAGTACCGATAAGTACCATATCAGAATAAATTTAATGTTTGATCAATTTGGTTAGGATTTATTTAAAACTTCTCCTATAACCAAATTAGAACCCCTAATGAGTATTTACATAAAGGATTAATTTTTAAATTTTAATATTTGTACATCCCAGTCTTATTGTAGTTTTAAAAGTTTTTCACTAATTCATATAAGAGTGCCGAATGAAACCAACCTCATGAATAAAGTTAGCCTGAAACCAACGCCTGTTCAATATTATATTATATTAAAACAAAATGCATGATCTAAATCCAAGATTAGGTTCAACGTTTGTTATATTTATAAAAACATTTCCTATTTATGGAAAAGTGTTTACATATGTCCCATCACTAAACAAAAAAAAACTCGTATTGAAAAAATGTACAAAAAAAAAAAATTTTTTTTTTCTGTAATGGAATTAGTTCTCATGTCTAATGGTTGTTTTTTTTTTTATTTATATATTCCATCATTCATAATCGGATTCTTTTGAGATGATCTTGAAAATTCCGTAATTGGATATGCCATCACTCAAATAACCGCAAACACAACTCAAGAACAAAAATGAAATCTTTTCAAAATCATTTATTTTTTTTTTTTTTCTTAGTTCTTCTCAGTCTGAGTTTTAGTTCTGCCATTTTAATGTTCTTTTCTTTTCATAAGATATTCCTGTCATAAATAGAAAAAAAAAAAACCAAAAAAAAAAAAATCTAACAGTTAATTTTCAGTCTTGACTCTTGAGAAATATTTTCATATCTTTATTTTCTTTTTTATTAAAGTTTTTTTTTTGAAGTGGTATGTGTGTGTATATTGCGCTTAAATTTTTAATGTGTATTTGTGTTAATAAGATTCTTTTGTTCTATAAATGAATTTTTTTTTTTGTTTTTTTTAAATAGTGACTATAGCACAACTTTGTATCTAATAAATTAATGAATATCTTTAGATTTTTTTCTATCTAAAGTTTTTCTTACTGGCACATATACGTGTATACAATAAAAATTGTAGTGTATATTATATGTATATGCATATATTTAAAATTATTGAATATGATACCCTTCTTTCACATTTTTTCATCACCGTTAATTTAAGATTCAAAAAGTTAAAATCTCTTTTATGGGAAATTTTTTCAAATTATAATTTTAAAATAAAAAAAATAAAAAAAGGAAGTTAATACTTAATTTTTAGTTTAAAATTGTGCCATGAAATACCATTTTTTTGGTAGGCTTTGTTTTTTTTTTTTTGCTTTTTTAGACAGAATATGAATTGGTATAAATTATTATTGGTATATATTTTTTTTTGGTATAATTGTTTTAATTTTAATAAGCATAACTAAGCTTTTGATGTGATTTGATCTCATTTATTTACTAGTATGTCGCTCACTGAATTAATCGGTATACTTATAAAGTAATGATTTAATTATTGATGTAATTAATTATGATGTCGATCATATTGTGTAAATATATTATTAAATTTATATTAATTGTATATCCTACACTTAAATATTTTTTTATTTTTTGAATTTAAATTAATTTTACTATATATAGAAACTGAATCATCATCATACAGTAAGAATGTATAGAACACAAAGCTATACTGTATATTTAAACTGTTTATGGACTGTCCATGAAATTAAATTATATTTTATATAATTTTAAATCAGCCTCTTTTTCAAATATGTAACACATTTATCCATTATTGATTTCGTATTTTAATATGTTAAATTTAATTAAAACTAATAAATGGAATAAATTCATCAGATCTAATAGTTATCTATAGATGACGTCTTTTTCTATTATTTTTTAAAACAAGGATTTTGTTTATACTTAAGAAGGATTTTAATCAATAGTAAAGGAATTTTGAAATATGAAACTTTTTTTTTATAATAGAAATCACTACCCCCGATTATATAAATTCACGAAAAGGTTTTTTAAAGATCACTATTTTCATAAGATCCCTATAATTTTATAATTCTCCGAACTGAATAGGGGAAAAAAACAAATTTAAAAAAAGATTAAATTTCTAATATGTTTTGAGGTAAAAAGAAATACTTAAGGATCCAGTAACATTAATTTTTATTTGAAAATAAAAAAAAAAAAAAATATTTAGTCCTCTTTCATTAATTGTTAAAATTTTTTGAATTTAAAATCTCAAAAAACTTACAGTTAAACTACATAATATAACAATTCATCAAAAATCAGAACATTCAAATTTCTAAAATAAATTAAAAATTTTGAAATTTTAAAAATAAACTCAGTTATGCTTCCAAAAGGATCCATCCTGTTTCCAATTTTTATGAAATTTTATATAACGATACTTTAGGAATAAAAAATCTGTTGAGTTCCCGATTTTTAGAAATTGTATTCTTGCGGTGACGTCGCCACTTTGAAATTTAAAATATCGATACAAAATTCTTAGTACTGTAAATATCTCTTAAATCGGTGTTAGTATAATACAGGTTAATATCATAAAAAAAAAATAAATCGAAATTAATTAAAACAAGTAAATGTAACAGTAAGTCGATGCAACCGACTTATTAATACCCTACACCTGAATAATTCGAATTAAATTAAAAATCCATAAGTGTTTTTGGCAGCTGCTTGAACTTCTTCCCTTTTCTGTCTTATTCAACTCGAATTTCAAGAACGTAAAAGAGGCATCCGCTTGGGATATGCTTGACACCCTTGTATAAAATTTTAAGTTTCTATCTTAATTATTTTCGAAGATTGGTAGTCCTTGGGAGGTTTGTGTCAGCTACCCGAATTGCCACTCCAATTCATTGAATCCATCTCAGGAACATAAAGAAAACTTGCCAGAACACCATTCTATTAAATTTAAAGGTTCTACTTTTGTTGGATTTGGAGATATGCTCGTTGCTCTTGTGCTCCTCCGGAAGTTTCCAAAATACGAACCCATGGTTCAAATTCTTTCAAATGTCAGTTTCCAATTTTACAGAAAAGGAAACATAACAGAACACCTTTGTACTAAAAATAAAAGTTCTATCTTTGTTGGTTGTGGAGATATACTCGTTTGCTCTGGTGCTCGTCCGGAAGCTTCCAAGATTTGAACCCATGGACCAAATCCTCACAAATTTCAGAAACATAAATCAAACATGAAGGAACACCATTCTGCCTAATTTAAAGGTTATATCTTTGTTGCATTTGGAGATAATATCAGCTCTGAGGCTCGTTCGGAAGCTTTCAAAATCCGAACCCAAGGACCAAATCCTCTCAAATTTCAGAGGCCTAAATCATACATGAAAGAACACCATTCTGCCAAAAGTAAAGGTTATATCTTTATTGGTTTTGGAGATAATGTCATTTGCTCTGGGGCTCGTTCGGAAGCTTCCAAAATCCAAACCCATGGACCACATCCTCTTAAATTTTAGAGACATAAATCAAACTGGAAGAAACATCATTATAAAAAATTTAAAGGTTCTATCTTTATTGGTTTTGGAGATAATCTCGTTTGCTCTGGGGCTCGTTCGGAAGCTTCCAAAACCCGAATCCATGAATCAAATCTTCTCACATTTCAGAGACTTGAATAAAACATGAAAGAACACCATTCTGCCAAATTTAAAGGTTATATATTTGTTGTTTTTGGAGATAATCTCATTTGCTCTGAGGCTCGTTCGGAAGCTTTCAAAATCCGAACCCAAGGACCAAATCCTCTCAAATTTCAGAGGCCTAAATCATACATGAAAGAACACCATTCTGCCAAAAGTAAAGTTTATATCTTTATTGGTTTTGGAGATAATGTCATTTGCTCTGGGGCTCGTTCGGAAGCTTTCAAAATCCGAACCCATGGACCAAATCCTCTCAAATTTCAGAGGCCTAAATCATACATGAAAGAACACCATTCTGCCAAATTTAAAGGTTATATCTTTGTTGGTTTTGGAGATAATCTCATTTGCTCTGGTGCTCGTTCGGAAGCTTCCAAATCCAAACCCATGGACCAAATCCTCTTAAATTTCAGAGGCCTAAATCATACATGAAAGAACACCATTCTGCCAAAAGTAAAGGTTATATCTTTATTGGTTTTGGAGATAATCTCATTTACTCTGGGGCTCGTTCGGAAGCTTCCAAATCCAAACCCATGGACCAAATCCTCTTAAATTTCAGAAACATAAATCGAACGGGAAGGAACATCATTGTACAAAATTTAAAGGTTCTATCTTTGTTGGTTTTGGAGATAATCTCATTTGCTCTGGTGCTCGTTCGGAAGCTTCCAAAATCCAAACCCATGGACCAAATCCTCTTAAATTTCAGAGACATAAATCGAACGGGAAGAAACATCATTGTACAAAATTTGAAGGTTCTATCTTTGTTGCTTTTGGAAATAATCTCGTTTGCTCCGGAATCATTCGGAAGCTTCCAGAATCCGAACCCATGGACGGATTTTGTCCAGATTCGAACTTAGCCTTTCTTTCGTAATTAGTAACCTACTATATAATTTACGTACGGACGGACGGACATCGCTAAATCGACTCCGGCGGTGATCCTGATTCAGAATATATATACATGTCTATACCTAACTCGCTTCCTTTTGGTGGTTACAAACACCATACCAAAGCTAATATACCCTATACTTTAAGTGTAGGGTATAATAAACCGTTATATGGAAATATTTTTTTCAAAAAATTAAAAGTAAAAGGAAAAAAATAAAATAACTAATTTATTTAATTTTGTAGAAAGATCCTTAAAGAAACGATAATCGTTTACATAGTTTAATACTTTTGAAAGGGTATTTCAAGACATTCTCGAACAACTAATCTTACATTCTCAGCGGCATATTAATATGATTTTTGTATCAATATTTTAATGTAGTATATAACATTATCATAAATGACAACTCCCTCGTCAAGCGACACCTGCAAAACTTATATTATCATTTTAAAGTACCGTTAAAGAAAATTTCATACAAATCGAAAAAGGGAGTTTTTTGGAAGTATACAACTATAAATCTACGTTTAGTTTTCTTTTTATAATTCAATGTCGATCTCTCTCTATAAATCGAAACTGCTTCACAAAGTTTTCGGTTCTAATAAATTTTACAAGCGATCGGTAAATCTGCCTATATTATTTACAGTTATCCTTTTAATTTCGCATTACTCGATATTCTACTGCATGATTTAGATTGTATAGAAAACCCCTTAAAAAATAACTTTAATTTAAAGTAAGTGGACGTCAACTAAATTAATTACAGCTTTAGTAAAATATGAATTGTCAAAAATTAAAAAAAAAAAAAAAAAAAATTTAAAATTGTATTTAAGTTTTAAAGTTTTTTTCTGAAAAGAAACTTAACCGTTATATAGATATTCATTCTTCTTATATGATCAAATTCAAATGTGAACTTATTGTAAGTTGTTTTTTTTTTTTTTTTTATTGTCATCTACAACATTTCATACACGTGTTTTATTCTGTTATTTGATATTTTTTTGACGAATAACGGTTATCAACTGAAACCCAATATAAGAACTTCAACCCACTCTAATGAATTTATATTCATAGATACTAGTATTATAGAAACATACACATACACAAACATATTATGTATATGGATTAAAATTGAATATAATACCTTACGATTGACTTTAAAGATATAATTCTTGACATTCAGCAATACTGTCATATTTTTTTTGTTTTTTTTTATATCTATATCTATATTGTAAGTATACGTATCTGAAGACTTGCAATATCAGTTAAAAAAAAAAAAAACTGAATAGTGGTTAAAAAATAAAAAAAAATAAAAAACTTTTTGTGTGTAACAAAAGACGAAGGTGAAGACAAAAAATAAAAAAATAAAAATACAGAAAAAATAGCGAAACAAAAAAGTTGTTACTTATTTTTTTGTCTGCTGTAGTTAATTTAATTAGCGACTTTAGTTAGCATTAGATTTAAGTTTTTTTTTTTTATCTTATTTAAAGTCTTCCGTAAGTTAATGAAATTTTTTTTTTTATCTCTAAGAAGGTCTTATCATCAATGTTAGAAGTTTTTTTCCCTTTTTTTTTGTGTTATGTTGTTGTTGTTGTTTGTTGTTATTTTAACGCAGTAACAAATTTGGTTACAGATTTAGAAGATTAATTGGATGGTGTTTTTTGGATCGATGTGTGTGTTATTTTTTTTTTTTTTTGATGATAGTTAGATGTCAGATAAAATTACAGAATTTTAAGAAAGAAAACAATAAAAACAAAAACAAAAATGTGAAGGTGGAAGGTTTTTTTTTTTTTTAATAGAATTTTTTTTTTTGCTTTTAAAGATTGGAAAATAGAATTTGGAGGAAGTTAGAAATTATCTAAATTAGTAAAAAATTAACAACGAAATAAAAAAAAAACGTCGAATAACAGTTATTTGAAAAAAAAAAAAAATAACTAACGGTTGTTTTTTTTTTTTTTTTGTAGTTTAAAGAAGTCATTGAATTTTGATTACTTTTTGACTAAATTTCTCTAATTTTTTGCTGTTTCAAAATTGTACATTTTTCAATGGTGGTAATGAGACTGTAATTACATGATTTATTGAATAATACGATTTAAAAAAAAAAAATTTAATTCAATTCAATTAATTTAACAAATTTAATTCTTAATTTGAAACTTTTAAAATTTATCATCTAAAATAAAAAAAAGAAAAATTTTGATTATTTCATTTAATGATTTTCGAATAAATAATGTGGTCTAAGTCTACGCCCTTGGTCTATGCAATAAGGGCGTATTGTCTTTTTATCCCTCTTTAATATTATTAAACGAAAAGAAAGCAGTGACATCTCTGATCTCATTGTCAAAACTTCATTTTAATTAGGCAACGCTGTGCGGTGTTAGAGAAGTTTAAGTAAAATTATTTTTAAAGCCTTTCTTATATAAAAGAATCAAATGAATCAACGGTATATAAAAATGGTTAAACCAGTGGGTGTAAAAGAAAAAAAAAAGCCTTATCTCTAACAACATAAAATGTGGAATGGTTAAAAACCTTTTAAACATCATAATAATGATAAAGTCAGTTAAAGTTAGTTCTAAGTCAAATTAACATTTTTCTTACATTAAAAGACATTATGATTGCGCTAAATGTAAAATAAAAGAATTCAAAAGTTAAAATATTAAATTGCGGTTTTTTTTTAAAAAGGCAAATTTTTAGTATACGCGCCCTTATTGCATCCAATGTTTCTTGCAGTTAATTTGATTCATTTAGTGAATCAGACAGTTCAATAAATAAAATAAGTTAAAAGAATCATTCAAAGTACTTATAGTTATCAAGAATCGTTCTAAAAATGAACATTTGTGTAAAATTCATGTAGAAATGTCAAAGCACATAATTAAAGATGGCAACAACAGAAAATTTTTATCATTAAACTAATTGATGATGTGATATTTTAATTTTATTTTCAAAAACATTCAAAAACTATAGGTACACAAAAATAATAATAATAAAATATTTATTAAATAATTCCATAACCATAATACATAATAAAAAAATATGATAATAAAAATTGATCCATGTTGCTTTTTTGTTTTTAAAATTACTTTAAAAGGTGAAAATTTTAAATTTATTCATTAGAAAAAGTTAAATATTTAAATTTTAAAAAACATTTTCTTCATTTTGTTTTTTTTTTTTTTTCTTTTTTATATAAATAAAATTCATCTCACACTGTTTTTTTTTTTTTAAATAGCAACATTATAATTATTATAATTTTTATGATAATTTTATTTATGTTTTTAAAAAAAAAAAAAAAAAATAAGAAATTATGCTCAAAAACAAAAACATATTCCGATAAACATAAAAAACAAAAATAAAGTTTTTAAAAGTTATAAAATATTATTATAAATTTTTGAAAATAAAACAAAAGGAAAATTATACATTTAAGTTTTCCTTTGATATTTTCTTCAGTATATTAATGTTCAGTTGCGGCAATAAGTTTGAGAATAACTTTTTTAATTTTCAAATACTTAGTCAATCAAGTGTAAAAATGAATATCAGTGTTTGATGAGTCAAACACAATTTTTTTTATATAAAAAAGTTTTTTTTACTTTAATTGAAGATATTTTTACTTTAAGTGAAGACATTTTTACTTTAAGTGAAGACATTTTTACTTTAAGTTAAGATTTTTTACTTCAATTAAATATATTTTTACTTTATAAATGAAGATTTTTCAGTTTTAGTTAATACTTTTGTAATAAAATTTAAAGTAAAAACTTACATAAGTATAATATACATATTTATGTATATAAATATCTGGTCCAAATATATATATATGAATTACATAAATTAAATATATGTATGTGTATTAAGTATTTATATGTATAACATAAATTACTGAAGTATAAAGATTCATTTAAAATAAAAAATTTTCACTTAAAGTAAAAATGTTTTCACTTAAAGTAGAAAATATTCTATTATAGTAAAAAAATCTTCAGTTAAAGTAAAAATGGTATATGTATATATTAATAGGTATCATATAAGTCGTTATTTTATAAAATAATAACAGGGGGCTCGGTGGCCTAGTGGTTAAACACGTGGCTTATTAACCGCGCGAGTTCGGGTTCAAATCCTTCGCAGATTTTTACAGTTTTATAAATTGAAAACAAATCCCCCTTTCTACCAAATATAGCGTAAATATAAAATATATAATATAAACAAAATAAATAATATTAGTATATAATATAATAATAGTATTCGATCTATAATGGCCTTAGTAGCCGATGGTTTTGTAATATTGCAAAATTCTATGTGATTTGTAATATTCATATAAATAAATAAATAAAATAATAACAATGTTAATGATATTTTTTCGGTATAGTTTTCGGTATAATTTTGTACTTTGTTCTCATCTCGTACCTAGTTTCGATAATAGATAGGCATAAAACCAAACTGAAATGAAAACATTTTTAAAACCTCATATCTCCGGTTTAGCGTTCAGAAGAAAAAATCTTATATAATTTTTTGATTGTTTTTGTCTCTCCTGTCATCCTCTCCAGTTTAATACCTGTAATTCATTCTTGAAACACTCGCTATATTGAAACACTCTACTATTGTATAAAATAGTGAATAAAATTTGAATGATAACAGATAATTTTACAGTTAATACTAATTTTACTTTGTAATTTTTAAGAGTTGTAAGTGAAAAACCTAATTTTGAACAAGTAAAGCACAATGAAAGTTATGGCAAAAAAAAAAAAAAAATTTCCGCAACTGTGTAAATATACAATAAATAATTTTCTTATACATTGTATTTTTTTTTTATGTAAATCATGTAATCACATAAAAATCACTTTTAATAAACTCATAACAATCCATAATTTTAATATTCCTACACTATTGTTGTTTATATTTTCTTTTTTTTTTTTGTCTTCTGTTTTTAGTTTTTCTTTTCTTTTTCTTTTTTTTTAACCAACATAAAAATCATAATTGGTTAAATTGTTATGCAAATTATGTTCCGCATAATCACCACTTAAATTGGAAACTTTTGGAATTTAAATTTCCATGTTATTTTGTTGTTTTGTCTTGCTCTTCTGAACTCAACATGAGGGTTTCCTGGAAAAATATTTTAGCGTTTATTTTTTTTTTTTGTGTTTTAGATTATTTTTGGATCGTGGCATCATGGCAACTTTTCTTCTAATTTTATATTTAAAAAAATTTTGCTAAAAGTTATTATTCTTTATTTTTGTAATAATATTTTTTTTTAATTTTTTTTTAAATAAAATTAAGTGTAGAACATTAACTATAATATATTTACTTATACACATATATGAATATATATATATATATATATATATTTATATGTATATTTTGTATTATAAAAAATTAACATAACTTTTTGACACACCTTGCACGTGTTGCGTGTTTTTGTTGGCACGCACTATGTTATGTTTTTTAACTGTATATTTTTATAGTGTTAATTTTATTGCGAAAATTTCCCAATCTGGTAACAATAAAATTAATAATAAAAAAGTAATAAAGCAAAAGATTTGTAATTTTAAAGTATTTTAGAAATTTTAATAAAAATTTATCTAGATTTGTGGAACCATATAAAATAATAAAGTTATTAATTATAGTTAAGTTTTTTTTTTTTTTTGGGACTAATTTTATTTGTATTTATTTAATACTGCCTTTTTTAAGCATTAAAAATGGCTTGTATTTTAGTACAAAATTTAGATTAAATTTAAGATAAAGATAATGAAACGTTAGCAGACCGCCAAATTAATAAGTATAAAATTAATCGATACGAATAAAACTATCATGCTTAATTGAAAGGGATGAAGTGTTCGATATCTAACTTGTCTAAGTACCCCTGTACATAGTGGCTGTTTAGGCAATTGTAGAGGTGATAAATTCGCTATATAGATGTGGCAAAAATCTTCAAATTTACCAAGAAAAGCAGTTCTTATCACAACCTGCAAATATTGGTCTCAACAACAAGCCAATATACTCAAAAACCGTAGGTACTTTTCTGTTGCAATATTTGCGCTTTCCCCAAACAGACCTAGGACTTATATTAGTTCCTTAACGGATAACTAGCTTCTTATCCCTATAAGTTGTTGCAACATTAGTAATGTAATAGGGGTTTTAAATGGGTTAGGATTTTCTATATATAACTTTTGTAGAAGCTGTAAAGATAAAGAGGAGTTCTTGTTCTATGACGATTATATTTAAATAAAGAAACAAGTTTTGAAGAATTTTGACTAATGATTTATAGTTTTCATTGTTGCATACAACAAAAACAGGAATTTCTCTAAAGAATTAAACATGTATATAATGACTATTATAAAATTGTTTGTGCTTAAGAGTATTTTTTATTTTAATCTGTGTGATACGTTGATTAAAATTTAATTATTAAACATACAGTAATGCTTTAATTTTACCATCGAACAAGGTTTGATATATAAGATTTTACCACCGAACAAAGTTTGATAAGATTAATTAAAAGATCAGGACTCGATTGGAGATAATTCAATTAAATAAAAAAGATACCGTAAATAAGAAGTTTTAGATAAATGAATTTAAAATTACATAGAATCGGATCATAAGGGGGAATTGTATAGAGTTGAAAATCGAATTTTATTTTACATATCATTTGAATCGTTACAGGAGCCAAAAATTAATTTGAAAATCGAAAAATGAAAATTTTCTTTTATTGACAGCTTGAGTTTAGAAAAAAAAATTTCCAAAAATTTAATATTTATATAAATTTTTATTCTGTCAGTTTAAATTATTTTACAATGTCTTATTATTATTATTAAATTTTTAAATTTAAATTTTTTGAAAAATCACTTATTATTCACACCTTTTTTTTTTTATTTTGTTACAATTTTAATACCATTTAAGTAATACCCACAAATATTGGTGTTACATATATGTAACTGGTAATAAAATCCCAAATATTCAATAAAATTATTATGATGGTATCTGTAGATACTCTATTATAATTTCAGTTATGTAAATTTGATTTGGATAAAAAAAAAAATCTCGCTATAAAGAAAACGCGTTAATAAATTTTTCATATTTTAACCTTTTAATAAAATTATACCTGCATGTATGCCTCTACATATGAATTAATATGTCCTCTACATATGAATTAATATGTGATTTTTAAGATAGTTTTTTTTTTGATTGATTCAAAGGTAATTTCATATGAGATGTAAAACTTTTATTTGTGTAAAACATGATTCTAAATTGTTAACTATAAAAGAAAGTCTTGTTTTACTATATAAAAGTAAGGTTATTTGGACTTGTTGTCTTTGCCTTTTTTTTTTTGCGGAAGTAAAATACTGTAAAATTTTATATTTAGCTAAATTTTTTATTTTTATGATTGATAATTTTATTATATATTTTAAATTTTTGATGTATCTAATATTATTTCGATTTTACTTAAGAAAAAACAATTTATTTAAAGGAAGGTGTGCATACAGGTATTATGTAAGAAATAAACTAAAAAATTTCCGGTGTTGACTATAAATAATTTGATTTGATAGTAAATTATGGTATAAAGATTTTTATTTTTTGCATATAGTTTTTCTTATATTGCATTTTTATGTTATCTTATCGCACAAGGTGATAAGCAAAAATTGAGATTTGATGCAATATGTTATTGTTGCATAGAAAATGATAATTAAAAAGTATATTATACAGAATGTCAAATGAACTGGTGGAACTCAAAGTTTACTTTTTTAAGTAATCATTTATTTTTGCTTAAATTTTGTAAGGAAAATTTCAACCGAGAACGAACATTTGCTGAAATAAATGAAAACTGAAATAAGAAATAATAAAATCACAATAAATTATAAATATCAAATAATCAGATAAGCCTGATACACAGTTATCCTAAATTAAATTACTTAAAAATATAGTTGAATTATATTTTTGACACACTGGAACTTAAAACTCTTTTACCATCGAATAAAATAAATAAAAAACTATAGGCATATAGGGGTTTCTTAAAATTGAAGAAAAATGTTCGGTTAATTAATTGTTCACAATTTTTTCTTAAATAAAAAATTCTATTAAAAATTAAAAATTTTGATGCAAAAGTAAAGTTTAAAAAGTCAGATTGAAAATTAAGCATTTTAACAAAGATTATATAAGTAGTACTACTACTTATATAATCTTTGGTTTTAAGTATTCTCTAAAGAGAAAATAAAAGCATAGATTGTATTTCTCTTGCAACAAAATTTTTATTTTTCATAACATAAAAAATTTTGTAAAATTAAGAGAATTTCTTAAATTTAAATCAAACCCTATTTGTATAATTAAAAACAGTCTGCACCACACAGTTAAAAATATAATATTGTAGTTTTCATATTGATGTTTCAATTTTTACTAATTTGGAATGGTCCCCAAGTAACAGGTCTCTTAAAATAGATAATTTCCGTTTTTTGACTCCTAATAACTCATAAAAAGGAGTAAATACTAAAATTTTTCTTAAGATAAGTTAAAATTTAAACTAAAAGCTAAAAGCGTTCCGAATTATGCTTTTACATAACGGTATATTGTATATATTAATTACGAATAAAGCATTAAAAATATTCTGTTGTTTGGCGTTCTTAGATTGAAAAAAATACCAAGTATAACTTTTAATGTAAACATTTGAAGATTGAGCTTTTCAAGCTTTGTGGGAATGTAACTGCCGAATTTGAGGAGCTTTTCATTCATAGTTATATTATCCATCTTTAACAGTTTTAAAGTTTTCTAAACAGAATAAATTTCTAGAAAGACGAATCGATAGACAAGACAACATATAAACCTGTTTTATAAAATTATTTTCTTATATGTTTTATATCTTATTAAATTATAGTTTATTAATTTATTATTTTCTGAACTGAATTTTTACATTCATTTTCAAATTATCTCATCCATATGTACATTATACTATTATTTAAAGTACAAATAATTACGAAAGAAAAATAATTACATCTTATTATATTTAAATTATATTAGCATAATTATTCGTTATAAATAATTATATTAAATTATAGTTTTTTTTTTTTATAGTTTAATAATTCTTTTTATTTTTTGCCACCTACCGAACTACTCATTTAATATAATATTCATTTAATTATACTCATTTACATTTTCACTCATTTTAAAAGGAAAAAAAAAAATTATTTTTTTTTGAGTTTTTTCTGTTTTAAAAGGAAGAGTAAATAAATTAATCAATTTACTATAATAAAACTATAAAAATAAATAAATCAATAAATTTAATTATGTAATAAATTTCTTTTTAATTAAATCTAATTAAATAAATTTTTTATTTCAGGTGAGTTGATCGTTAAAATTTTTTTTAAGGATATACTTTCTTTATTAGTGAGTTTATTTTAAAATAAAATATTTAATTTAACGATTTTGTTTTAGTTATACATTTTTGTAATCCTTCATTATAATTTTTATTACCTTTACCATTTTATACTCGTCCGAGTTGAAGAGTATGTTGAAATTACTTCTGCTTTTGTTAAGGATAAGTCTAGTCGTGAGAGATATAGGCTCAGGACTTTTTAAATTAAAAACAGAGTCGATTTGGATACATATAGACACGCTCGTCCCTTCGTCTGTTTTCAGCAAAGTAACTTAAAAACTAAAAATGCTATGCTCATAAAATTAAATACTATGGTTAAAATGTTGTAGATATTTATTTGTAGGTTCTCTATTGGCTTTCATTGGGATCGAACCACGATTTCGAATAGCACTGTCATAAAAATTTTTGGATTAGGGTTTACATATCTTTTTTTTTTCTCCTGTTTTATTCCCTTTGGGAATATAGGGCTTCCATAAATTCTCTCCAATTTTCCACATCTTGGGCTAGTCTTTTAATTTCTGCCCAAGCTTCCTACTCTTCATTACTTCAATCTGAACGCTTCTTCTCCAAGAAGCTTTAAGTCTCCCACGTTTTTTCTGCCTCGAGGGTTCCAGTCCAATTCCTGACGCACCACTGATGTTGTTGGGCGTCTGAGGATGTGGCCGATCCATCTCCATTTTCTTCTACATTTTCATCTAATTCCCGATTCAGAATTCTTCTTGCCCAGAATATTCGGCATATTATTCTTAGACATTTGTTGGTGAAGAGCTGCAGCTTTTGTATATTGTTTCGTGTTATAAGTCAGGTTTCTTTGCCGTATAAATTTTTATACAGATTTCATGTTGCCAATAATCTAGCAAAGATACTTCTTGCCTTTGAAATTCTGCACTCTATATCTTTTGTTGTACCCTCGTCTGTTGTTATCATACTTCCCAAGTATTCATGATCCGCTACCTCTTCGATTTGGGTATACCCGATGAAAACTGGTACCTGATTTGCTCCATTGATTTTCATGATTTTTGTTTTCCTTATAATTGATACGGAGGTCTACATTTTCTGCTTTTTCTGCAAGTTTATTGATTAGTGCTTGTATATAGGTGGCTGAGTGCATGAGAAGAGCTATACCATCTGCATATTCTAAGTTTTGGAGCTTGCTTGAGAGTTGCCATGAGATACCTTTGCGCATTGGGACTAAGTCCTTCAAACATCTATCCACAGTTGTGATTTGAACAGCAAAAGGGAAAGTGAGCATCCTTGTGTTACTCCTACTGATGTTATAATTGGCGTGCTTAATGCGCTATTACATATCTTTAACCCTAATAAATTGATGATAAAGTTTCTTTATATATTAATATTATAAGCACATTGCATTAGATTTTATTATAATATTTAAACATTATAACGCGACGCAGGGTTTTGAAGTTGAGAAGGATAACTGTATTGATTATCAATTTTTAATTAAAATTAAATTTTTAAAATGATTTTTATGCATAGATTTTATTTTCTTTCTAAAAAACATATTATAAAATTATAAAGTTATATTTTATATCATTATTTTTAAAGATTATGCAGAACTATACTTTTATTTTAATATACATAAGTATATGGTATAAATAAAATTAAAATAAAATTAACAATTTGTAAGTTTTATTTCGTTTCTTCAGTCAATCAAAAAATTCTTCCTCGAAATTTTAATAAATTTTAACGTTTTGAACTTTCTTGAGTACTAACTATTTTTCATTTAGGTTAATATAGTATTCAGCATATCTGTTTTTCTTGTCAAAACTAGTTTTTCACATACTTACGTTAAAGAATTTTTAAATTCCTTTTCGAATTGTTATCCGAATTAGAATTTATTGGTTAGTGATTAATGATTGCACTGATTAGTGCAATTGATTGGTGTAAATTTGTTATTCACAAGTTCAAATTTAAAGTTCATTTTTTTATTTCGAAACTTACACTTCTAATATAAGACCATTTTTTCTAATAAATTCATCAGGACTGTCAAAGAAAATTAAGAAACCATATTTAGATTTGTTTTTTTGAATTGAACCAATTAATGGCTCAAAAATTTTAGGTCTCCAAACGAAATCTGCAATATGTTCTATTAAATAAACATAATGTTTTAAGAAAGTAAAATGTATTTTATTAAGTCTAAATAAATACAATAAACATGTCCATCAACTTCGATCCAAAAACAACCACAATATACTTTTTTTCAATCGAATTGAACTTTTTATTATCATATGTACAACTTTCATCTATGAATCTGTTGTACATATTTAAAAAAAAAAAAAAAAGGGTAAACATTTATTATATAGATCTAAATGCATATTTTTAACTGAATTTAAAAAAAAAAATACCTAGGTATAAATACAACCTAAGAAAAAAAAACCAAATCAAATAATCAAAGCACGCGATTTATGAAACGCAAGAAATTTTTGTTTTTTTTTTTTACAAATTCAGTATTTTAGATTTAATGTGTAACTGGTTAAAAATTAAATTGTTGTTGTTGCTGTTTGTGTTTGTGTTTTTTTTTTCAACTCAATGGGTCCGTCTAATCATTAAAAAATTATCAAATGGATTTCAGTAAATATAAAATTAATAATAACAGTCTAAATAATAACAACAACAACAATTCAATTCATAGTTTTGCCAGTTTGTCTGCAATACACTTTTATTTGCAAATGTACAATAAAATATGAATCGGATATAAAGATTTTTATAAAATTATATATAATATATATATATATATTTAATATACATATATACGCGAATATATTTTAAACAATTGCGCATGCGCATTTTTAACTCTTATTTAAAAACAAAAATCAAATTGAAATAAAAAAAATAAAAATAAAAAAAATGTGAAAAAAGTAATAGTAACACGGAGCGTGATCCATGTGAATCACTTTTTATATTTTTTTATTTTTTTTTTTTTTCAAAGTTTTTCTTTAACATTTGTTTAATTTCTAATACTTTAGCATACGTGTATCTTGATACCATAGTCAATGCAATTTTTTTCTTCATTTTGTTTTGTTTTTTTTTTTTTGGTTTTAATGGTGCAATAAAGATACCGGTAAACTCTTGGTTATTTGATGATTAATATCTATAGATAGATATTGAATGTACAGTTAATGATAGGTTTAGTTATTATTATTCTAATATGGTCATAAAATAATTGGATATATATATACATATATATATATATATATATAGAAGAGAGGAAATAATTGAGGAAATGCATTTTCTGCAATTAAATTTTTTTTTTTTGTTTTTTTGTATGTTTGATTTGTTTATGTAGAAAACAGAAAAACAAAAGAAAAAAAAAAAACATGAAAATGAAAATTCCAATTATATTTTTTTTCAAAAAAAAAAAAAAAAAACTAAAAAAAAATTATGTATAATATATTAAATTATTCCGCTTTAGGATAAATTATTATTTTAATTATGTAAAAAAAATGTTTTTTTTTTTTCTTACAAATGGTAAACGAAATGATTCAAGTGATTCGTATTAAAAAGAAATTTATTTTCTGAAAATTATAAATAAATCAAAATTAATGGTAATCGTAGAAATGGGTAAAAAATTTTTTATTTTTTATATTTTCATGATTTGATGATGATGTGCACTGTTTACAGTTAAAAAAAAATCACATATTTTAACTTTTTTTTTTTTTTTTTATAGAATATTGAATTAGTTAAAATAATATGCGAAAATCAATAAGAATTTAAGTTGAATGACCAATTGGAACATTTTTATAACATCACATTTTTATATTATAACATAGCAGAACATAACATAACATATATTTTAAAATTAAATTGGAAAATTAACTGATATAATTTATTGAATTTTGTTTTATTTTTAATAAGGATTGAATCAATGAAAAGGAAGCGGTTTGGGAAAATTTTACATTTTTATTTATTAAAATATAGAACAAAATCTCTGATTGTTGAATCAAAGAAAAGAGTGTGACAGGAGACAGAGAGTAAAGAACAGATAGAAATATTGCTGTACTTTAACATACTTTTTAAAAGGTTTTTGTGGTCAATTTTGATTGAAAAAGGAATATAATTATCGAATTCTTCCATATAGATACAACCAACCCCTTACAATCAAATGTATAATATTGTTTTTCATTTTTACAAATTTTGAAATTTACTTTATTTTAGATACATTGATTATACATTGGGTGCACATATTTATTGACAATCCTATTTTCAGTGTTTTTTTTTTGTTTAAATTAAGCTAAAAACCACAAAAAAAAAAAAAAACATGCGTTAATGAATGACGCAATACTGAAATTCAGTTAAAAAAAAAAAAAAAATTAACTACGGTTATTTTATTTTATACATTTGAGATTTGGACATAATAATATTTAAACTTTAATTATATATAACACGACATATAGTATAAGACAAGCTTAACAATTCAAAAAACAAAAAAAAAAAAAAAACAAAAATGTCAACTTCAGTAACAAAAAACTAAAATTTTATTTATTTTTATTTTTTAACAATATAAAAAACACAATTCACACTTTTAATTCATACAATTCAGAAAAATGAAAAAAAAAAAAAAAATTAAAAAAATTATAACGAATTTGTTTACCTTCAAAAGTGGAAATTAAGCGATTTGATTGTATCTTAAACTTGTTTGGCGATTTTCTAGTGTCCGGAAATTGTGACATTTCCACACAAGATTAACAATTGCACGAAAATTGTTTTTTGACATTTTAATTTTGTATTTCTACTTTTGTTGTTGTTGTTAATGCTACTTATGTATGCTTTATTTTTGTTTTTGTTTTTTTTTGTTTTAACTGTTGTTTTTCATTCAAAAAGTATTAATCGAAATTTGTGTTAAGTGATTGTTGTTCAATTGTAAGCTTTTTTTGTTTTTTTTTTTTATTGAAACCATACTTTTGATACTTAATTCACCTTAATAACAATTTATTATGCTCAGTTTTTAATTTTAAATGTTATTTTAATTCAATATGAACGCAAAATTCTATGTACATACATGTGTACATAGTAATTTTTTTGTTAAACTTAACGCATTTTTGATATTTTTATAAAATTTAAAACTGGTTCATAATTTAATGAATCGGGTGAAGTAATTCAAATGAATCAAATATTTTCTTGTAATTTCTTATAAAAATAAAATTCAAAGGATTTAAAAAAAAAAAGAAAACGACAACTGAATGCTACTTGAAAATAAAAATAAAATTAATGAATGCAAGGTAACTCTAAACAGGCTTTTAATTATTACTTTAGATACTTAATGGGTGATATTTTAAATTTTTAGTTGATTACTGATCGTATATTTAAATATTTATACGTATATGTATTTTTACTATAATGTATTTTCAAAATTGTACTTATGATATTAGTAAACATTTTTCTTCAAATTTTTCCTTTCATTTTCCTTTCATTCCGCCAGAATACTAATTATCCAATCATCCCTCCCACATCCTTATCCCCAAAACGAAATCGTACATTATGTCATTATGCATTAAAGGACCTATTTAAAGTTTGATTTTAAAGAGGATGGTTTTGGGTTGGTTAACAAGTTCAACAATACATAAAGGAACCTCGGGCGGTGATTTTTAATGTTTTCGACCGTCCCTCGTAAAAAAAAAATAACCATCAGACAAATTATAACTCCTAACTAAATTTTATTATAGGTTTTTATATTACTGTACTTTAGGATAGCCTAAAAGATAACCCTTAGTTATTTTATAGTCTTAAATTGAAAGAAAATAATTTTTTGATACAAATTTTTTGTGGAATTCTCTACAATTTAGGGGTATTTTTACTCTATTTCTTATTCTTCGCAGCCGGCTCCTTTTTTTTTCGATTAAGTTATTAGTTCATTTCTGACTTGTAGTAAAAAAATTTTCAAAACTTGTTTTATTTATTTTTTTTTTTTTTTGGTTTTTGTTATAATTTTTTTCCACGTCTGTATTTTAATTGCTATTGTTGCCAATTGCTATTGTTGACTTTAGATTTAGTATATATTATAGTCATTTGTATAAAGTTCTTTTTTTTGTGTATGGGCGTTTTGTTGGAAGAATAAAAGTAAATTTATGGAAAAATTATGTAAAAAAAAGAAAAACAAAAACTATGAATTAAAAAAATTATTAAATTTATTGCGGAAAAATATGAATTTAAAAATGTTCTGTTTTCGTTTTTTTTTTTTTTTTTTTTTGGTGACAAAATAAATGAAAATTAATAAAAAATAAATTAAAGAAATCACAATTAAGATTTAAAAACATGATGGTATCAAAAAATGGAATATCAGATTTTTTATTGTTTTGAAATCTATATAAATATGGTTATAAGTGAAATTTTTAAATTTAAAAGAGGATAATCTTCTAGAATTTAATGATTATGTTCCACCCATTAAAAATGAATCAATGATAACTAATAACGCGTAGGAGATGCTATATGAATTTAAAAAAATTATAGATTTTAATATGAATTCTTCTTATAGATTTTAATATGAACAAAAATTTTCTTTATTTATATTTTTGATCCAATATTTTTGAAACAATATCCTAATAAATATTCTTTTTAACAGATAATATTTTTATTAAGGTTAGTCATATTATTTCAATTAGTTGAATAATCGATGATTTTGTTAAATTTATAGGTTTCATCAATACTTGACGTTCATCAAAGTTAATTTTTAAGTTTTTAAAGGATTCAGTGGTGAAAAGAAATTTTTTATTAGTTCCTAGAGGAAAAACTGAGTTTTTCGTTTTTCTCTATAATCTGTTTTTTTTTTTATATGATCTATATAAATTTCAAATTGTTGGTTCAGGCTTTTACAAAGGCTTAGCTTTTAGTTTCATAACACCTTACAATAATATCTTACATAGATATTTTATTTTTATACTGAAACAAAAACCCCATAATATTATTCTTATATTATCTACTTTAGACAATTACACTTATTTTTATATACAACCATAGTCTCAAAGTACCTACTAAACAATTCAGACTCTTAATATATTATTATTGTTCAGTATTGGCTTCATGCAGTTAAATGTTCTTTTTATAAAGAACGATCCCAAAATATAAAAGAAATTTATGGTTCAATTAAATATCAAAATTATGTAAATAGAACATAATTCTTTTTATAATAAACCTTAATTTTAAATACAAAATGAACCTTAATTTAATAGATATTATATACCTATATAAATATTGAGAATCTTTAAATTCACTTTCTTTTCCGTTGACATTTTTGTTAGTGGAAATCTATTTTAGATGCCGTCCAAATAAACTCCAAATATTTGAATTATTTAATATTTATTTTTAAAAAATAAAAATCATAAAAACTTTTTTAAAAAATTAACCCAGATTTCAGGTTGAACCATATTTTATTATAGATATTTTCTTCTTTTGTTGAAAAAATTTATAGATTTTTTTTATTTATAGAAAGAAATATAAAAAAGAAAAAATATTTTCTTAAGAATATTTAAAATTCTTGTTACTTTCTGACAAACTTAAAAAGTCATAAAAAGATACAATACCTATTATTTATATTGAGTGTTTTTTTTTTCATAATATTTTTATAATATAATTTTAATAATAAAATTAAAACTCCCGAACCATAAAAAAAGAAAATAAAACATTCGAAACAGTAGTAAAAAAAAAAACACCAATTTTCATACAAAATATTTTTTTTTGAATTTAAAAATTTTAATAAAAAACAAAAGAGTAGATATTTATTCCATACAGTGCCATTAAATGTTTATTTTAGTTAATATAGATTTTTATATCTTTAGAATTCTTTTTAATTGTTAGTATAGGAATCTTTTAAGTATAAATGAACATTTTAACTGATAAAAGTTAAATGTCGATATTATATTCATGTGTTTACGACTCCTACGGGAGGTTTCGATGGCCTAGTGGATAAGAGCGTATTAAATACTTTATAAACACAGAGGGAGTGTGGTTTCGAATCCCACACATGTTGTAAGAAAATTCCCCCTTACGACATTTACAGCCACGCCTGAAAAGGAACGTAATTTATTTGTCACAAAAGCAATTTGTTTATTGTAGCAAAAAAGTTTGTGCTATTATTTTTCAGTATTGGCTTCAAAAAACAGTTTTAGGTGTGACTCAAAAAAAAAAAACTCCCTGGGTTCAATTTTGTTAATGTGTTTCGAACTCCTTGCCGTTGTGGTTTCTTTTTCTATAATTTTTTTTGAAGAAAAATAGAAAGCTGGAATTGATCCTTAAACTAACCAGCCTCCTTTTAATGGAATAATATGAAATTGTAATACCGAAAATTTGATGATACCGTGTTGTACCAAAAACAAATCTATAGCGCTAAATTTTTGAGTAGTTTTTTATTGAACTTTAGAAGGAGATTGTGGAAGCACTTTAAACCATTAATTAGAAGCCAAAAATAAAATAATGATTTCACCTAATTATGAAAATTTAAAATCGTTAAAAATTAAACATATTATTGTTAAAAAGATTAATTCTTTTATTCTTAAATCTTTTGATTAGTATTTAGTTTATTTAATTTTAGTCTTAAACTGAACATACTTTTAACTTATACTTTACACTAAATATTTTTAAATGAAAAATAAAGAAACCAAAATTTGAAATATTTTTTTTTATTTTTGTTATTTCTTATATTGATTAGAGAAAAATCATAAAATTAGTTTGTATTATTTTGAAGATATTTTTCGTTCTATAAATATAAAATTTTATTGAGTATAATAAAAAATTTATGCTTTTTGTTTTTTATTCAAAAAGAGGAAGAGAAAGAAATAATTTTACTTTTATTATATTTTGAAAAAAAAAAAAAAAAAATTATTAATCTTTAAAACTAATAGATGGAAATTTTCTTTTTATTTCCTCTCTTTTTCTCTGTCTGGTGTCATTAATATGATGGAAATAAAAAGTTAAAAATAAAGAAAACCCATAAACATTGAAATTTAATTAAAAAAGAAAATATTATAATGAGATATTTCCTGCTAATTAGTTGAAAAAACTATTTAAAAATAACATCATTTTAAAATTAATAATTAGTTAATGAGGTTAAAAGAATTGAGAATTTAATTCTTTTGTTAATATTCTTTTAATAGTTTATTTTACAAAATCTTGATATTTTATTTATAATAACTTACTGAATATATTAAAATTTAAATTACATATTGAATTTAATACTTATATTTAAAAAAAAAAAAAAAAATTGGGTTAACAATTCTTTAAATTTAATAAAAAATTTCTAATAATAAATTATTTGCCGTTTTATATTTTTGATTTTTTATTTTGATTTAGCATAAAAAATATAATATGAACTATAAATTATCTTATTTCTAAGATTCAATTCAATCATTCACATTTTCTCTATTTTAACACTGATTCTTTCAAATTTTTGTTTTACAGCTTCTTAGCATCTATTTGAATAGCTTGAATCATCTTTCATGTTTACCACCAGCTGATTAAATACCCTCTGATTTTTATAAAAATATTTTTCGTAGATGATTTCTCTTTCATTACATAATCAATTTTAATTCCTTCCCATTATTATTTTATCATTATATATTATAATAGTACAACTTAAGTTTTAGGTTCAATTAAATTTTATAGCTATAAATTTTCTGAATATAATTATAACACAATAGGTGTTTGGATTTTACATTTAAAGAATTATTTAAAAGAAAAAAATCCTTGCCAGAATCGGTTGACCTGTATGCTCTTTATCCTGTAGAGTTTTGTTCATAATAGCTAAAATATTTTCTCTTTAAAATATATTTTTGTAAATGAGTTAATTTTATGCAATTTAAGTTTTTTCTATTATTATCCCTTTATATTTTTTTTTTCTTTTTTGATTTTTCTGTATTAAATTTATTTTAATATTTTTTAATAATTTGAATTTCCCACTTGAAAAAGTAAAAAAAAAAAAAAAAAAATCATGCATGTCAGTTCAATCGGTACCAATTATTTTTTATATTTGAAAATATTATATTTATATTTATTATTGTTACAATTCTAAAGTGGAAAAAATAAAGCGGCATTGAATAGTACTTACGGTATTTTTTTTAGTTTAAAACAAAAAAAAATCTCAATGCTGATTCACAGATTTACTCACTCATCATGCAATTCTCTGTATATACAACATTTAACTGGGACATAATCGTGAGTTTTAAAATTGCATAAACACAAAAAACAAAAAAAAAAAATAAGAACAAATTACTTAGAATAAAATATTATATTATATGTATATATCAGCACGTTATTATCCTCAAATGTGCTTCATTACAATAACGACCTAAGCTCTTTAAAAAATCATTTTAAATATCCATTTAAGATATATGTATTTTTTTTTTTTGTTATTGTATAAACAATAACAACAACACATTGATAATGACAAGTTAACAGAAGTATTAAAATAAAATAAAATAAAAAAAAACAAGTGTTGAATAAAATCAAAGTTGTATATACTATCTATTCAAAATATTTTAAAATTTAAAATTCAAGTTTCTCCCTTGAATCTTTTGTATATTTTCTCATATTATATTGTATATACCTATAGGAGGGCAAATATAGAACGATCTTTTTAAATGCACACGTCATCACAAAAAACTTGAAATATGTTGAATTTCATGTTGAATTTGACACAATTTTTATTTTGCTATTATTTTTTTTTTTTTTGTTTTTACCTTATTTTATTTGTTTTTTTAAATAAAAACAACTGTTATATTATTATATGGAATGTAGAATTTTCATTGTGAATCTTTCAACAAATCAACACAACAATTCCGACACATAACATTATTGTATATGTAAGAAAAACAAAAGAAGAAAAACAATAAAAATAAAAAAAATAAAATCATGTACACTTGTAAAATTCACTAAAAGATGACATAACTCCGTTATATAACTCTTACGAAATCATCATTCAGCATCATCATCATCATTCACATCAATATTATTATTATATTATATATCATTTATTTTTTATATATATTTTTTCATGCAATTGTTGTTGATAATATTTTCTGTGATTATACATTTTTATTTTTTTTTTTTTTTGTGTTTTGCTATTATGTTGCTTATGTTGCCATTTTCAAAACTATTCAAGCGTCAAAATATTCGAATCATTCAACAAATTAAAAATGAAAAAAATATTTAAGTATATATACAAGTAAATACATATATATATACATAAAATATATATGTTTAGTTCAAAATAAGTATTATTTTGTGATGAGCAGCTGCGTTCATCACAAAATAACATAAGCAACAAACTGATAAATACGAAACAAAGCAAAAAAAAAAAAATACACAAAAAAAAAAAAACCGCAGTTGATGTATTTGAAAAAATAAATTTTTAGTACTATGAATTTATTTATTTTTTTTTTTTTTTGTTTTACTGTTATTATATTTATATTTCATTTTTATTTTATTTTATTCATGATATTAATATTGATGATGATTATTATAAATAAATTGATTAAAATGATGAAAATAATAATAAAATAATGAGATAAAATATGCAACAAAATTTTATATACAATATATACATATATATACAAGAAGTATATATTAGTTTTAAAGTTGTTTAACAAAATATACAACTATTATTCTAAAATTTTTATTCTTAATTTGCTTATGAAGTTAAAATTATAATACGTATACAATAATGATTACAATGATGATAATAATAATGATGTACTAAAGAAAAAAAAAATTAATGATGAACTTATATCCAGAAATCATCACTATTTTTGGTACCGTTTTATTAAAGTGGTATTGTTTTTTTTTTTTTTTAACAAATGTTTTTCATTGTGAATGCAAAATATATAAAGAATGGCTAAAAGAAAATGAAAAACATCTTTAGCAACAACAAAAACAACAACAGTGATATGTATGCTAGTAGTGTGGTCAAATTAAATTTTGAAATTTTTCAACTTTTTGCTGAAAAAAAGAAAATTGAATGAAAATTTATTTAAATAGGTTTTATATTAAAAATATTTGTTTATTAGTTTGTGAGCTACTTGAATTTGTTTAGCAACAATATTGCAACAATATAGCAACATGTATATAACCATTTAAAGTAACCAAATCTTTTTAAAAGTTTAAAAAGTATTTTCAAAGTCTTTAATTATTATTTAAGCATAATTTTAGAAAATATTCTTAGCCAATTTGACGTTTTACCTTTATAAGGCTTAGACTTGTGCAGTTCTTCCTAATTTTTGTATCTTATTTGTTTTTTTCTAATTCTTTTAAAATTTAACATCTCTTTATTTTTATTATTTTCTAATTTAATGTTACCATCAAGTAACAATTATAAAAAGAACAACAAAACTTATTATGTATAATGTTCCTATGATTGCTTATTTTTTTTTCTCTGCTTAACAGTTTTTTACTACTTTGAAGGACGAATTCTTTTTCATCAATTTATTATTTTGAATTTTTTTTTTTGTTGCATATACACATTATGTTGTTTTCCATTCTTTTGTACTTTATTCGCGATTATCTTTAATTATATATATACATATATATACACGATATACTATATCTATATATGATTTGTTGATATTAAATAATGATTCTGGATATGAAATGATGATGTTAATGATGTTCATGGTGATTTGTTGAAATAAAAAAAAAAAAAAAAAATTTATTATTTGTTTTTGAAAATTATGTAAAAAAAAAAAAAAATATGTTGCTGCACATGGTTATAGATTTTTCTTGAATACATTGTATTTATGAGATATGTTTAAGTAAAAAAACAACAAAAAATAAAAATAAATTAAAGATACGTGATTTAAAGATTAATAAAAGATGTTGAATATGTTTCCTTTTTTTTTAATGCGTCATTGATTGGTAATTAATTAAAAAAAAAAAAAAACATCAGGTGGCTTTTTGAAATTTGTTTTTTTTTTTTGGTCAGGTTGAATTTCATTTGAATTGATTTACGTTCTTTATACTCGTAGTACATAGAGAAAATATGATGAGATTTAGCTATTATACCTATACCTAAAAAATACAATAAAGTCCTTGAGTTTCTAGGTGTAAAGATATATTGTAAAAATATTTTAATTATTTATATCTAGAAACAATTTAAAAAAAAGAAAAATTATTAGTTTTTGTTATGTAATTTTTAAAATAAGAAAAAAAATAAATTAAAAAATTATTAACAGATAAAATAAAAGCTATGTAGTTTTTATCTTAGATTTAAAATATACAAGTATCGTTTTTTATATATTTTTAGTTAGAATTTAGTCAGAGGATGTTTTAAAGAATTTTCTTTTAGCTTCGTGTGAATTTTTTTTTTTTTTTTTTTTTTTTTTTTGAGGTTAATTACATTATAAATATTTGTTTTTAAGTATCAGACATTTATGCTTAATATCAGTCAGGATATCAGTTAGAGTTTTTAATTTAGTGAATTATCATTACTTAACTGATTTAGTCATCATTTACCAAATTAGTGTATTAGTGATGTTAGATGTTATTTTTATTGAATTGTTATATTATTAATAAAGATTAGCTTAGTGTGTTACTTTTAGTTAATTAGTTAGAACAGTTATATCGACAGCTACGCTTACAGCATAAACCGCATGTCCGCAATACTTTCAATATGTTTTGTACACCTTCAAGCATGTCAAGATAGATTAAAAAACAGCTGATCCGATTGTAAAAAATAAATATATCGATCTTAGCGTACCAAGCATTTATTACAATTTATTACAATTGTCAGAGCTAGAACTAAATTAAGTCCTTATCTTGCCTTACAACAGTCAATATGGGTCTACACATTATACTATTTTTTCAGTGTTTATATATTATCTAAACTATACATTCTCTTTTTTGTTTTATTAATACAAACGTTAGTTACTATATCAAAAATATTAGTGAATGTTAGAAATAAATATAGTTACTTTTAATTTAAAAATTCTTAAATTAGTCATGAAGTAATGGTTAATGATTAAATTTATTCATGCTGGAACCGCTAGCATTTTATGGTCGTGTAAAGTCTGGTTTAAAGTTTTAGTTTGCTAACGTTTATATTAAAAAGGCCAGATGCAGTGAGTTGATCTCTCTTAGCATACGAGAGATTGGTTCAAATTTCCTGTAAAAAAAGATGATTGTAGTTTTAAAAGAACCGCACCATTTATATTTAATTATAATTAGATTCCTCAACCACTCCACCATTATAATTAGATTCCTCCTAGATATCATAGTTATTTTAATTTTTTGATGCACAGTGCCTATGATCTTTTAGGAACATCTTTGCTTTACCTTCTAAGGTTCTCTGAAATATACACAGTGGTCTATGGCTTTTGAAGAGAATCTTGTTTCGAAACCTTTCAAATATTTATTTTTTTTCTTTATTAAATTTTTGATGTGATGGCATAATTATAATAATTTTACAAAGCATAATTAAATTCAATAAAAGTATACAAATAGTTAAGGCTTAAGCTAGATCTGTATTTTTCTTATAATATAGAAAGATTTGATATTCTTTTATTTTCATTATATTTCAATAATTTCATTAAATTTTATTATATGATATTTAATATTATTTTAAAAATTTCAGGGAGTTCATTGTATATACCTTTAAACAATGGATAATAGACAGATTGTAATTTGATTATTAGTTTGAAACAATGATAAGTAGTTATTTATTTTATTTCCTCTATTATAATAATGTATTTCGATTCTTCTATTCAACATGAAATTATGTTTTATTTGATTGTATATTATTTTAAAAGCAAGTAAGTAGGATTCAAGTTTAAATACTATAATCTTAAAACTATTGTACTGACCTGTATATAACATACTTGTTGGATGTCGTATAGGAAGTTGATGAATAATTTTAATGCATTAAGTGTATAATGACTCTAATTTGTTCATATTAACTTGCAGAGCTCTACATAGATTAAGATAACTGATGTGGGGCTTAATACAAGAGGAATAAATTGTATTTATAAGGTTCTCATGGGTATATATAGTTTTTTTTAGTTTAGGTATAATAAAGATTTAAGTATGATAATTGTTTTTATTATTGTTTTGATGGTTGTCCCAATTAACTTTAGAATCTACTATTAAAGCTAAATAACTAATTAAAACTTTTTACAACTTTAATTTTAAACTAACGCGGTTTATTAGTAAGCCAATCTTTACATAATTCTGTATTGACTGTTTTAAATCAATTTCATTATTTTCAGTATATTTAAAAACAACGGATTATATCGTAATTCGTCGAAACTATTATTTAGATTTAAAAGAGTCAAGTTGTTAATGTAGATTTTGGAAAGATCTGAACCCAATACGGAGCCTTACGTAAAAGAACATTTTCTGTCTCACTCTGACAAAAGCTACTTTATGACAGATATCAGATGATAAAGTCGTTTCAAAATGAGCTGAGTAGCGGCTAATTAGTCTTTCATATTTTCTGTTTGCTATTCAAACACTTTTTACTTTTTCACAGTTAAACAGAGTAAAATATGATGCCTTTATAAGAATTATGTTTTTGAACCTACATATGTTTCCTATACGAATGTTCTGTTTGCGACTTAATGCAGATCTTAAATATTCCAGTTACTACTAAGATATATTTTTTTTTTAATGCATTTCTCTGCCACATAAATGTGGCACAGGAAATTACACAGCCTTTCCTGTTCAGGAGTGGCTGTACGTAAGATGAAATAACTCGTACGATGTGTGTGGGATTTACCCACTAGGCCACCAAGGCCCCAACTAAGATATTTTCTGATATCTTTATTTTTTGAGATAAAATTAGTTAATCTAAGACAGGTACCAGTTGTATTTGACCATGAAAAAAATGAATCAGTTTTTTTTTTTATAATAATCTCAAAGATTTTAAAGATAGCTGATGGTAGAATAGATATTGGTCAAATAGATATTTGGTAGATAATATGTACATTTCGTTTTAATTCCATTTTTAAAGATTCAGATTACAATGTCTGTTTTAAGTTTTCCTGATAAATTCATTGAACTTGCATCATTACTTCAATTTTACCATATTAAAATGTATTTTTGAAGAACAGTCTCAAAAAAAAACTATTTTAAAACATTTTGTATTTCAATTGCACTAAATATCTATAATAAAAATAAAAAAATACATTCAAATATACTTTTAAACAATAGATTTAAAATACAATAAAATTTTAATAAAAACAAAATACAAATTAATGAATATTCACACCTGTTTAAAGAAACATTTACAACATATCTATATTTTTTTTTTTTTTTTTTTCAATTTTAAGATACAATATTAAATAAATGTATGCAATTTATTCGTGGGCATAAAATATCGAATTACAAAATAATTAAAACCTAAGCATAAATATCAAATTTAATTCATTAAGAAAATCAATCTTATAGATTTATCACAGTCACATATTAAATACCTACATTTTTGTTGTTTTTGTTGCTTTTCTTTTATTAAAAAATTCAATTAACATGTCAAGATCAATTACCATATGGATCAAAAAAAAAAAACAAAAAAAAAAAAAACAAATTATATAGGATTAACATTGATGTCATGTTTATTTCAAGTCAAAAATGAAAAACTTCACACCTTAGATTGATAATATCAAAAAAATAAATTATCAGATATAAATACAAATGTATTTTTTTTTTTTTTACTAGTTATATTTAAGTGAAATAAATTAAAATTAATCACCCCAGATATTTATAATGATGAAATTGCAACATCTCATAATATTTTCAACCCTCTTAAAAAATAAATTTCCAATTTTTCTTTATTTTTTTTTTTTTAATAATAAGGTAAATAAATTAAAGGTATATACATATATATGCATATTTAAACGCCGACGAAGTTTTTCCATATACAGTTATTATAAATTTTTTTTTTTTTTTTTGTATAAAATAGCAAAAATAAAAAAAATTGTTAAGATTTAATCAATTTTAATAATTCTAACTGATATCTGGGTGGGTGTTTAAATAGTTAGGCAATTAACACTCTGGTTTTGCATTATTATAAAAACAAAACAGCAGCAAAAATAACAAATTGATAATAATTTGCAGCTTAATAATTTTATTTTTTTTTAAATTATTTAATTTTAATTTAATTGGAAATATACGGATATTATAAAATAAATTATAAGTTTTTTTTTTCAAATTTACATATTTGAAAATTTCAGAAATTTTTTAATAAATTTTTTTTTTGCTTTTTTGAGAACAACCACAACTCTAGGAACCAAAGTATATTAACATAATTCCGATCATATAGTCGACAGAGTTGCGACGATTAAAAAACATATGCCTTCTTAAGTATAGGTATTTACCCACAATTGAGACTATCGCAGTTCAACCAAAAACTCGTCGTCGTAAAGATTAAGATATATTTTCTATTTTTGTCGTTGATGGTCGAATTTTATAAATTTGTTAAATGTATCCTTAAGAAAAAACATTAAAAACGGCATTTATTTTGAATAATAAGATTTAATTCAGATTTCTTTTCATTAATTGTTTTTCTTTTTCTAAAAATGAAGTACAATTTACAAAATTTAAAGTCCGTACAATTATTAATCATAATATTTAATCTGTAAAAGACAGACATTTAGAACCATTTTACTCAATGATTTACCAACCAACTTTCATTTTTTTCTTTTTAAATGAAAAATATTCAGTATAGCCATCTTACAAAATTAATATTTTTCCAAAATTTTCTAATTTTCATTAATAATTTTCCATTTTTATAAAAAACCCATGTAAAGTATATACATATGTATCATATAATATGTATAATCTATACCTATATTAAACATTTTTAAAAAAGATGGTCTTTGATTCCGTTAAATTTTTGTTTAATTTTTCTTTTCGATTAAAAATTTTAAAATATTGGTTGTATGGTAGGAGTAGGAATTTCACAATATAACTGATTATAAAGATTAAAATTTCAGTTTAGTGTTTAGTACAGTGGTAGAGTGTGGGGTTATTAATAGTTGCTTTTTGATTTTGCAAGTTCGATTCAGTTCTGTTTTTTTTTTTGTTTTTTTTTTTTATATTTTAAACGAAATAAATTCTTACATATCATAATATCATAATAATATTTAATCTGTATAAAATAGATATTTAAAACCTTTTACTCAATGATTTATCATCTTAGGCTTCTTATAATATATACATATATAATAGGTATATATTGAGTTTCCAATACTCAATAAATCAAGGGCAACTTCTAAAAGATAATAATAATCGTGTTTTTACAAAAAATATCATTTACAAAAAAATTTTAAATTCATAAAAGCTTTAATTATTGAAAATTGTATTTTTACATTTTAAATAAAATCATAAAGAAACTATACTGTATATATTGTATTGTAATTGCTAATTAAAACACCTCGAATTTCGAGGGGCGGGCGAATACTAGTTATTTTTTAATTTGAAAATTTTTATTGATATTTTTGTTTTTTATTATTTTTATCTTTGGTTTCGCTATAATTATGTTCCATTAGACGAAAAATAGTTGAGTGATGCGAATTTCACCGGTGGTAAAAATCGACCATGGTCATAATTTCTTTTGTTCTTTAAAAGGCTGGGAATCTTACAAACTTCCAAAAACTTCGTTGATAGTGTCAGATTCTTATTGACTAAGCCCATCTCTTCATTTAGTCAACGCAATGGGATGAAATTTTACATGGGAGTAGAGAGAAGTATGAAGAAAAATAAACTAAAATTTAGCTAATAAAATAGGATGAAACCCCTGACTAGGCAGTAGAAATATAAAAGAATAGAACTAGGATGCGGAAACTTTAAATTGAGGACTGAATCTGTTAGCGAACAGTAAATTCATCTATTATTATTGCACTTTTGGTATCACTGACGATGCAATTAACAGTTACAACATGCAGTAGTATATAATGCTTCCCTTCATGACTTACCAAAACTAGTTTCACTGTAGCAACTATTATTATTATTTATTACTCCGAGGTTCAATTAAAAAGACTGCCGACTTAACCATTACGCTAAAAATCTAATAAACAGATCTAAAATTGTTAATTTTAAATGAATGGAAATGTTAATAAATTCCGAGAAAATTATAGTTCCATCTTTTTTACACGTAAATTGAATAGTTGTATATTACAGAAATTAACTGGGTTGATTCGGTTAAATATTTGAGAAACAATTTAGACAAAAGACTTACATTTCGTGACCATATAGGTAAAATTATCGATAAGATAAATAAAACAATTAGGATTCTATATCCGCTCAAAAATCGCAACACCATCTTAAGTACAGAAAAAAACAAATTATTATGAAATCTATATTTGTCGCAATACTAACGTACGGTGCCCTGTATGGGACAACTGTGCCAATAATGTAATAATGTAAATATATGTAGTATATATTATGGAAACAATAAATAAACAAAAATAAACAAAAAATGAATTTAAATAGATTTTTTATTTTTATGAGATTTTGTGATCACTTAACTTATAAATCGATTACGATATTGAACTTTCTGCTTCTTCTTCGCTAAAGCTTGATGTAAGCTTTGGCCTTCTTTACTTTGTTTCTCTATTCATCTCGATTTTGTACTGATATTTTCCAGTTTCTCGCGTTTAATTTTCTTGCGTCATCTTCGACGTTATCTAACCATCTTGTTTTTGGTGTACCTTTTTCTCTTCTAAAATCTAGTCTTGCATCAAATATTTTTTTCTGGATCCGGCTATCATTCATTCTAGCTATGTGACCAGCCCACCTTAGTCGTTGAGCTTTTGCAAAGCTTATTATATCCTCATTGTTAATTAATTCAGTTAATTCGAAATTGTTTCTTCTTAAATATTCCCCGTTTCTAATCTTTTATCACCAAATATTTTCCTAAGAATTTTCCTTTCAAATGTACGGAGGTAATTTTCATCAGCTATTATATTAATGTCCACAATTCGCATCCATATGTTACAATCGGGCGAATGATAATTTTGTATATTATAATTTTGATATGTTTGGATAGTAGTATTGATTTCAGTGGCGGAACTAGTGGACGCAGGACCCTGCGTTGCGGGGGGCCACCAGCTATAGAGGGCCAAAAATTATTAGTAAAAAAATTATTTACAATCATTTTTTATATACATACATACACTGAAACTTTTTTCCCTCAGTTATAGTTGCTCACAAATATATAAAACTAACATTGAATAGCGCTGCTATGAGTTTTAGTGATTTGTAGTTGATGTGAATATGTTTCTAATTCTATTGAAGCTAATCTTGAATATTGATGTGTAATTTCTAGTTTAAGCCATAGTTTTTGTGATTTTTCTATTACATTAATTCTGTTCTTGAATTATTTTCCTGCATCCCTCCAAATAAATTAATGCTAATGACGCAACGTGATATAGTAATTATATAAAGAAGCACTACAGAGAAGGTTTAGTGAAGATATATCAAAAGAATTTCCACTGCATATGGTTATGGTAAAGGCAATGCTGTACGATGAAATATCAAAAATATCATCTATACGCGAATTCGCTGAACTTTTAATCGTAAAATTGTCAACTGTAGCTTCAAGTGTTCCACAAGTGATAACAGCATTGTTATTGTTTCTCACGCTACCTGTTACGGTCGCATCAGCTGAACGTTTTTTTCAAAGCTGAAAAAAACAAAATTATATGCGTAATACCATTGGTAAAGACTGTTTAACCGATCTTTCAATACTTTCCATTGAAGCAAAAGCGGCTGGAAAAATGTAAATAAAAAGCATCATTACTGATTTTGCCAATATGAAGTTAAGGAGGAAAGATTTTAATATACAAGATCCATTAAGTTTTGTTTCGTTTTTGCATTATTTTTATTTTGATTGCAATATGATATATGAAATAAATATTTAACTTGTTTTTGTTAAAAAAAATTTTGGGGAAATATTTTACTTTTGCGCGGGAGGGTTCGAATTTTGAAGTTCCACCACTGATTGATTGATTAAAGAAACATCTATAATTCATTTCCATTCAACATCTTGTATTCTGTGTTAAATAGAGTATTGTATATACTATTATCACTCGCATCATTACCCCAAGATATGAAAAATTCTTTACTCCTTCAAAATTGTAATCCCTATTTTAATATTTTTCGGGATTCCTTCTGGATTCTTCTTTTAACATCTTTAAATACGATACTGGACTTTGAAAACTTAAAAAAGTTAATTAAACCTAAAACTTTAAATAGCAAAATACATAACGCCAATTACGCTGTACCTACTTTTAAAGAAATATTCATTTAAAAAAAAATGAACTGCAATTTAATTTGAAATTTTTTTTTTTTTTTGTAGTAAAGCAAAACTTAAATTTTAAAAATATACAAAATAAATCGGAACTAATAGTTATTGAAATTAAATTTAATGTATGTACTTTAAAAACTTATTTATTTTCTATATATATATATATATATATGTTATTTTTTTCTTACTTATAAATAATTAGGTATATATTGAATTGTACAGCTGTTGTTAAAAACTTTACCATTTTTTGTCTTTTTTCATTTATTGTTAAAAATTTTAATTAAAGACCAAAAAAAAAAAAAAAATAGTGGAAACAACTATTAAAAAAAGGATTTCCTGCAAAGGAAACATTTTTTTCTTTCCTATTTTGAAGTTTTCTTTTTTTTTTTACTACCAACGTCTCGGATTACAACTTTACTTGTTGTGCTTTTTTTCCTTAACTAAACATCGCATAATCATTGCCATATATACATATATATATATGTATATATATATGTATATATATATGCCGATATGTATATATATATGAATGTATTTTGTTATTGTTCAAATTCATTATTTAATAATAATAATAATAAAAAAAAAAACTTTATTAAATATACATATACATATATATAATATATAAATACATATATTTTTTTTTTTACGTATTCACAATAATAAAAAGGAAAAAAAAAAATATTTTGTACTTTCACCGAAACAGAAACGCATAACTTTAAAAACAAAAAAAAAAAAAAAGTTCAAACAGTTCAAAAAACTTTTATTTTCTAATAACGAAAAATGTAAGTTGTTTTATTATTATTAGATATATTTGTTGTTGCCGTTGTTGTAAATTTTATGTTTAATTTTTTTTTACTCAACATGTGATGTATTTATAGTTCAATCTTTTGAATTATTTTTGTTTTTTTTGTTATTGCATTGCATTACAATATTAAATCGCCGCTATATTCCTTCTTTTTTGTTTTTTTTTTTTTTTTGCTTTCTTACATCTCATATAGATGCGATTTATTTTCTTTTACTATTAAATTATATATATATATATATATATATGTTTTACATATGTCTATATACTAATGTATATTACACGTACACAATATAAATATCGGTTTTTAAAATTCCAAATTGCTATTAAAGTTGACCATTAGATTGTTACTTACTATTATTTTATGGTAAATATTTAAAAGAAATTTCAAATCACAAAAAAAAAAAAAAAAAAAAAAAAAACAATAATAACATCAAAAATTACAACAAAAATAGTACAATTGCACCATGCCGATAAAATTTCACTTATAATAATGTTTGCCCCCTATGTCACTTTTAAATTCACAATTGTTATAAGCTTTAAACATGCATATAATATCATATGTTGCTATTATTATTGGTGTTGTTTTTTTTTTAATATATTTTTTGTACATTTTCCATTTCAAAGTTAAAAAACCAAAAAAAAAAAAGAAAAAAAACAAAAACCTCAGACAAGAAAATACTATTGTCCGGTTAGATATTGAAATCTTAAATTAACCAATGCAATATCTACAACAACAGCTACAACAACATCAAAGAAACAACAATTAGATGTTTTTAAATGGGAGAAAAAAAATATATACATATATATACACTTTTATACACTTATAAAAAAAGGTTAAAGAAATGGCCATTGCCCGATAAATGCCTAAAAGCATTTATAACTTCATGTAACGGATTCGACAGACACAATGAAAAAAAAAATTAAAAAAAAAAAAAAAAAAAAACTAAACAAACAAATATTTTATAGGTTCCAGTTCGATTCCATCATATATTTTTTTGAATGAAACATTTTGATATAACAACTAAAAAAAAAACAACAAAAAACTCTTTAAACAAACGGGTGAAAAAAAATTAAATCGATTTTTGTAACCATTAATTGTTGCAAGCAATATTCATTTAATTATACACATATAATACATATGTATGTACATAACATCTACTTTATACTTATATATATCCTATTATGTATAGTTTTAGTTTTTACTTTTATTTTTGTCAATATATAAATTTTTATTTTAATATCATACAACCATACACATACTTACAAACATAAAATGCAATTCAATTAAAAAAAAAAAAATAGGATGCAAAAATTAAAACACACTTTTGTTGCTTGATACTTACTCTTTGGTGTATCATGTATGTATGCATTCAATAATGTTATAACTTATTATTATAGTAATTTTCTCTATATTTAAATATGTTTTATGTATTTAATATATGTATACACATAACAATGTAGATAAATTTTAATTTTAATGAAAAAAAAAATAAATAAATTTAATTTCATTTCATAAATTATTGTATTTATTAGTATCCTTTATAAATAGAGCAACAATGTTGCAGAAACATATTTATTTTTATATTTTACAGTATGTACTCATTATCTATATGATATTAGTAGAAATGAATTTAAATATATATTAGAGATTTTTCTTCATAATATGTAAATTTTAGATTTGTAACAAGGTATTAAAATAAATATTGGATTATTAATTAATAGTTAGTATTTATGTTTAATATAAAAAAAAAATAATACATAATTTTATTTATTTTTATGGAAAATGTGCACCTTTAAATTCTGTCTTCTTTATTTTTTATTTTACTAATGTTTGATGTCTGATATAATAAGATGATATAACTGGTATATATAATTATGAATTACAATATTCTGGATTGAAAAATTCGAATTACAAAATAAAGTTTGTTTATAAAATTACTGGATTACTGGATTTGTATGTAAATTCCCAGAATAAATTGCGTAAAGCGCCTATTATAGTTAACCACGTTTAACAATAGAAAACGTATAAACATTTTATACTACCATTTTACGATCTATCTCGTACCTGGATTTGTACCTACCTGTTTAATCAAAATAAAACTGTAATCTTTTGTAAAATTCAGATTTGTGAAAAATCAGAAACAAAAAACCAACATTTTGAAATTTCAGAATTACAACAACTGCGACATAAATTAAATAAATTAACAATTTCGTTTAAATTGCAACATTTGATGCCAAAATATTTTTTTTGTTTAAAAAATTTTAAATAACAAAATCTCCCAGCTTTAAAGTTAAATTGGAGTAGATATACGGCAACAAGATAAAATATCTAGACGTAGGCGTAAATACCTAGAATTGACAGATGTCAAGATAAGATGAAAAGAACACATTACAAAGAGAAAAGTTGAACTAGAATTTAAATATAGAAAAATGTATTAACTCATATAGATCGAAAGTTGTAGATTGATTGACTCTATAATAAAATGTTTTGTTTTATAACGACATAATCAAGTTTGGTTGTACGGCTTACAACTATGAGGTTGTGACAAACGATCAAATATTCAGATCATTCATATTTTTCAACATAAAATTCTAAGTAACATGCACCACCTATAAATATAACTATATTTTCTGCTATACAACCTATAAAAATAACTAAATATATAAGAATTAACGTACAAAAGTAATAGTTACTCTTTCAGACTAGTTTTAATATTTTAAGACTACGCTAATATTTTTAGTGAATTCAAGTTCATATAAAGTTCATATTGTCAAAACTATAAAGTTCTTTTTCCAACAGCTTCTTTTCTAATTTAACTTCTTTAATAATGTAAATTAAATATAATTAAATTATAACTTAAGATTCGACTTACTGTAATTAATTTTTTATTTTTTTTTTTTATTTTCAGGTAAGAATAATTGAAATTCTTTGAAAAAATTCGAGCGACAAGCGACAAATGACATCTTTATCTTTTGATACCATATCATACCATACCATAAGGAATTTGAATATGAATATGAATTAAAAAAAAATTTCAGCATCACAATGTTTTCTAAATTTTAATCCATAAACATACATACATATGTATAATATACAATATATATACAATTTGTTATATTCACTAAGAAAACTATAAAAAACAGCTAGAAAAATACCAAATAGTAGTGCAAGTATGATAAAACTAGTTTTAAAATAGACTATTAATGAATCTGGGCTAGGAACATATTTGACTAATGTAGGTGTATTTTGAAGAAAGTCAACGTTTAAATGTAATTTTATGTCTGTTGGGATATAGAAACAAATAATATTTGAAACTAATGGAGCTGAGAAAGGTGACTAAAGCAGCTGAGAACAAATCAATATATAAAGCTAATGAAGGTGTATTCTGCAAGAAGTTGAAGTTTAAATATGATTCTAAGTCTGTTTCAATAAAATTCAACTTTATTTAAAGATGGATTTTTTTAAATTAAACTTTAACTTTTAATAGTTTCAATAAAATGAGGCAGAAAAACACATGTATCTACAAATGCATGTAACACATTCGAAAACTTTAGTACTTATCTATCAAACTTTTATACTAATTTATAGGAAAATTTTTACTACATTTTTTTTTTACCGACCGCATACATTAATGTATAAGGTAGGTATTGTTTTCATACTAAAAATGTGTACCCGATATTTTGGCAAAAATGCACTACTCCGGTGTGAAGAAGGCCGTAAAAAAATTTTCAGCATGATGTCCGTCTGTGTGTGTATGTGTGTGTATGTGTGTGTGTGTGTGTGCGTCTGTGGGCACGTGTACAGCTTAAACGACTGAGCGGAATTTTTTGAAATTTCATATTTAAGGTTTTGACGTAAATATCTCGGATTGATAAGCTTTTGGAGCAAATCGGACAACCGCAAGTGGTAGTTTACTAGTGTACTTTTTAAGTTTTTTACGAATATTTCGTAACAGAAAAATTTTGTGAGAAAAATTATTAAGAAAAAGTTGTTACACAAGTAAAGAGGAAGAACTTTGCCATAGAACATTTTTTGATCCGACTAACTTTAACTTTTATTTAATTTTTTTTCTAAGCCCAAATTTCATACGTAACACTCCATATGAATTTATATGAACAATTTTTTTTTTTGTTTTTTTTTTATATCTCTAAAAATTTATATACATACATATGTATGTCCTTATATCTATGCCAATGCATATTATTTATTCATTTGTTGATAACATAAAATTAAAACGGTAAAATTTTTGTTAGCAGATTTAATATTAATCTTATGTTTGTTTTGTACAGTTTTTATTATTTTTTACTTTTAATATTATTTTTTGAATGAAAAAAAAATCATGTATCTACATTACAATAATAATAATAATAAATGGATGTATGAATGAATGTATATATATTTTAACGATTTCATTGCATATAATTATTTTTATTGAATAAAACAAAATGTTATTAAATTATTAGAAGTTATTTTGCTTTGATATAAATTATTATGGAAAAAATTTATAAATTTTGGCATTGTACTTTTTGTGTAGAGGCGATCGGTCCTGTGGTGGAGATAGCTGATTTTTTTTTTGCTTTTGTAATCATTTGTATCAGTTACATAAAATTATTTTTAAAAAGTCATTTTTCAAATATGATTTCAAAAAAAAAAATAAAAGTTTGAATCAACCACTTCATGTAACATCATAAATCTTACAAGAAATTATACTTTTGCATGTTGATTTAAAGCTCAAACGTTTTTTTAATTAAACGTTTGAAATATATTTTGATTATCATTTTTGTTGTCATACAACAAAACAAAAAATAAAAGTACCAAAATCCTAAAAATTCGATTACGAATTTAGATTTGAAGTGAAGTCGTCTCGTCGCGTGTATAACCAATTTTTATTTGATTGTTATTTTTATATGTAGTAGACCTACGGCATTACCAACTTTTTTAATCACTTTTTTTTATTTTTTTTTTTTTTTTGTATATACAAGTCATTAATAAATAGTAAACTTATTAAATTGCCCACAAAAATCATTAATCTATTAAATAAACATTGTTAAGTTATCAAAAATAGACAACATAACACACATTTATTGTACCAAAAAAAAAAAAAAAAACAAAAAAAAGAAATAATAAAAATAACTTTTACTTATTAAACATTTTTATTAAAAAAGAATTTTGTAATAAGAAATGAGTTGATTATTAGGATATTGATGATGGTCATGATGATGATAATGATGATAATGTGATGTAATAATAAAATTAATCAAAAATATTATTTAATATTTTATTATTTAATTCGTGTGTTATATGTTATGTGATCATTAAATGAATTTATTAGGAATCTTAATTTTTGTTTTTTTTTTTTGTATTAATCAAAGAGTTGTGTATGTACATATATGTATGTGTGAATCAAACAATCAATTACAATTATTTTCAATTTTAATCAATTATAATTTTAATTGTCCAAAAAAAAAAAAAGGGAAAAAAAACTAAAATTTAAAAAATTATTTTAAAATTTAATGGCCGATTTCCTAATTAATTTATTAACTTGTTATAAAATATATGTACATATGTACACTGCATGTATTTGACATATTTACTGCGCCACAAATTGTTTTCCTAATAAATTGTGACATCATGGAAAATATATTATTTTTGAAAAAATAACGTTTTTTTTATGCTATCATGTCTACGTTTGTTGAACAAAATAAATAAGAACAAAACTATAATTAAGGGAGCCTCGGTGGCCTAGTGGGTAAGAGTGTATAAAGTAGGCTGTAATCGTCGAGGAATTGTGAATTTAAACTCAACACGTCGAAAGAATAATTCTCTTTTACGACATTTACAGTCACACCTGAAAAGGAAAGGCTGTGTAATTTCCTTGTCACATATGTGGCAGAGGAATAACAGAAAAAAAAAATCTAGAACAAAAAGTTATGTAATGTGTATAATATATTACATATATAATATAAACTTTATTATAATCCTTTTCTTGTCGGCTAATTCTAAAAATCTATTTTACCAGTCAACTGTCGATATTAAAAAATTTTTTAGACAATTTATACAGTTCCCATTATTACTTTTGACATCTGATTAATAGTGTAGTGGTTAATGGCTAATTCTCATCAGAATGGCATGTTACGATTTCGTAACGACTTTATGACCACGACGTAAAGTTATTTTCATTTATATTATATACGTTTTTTATGAATATAATTTTCATACTGAAATAACATCAAGGAAGACGTATATCCACGTGTAAAATACCGTTCTCAACGAACATTGTGAATGGGACAACAGGAATTAAATATTATTTTGTATAAATCAATTTATGAATAAAAAATATGTAGCCATTATGTACAACATCGGTATAGTGTGAATACAAATACTATGCCGTTGTTATTGGAATCGACCTTAAATCGTTGGCCTTCTAATCAGTTAGTCGCGGGATCAAATTCCGGTCCGAATATATCCAGTATAAGTAATTTATATCGTATTAATTAATATCGTAATAGTTTATTTCGGAATTAATTCATATCGTAATACAAAATAAATTAAAATTAAATACCTTTTGTATAAGATAATAGATGTCGCACAAATATAATATTTGTGTTTCATAATTTTATACAATAGGTACAAGTTGACTAATCAAAGGCTTAGTGAAACTAATAATTAAAAAGATATTGAAGCTCAGTCAAATATAAATAAATAAGCGACAGAGTGAATGCTCTGTCCTACTGATAGCAGTGAAAAGTAAAAAAATGATTACAGTTACTTCATCTGATACTACTAAAACATTATTTAAATAGAAAATTTATTTATTTTTTTATTACCTAAATTAAATTAATACAAAATTAACAAAAAATATCTACTAAAAAAAATGTATATGTATGCATATTTATATAGTTACAATATAAGCTTTTTTCCATCAGTTATATTATGATAACCATTAACGAATAATTTAACGGTTCTTTATGGTTATTTATTAATTTAAATTTGTTAAAAATTGCACAACATTTACATGCAATATATTTTAATTTTTTCCTTCAAGGTATTATAATTTTAAAGTCTTTTTCCTTTAATTTCAAAAATTTCCCTAAAGAAAAACCAGTTAATGTTTACTGTATTAAATAATAGTTAAAACTATTTTACAACTTCCTGTTAAATTTAGTTTTGATATATACTAGTAAATATATAATAATAATAACATGTACAAATTGATAAAAAATTGATTAGTTTTGCATAGGGTGTTTTCATAAATCTTAGATAAAATTAAGTGGTTTTTTTTTCGGAATAAATAACAAAGTATACTATAGTATAAAGATTCTAATTTTTTTTTTGGGTTATTCCCCTACCACATAAATGTGACAACGTAATTATGCAGCCTTTGCTTTCCAGGTGGGGCGCTATAAATGTCGTAAAAAAATATTCTTAGGACGTGTGTGAGATGATAGTAAAATTGGAACTGTTAATAGATTAAGTGTAGTAAAAATTACTGAAATAATGTGAAAAGCGGATGAAACCGGATTCATGTTTTTTTAAAATCTTTGCTTCTTGCTCGTAACCACTAAATCTTGCCATTAACCACTAAATCTTGCCATTAACCACTAAATCTTCTAAAAAAATCTTGCTAAAACTTGTAATTTTTATGAGATAGGTTTAATAAGTGCAGATAGTTTTTTGCGGATCCGCAAAATTATTTCAAATGAAAGAATTTATAGTTGGTTACATCTATAATGATATAGGAAAGTTTTTCAGATTATGTATGTGGGGAATTCCACGAAAAATGAGCGAAAAAACGAACATTTGAAAATGATCTGTATATTTTATACGGTTTTCTTAGGTTCTATTACGCCAGTATTAATTTTTCATCTCTTTCCTTTTTAAATTGTGTTTTTAAAATAGATTCAAGTCTATTCTTGAGACATCCAAATTTATATTGATTTGTGGAATATTGCTCTCTATAAAGCTGTTTTAAATATTCAAATATTTGTAGCTAGAGTTAACGATAACGGGTTGGATATAAAACCGTAAACAATCTTAAAACATAGCTAAACGAGTGCCGTGATATCAAAATGGCGCAATCTAATGCTAATTGAGATCTTCACGCAGCATCGTCACCATCCTACCTATACCTACCTAACAATACATAGGCTAAATTGATAAAAGAAAATTTCTAAGTCTTTTTAAATGCCCCAATGACTAACTTGGAATTCCCGATGTAGATATATGTATATACAACATTTTGTATTTGTAGAAATTTTATCGTTATAGCTATAAAATTAGGCCATCAAAAATTAAATTTAAAAATAAAATAAGATAAAAAAAAAAAAGAATTTTAATAAAGAATCTTTAAAATTTTTTAATTTTGTTTTTATTTTATTTCATTTTTTAATTTATTTGGATAACCCAATTTCGTAGGTAATCCAAAGTGACATGTGCATTTTTCGTAATATTAAGGACAAGATTATTTAAGATTTATGTGATGCACCAGGAAATTTATTAGGAAAATTATTAAGTAATTATTATAAGTATTTTTATTTTTAAATTTTGATGTCATCTAAATAAGTTTTTATGTCACTGAAGTTAATAAAGAATAAGCGTCATCATTAACAATTAATATGCCTTCTCTGAAAGGGTTCCAAAGAGAAACAAGGAGAACTTCTGCTGCCCACGCCTATAGTTCAAATTACCAGATGGCATAATTCGGCTTATGGAAATTCGTTTGTAGTACGAACATCGCGAATTTGAAATCATTTTCCACCTCATGTATTCCCCAGAATTGGTTATGATTACATTTACAACGTTCGAAGATTCAAGGTGAATATTAACAACTTTGTTCACAATATGCCTGCCAATTTCAAATCAATTTTAATTCCTTAACTAAACTTCCTCTGACCAGGCAGTATATGAGTACTAAAGGTCGTATAACCTATTGTTTGGTCAAAAAACGGAGATGGTGTTTAGTGGGTTAAAGTCCCACACACTCATAGAGGACTCGTACTAGTTTTCACTCTTCTCTATAGTATCTTTCGATGATTCCCACCTACTCTCGCAAAAACAAAACAAAGAAAAAAAAACGGGATGAAATAAATGGGGAGCAATATTAAGTGGTTAACTCATTTTTGTGATAAGTAAAGACTAAGTCAATCATAATTGAATCATTACAAAGTGATAAAAATGTTTCATAAATCAAACCATATGTCTTTCTTATATTTTTATTTAATTTCTTCATTTATTTAATTAATTCAACAATTATTAAAAATTTGAATTTTAATTTTTTAATGGGGTCAAAAATTTTATACTGGTTCTGAAATTTTTGTATCTTGTAAATTAATTAGTTCAATAAATTTTATAAAAGTCAATTTATATTCTAATTATTATTTTTTAGTAAGTTTATAATTACGTTTAGTTTTGTATAACTTATTATTTTTAATTATCGGTTTAATTATTTATTATAAATAACTAAATAAGTAAAATGTACTTTTATAAAAACAAAAAAAAAAAAAACAAAAAAGAGTTTCACTACGCAATTAAATTAATTAGATTAAAAAAAAAAAATTGAGAAAATACTTGACATTATTTAATTAAAGGTTTAATTAAAGATTTTATGGAAAATCTATTTTTAAATATTTTAAATCTATTTTAAATAAAATTTAATAATTTTCCTTAAAACTTATACTTAAAAAAAAAAGTACAAGTATAAGTCCTTATTTTTGCTTTTGAAAAACAGTTTTAATCAAGGATTTAAAAACTATATGATTTATAATCTTTAATACAATATCTAAATTCTAGACAATCTAGTAATAAAATAAAATATTTAATACATATTTAAAAGGAAATTATCTTTCATAAATGTCAGAAAAATTACTTTTAAATTTGTCCTAAAAAACATTAAATTTTAACAACACCTCATTTTTCATTTTTGAGTAATTTTTTCAGTTTTTAGCACATTTCCAAAAAAATTTTTGAAAAAATGTGCTTATTAGTTTCACTCTGTCCGTCCGTCCGTCCGTCCGTCCATCCGTCCGTCCGTCTGTTTACAAAACTTCTACACCGTTAAAGATAGAGATAGATAGATTTGAAAAAGCCCTATTTTTAAATGCATATATCTTATGTTCTATTTAAGATTTTTTCAATCTGAAAACGTCATTCGACAGGTATTTCTTTTATCTTTGTAAATTAATATGAAAATTATACATTTTTTTTAAATTTACTATTTAAATTTACCGTTATGTGAAAACCACATTTTGCATGAAATTTCGTTTTTCATAACTCCGGCACCCCTTTAGATAGGAACCTGAAATTTTGAGACAAGAAAGAACTTTTAGAATTAGTATAAGTTTTCTCAGAAGCACCCCCCGGTAGCACCCCCTCTTTAAGAGTTATTACGTCTCAAAAATTGAAAATTTGGTGTTTTTAGACACCTATAACTTAGGCACCTGTACACTTTTTTCTTCGGCAAGGCATGAAAATTAAAGGTTCAATAATATATTTTTACGTGTGTTAACGGCTTTTCTTAGTTATATAGGATTCCGGAATTACGGCCCCTCAAAATTCCAGAAAAGTCCTATTTTCACGTTTTTTGTTATTAAATGAAATTTTCAAATTTTTGTGTAAGTCACACTTCTAAACAGTTTGTATTGAGTTTTGGAAATGTGCGCTTTTAAAAACCGTTGGTTTACATTCTACCTTGTTTTTTTTATTTTTCCTGTTGCTGTAGGAAAACATAAAATTTTTTAAATAATTTCTTAAATTATGCTGCTATTTACATTTAGTATTAATTTCAGAGAATTAGTATAAAAAAAGTAATTCTGGAAAAAACCTATTCTGGAAATTTATCCAGTTATTAACCAGTACAGCGTGATACAGGAAATATTAAAATTACAAACTTAAAGGAAAATTTTGAATGGATCATTTTAAGGAAAAATGTAATTTCCTCATTCTGAAATTTTTAGATAAAATTATGATTAATTGGTTTTAGATAAAGAATAATTAATTGGTATTTAAAATTATCCTTATTTAAGTAAGCTCCGCGAAAAAACTCCCCAATTTTGAGGAATTTTTTTAAAAAGTAAAAATTCCAAGTCAAAAAAAAGTTTTTGAGCAAAATTAAATATAGGTAATAAAAATGCTTAGATTTCTATTTTTCTATCTAATTTACAATTTTTTTTAAAGAAAAATTACAAAATTTAATATTTTTGTAGAGAACCTTGTAAGCATTTACATACTATTAGAGATTTTACAGTTGGATTCAAAATCAGGATAGTTATATCTCATTTACGGAAAATATAAATATCAGAATATATGCGGAATATTTAAGTATATATGTGGAAAAGAACTTTTTTTTGGAAATTCCGTACCCAACCCCAGAAAAATATACTTTCCATAATAATATTTTACAGTTAAATACAAACTTTGGAGACATTTTTTGTTTTTCGTTTTGGGGACTTTTCCTTTGGGGACTGTTTCCATGAAGTCATTCAAGAAGAAGGTACTATAGGTACTATTCATATACATGAAATTCAATAAAATATATGCCAAGATTGAAACTCTTTTATTGTGTTTACCGTTTGTTCAATTGTACTTTTAAACATTTTTTTATTTTATCACATAATTACACTTTATGTAGGTATACATTAAGAAAACAATTAAGACTTCCGGTTTACTAGAACAAGTGATTTTAAGGACCACAATTTCTTTTAGTTAACTACTCGTAGTTTTTTGAGTTTTAGATCTAGTTTATAATTGTTCTATTTTACATGGTCTTTTCAACTTTTCCCCTTCCCCCTGAAATACTAATTGTATGATAATTTTTTTTTATGTTTTAGGTTAAGATTTTTTTCGAGCTGTTCGTACTAACAAGTTTGCTAACATAAAGGAATACTCATATATTGGTTCTTTTCTTGTCAATTTTTTAACAGATTTCTTACTATATGTATGACTTATGAGTATTTTTACAATTTACAGTTATCTTTTCAAGATATTCTATGCAAAGAAAAAACAAAAACTTAGCGTTTAATAGTTTTAAGGTTACGTAAAAAAATCAAAAACGTATAGATATAATTTTTATGGTTCCTTATTATAAGTTAGATAATTATAAGAATATCCTCAGATTATTGCAACAAAATTATAATTAAAAGTTATTTTCTAGGAATTCCATTAACACCAAAAAATTTTTACTTCAACAAATTTTTGTCACTCTAATTTTCTTTGTTTTTTTCTTATATTGCACTTTTTTATTTTTTGTTACATCCGCCGCTAAATACTTAAATAGCACCACCACCTTCATATACAAGTGTTCATAAAACAAATTTTTTAACAGATGTTTAATAAAGAGATACCAATCAACAAACCACCATTTAAAAAAGAAAAAATCTTGTATCTTGTACCTGTTTATTTGATAGTTAGTTACTAATATTTAAAAAAAAAAAAATAACAAATATCATACTATAGATAACCAACCACCAAGCCTTTTAATCATCATAGAAATTCAAAACAAAAATAAAATGAATAAAAAAGGTAGGTTAAGTGCTTTATTATGTTCAAAATATTATTAAAAACACTAAAAAAAAAAAATTAAAAACAAAATAAGAAAAAAAAAAATAACACAAAAATCGCTTAAAAAATGATCGCATTTTTTTTCCATAAAGATATTTTAATGTTTTTCTATCATGAGAGAAATTTAGATCATAATGATAGTAAAAGAATATATCAAAAAAAAAAGTAATTTTGGTTTTTTTTATTTTTGTTTTTCATTTATTGTATCTTAAAGATAAAAACAAAAAATTTTTTTTTCATTCTAAAATAAATTTCTATACTAAAAAAAAAAAGAAATATCACAGATTTCTTGCATAGCAATAAAAAAAAAAATTATAGCGCCATCAGCATGTTGCGCTTGAAAATTATGAAAACAAAAAAAATAGAAAAAATTAAATTTAAAATATGCCCGTATAACCTACCAGTGTAAAAAATAAATTTGTATTTGCATTTAAGGAAAATAAAAAATGAAGTTAAAGATAATTTTAGTTACCTTTATTTTATTTTTAATATTTTTTTATTCTAGTTATTACCGTGAATTATCATTTATGTATTCTATCTAACTGTAATTGTCATGCAATAATATTATTACGTTGTAATAAAATAATCTCAGATTTGTAATCAGAGATATTCTTAAAATATATTTTAGTTAAATTTTAGTCAGATTTTCAATATTACTAACCCTTAAATTGAAATCTTTTTAATAATACAGTGTTAATTTGTGGATTTCTGTAATGTGTTTTGTTGGTGAAGCTCTTCTTTTCTTCTGAAATTTAACCTTAAAATCTTTAATAAATTTTTGAGTTGGGTCTTATATGATCCTACAATTTTTCTAATCCACTATATTTCCAATACATATGGATTGGATACATATAGATGCATCTTAGATTGGATTTATCAAAAAGAGTTTTCTGATATACTTGAATACTCAAGTCAAGTATGGTCTCCATATCGGGATATAGATATTTCACGTATTGAATCGGTCCAAAAAAGATTTCTTCGTTTCGCTTTACGCAACCTTGCTTGGGCTGATCTTATACCCCTTCCTCCATATGAAGCTAGACTTTCTTTAATTAATTTGAACTCCCTCTAGTCACGCCGTCTAGTTGCGGATATCATATTCGTTCAGCAGATTGTTCGCGGTGATATCAACTCCCCTTCTATTCGCGAACAAATGAGGTAACTATAGAGAAAATCTGACTAATTTGAGGTTGGTCGAGCTTTTTAATGTGTCACAGCATTCTACAGACTACGGCAAATTTTTAGCCTTCTTCGATATAAGCGTTAACAAATTAACACTGAGAGCCAGACTTTACGCGATCATGGTAAATTCTCGTTGCCTGCATGATTAGTCTGTCATTTTTAATCTTAACTTGCATGTTAGTTTCTTTTTTTTTTCTTTTTGGCAATGCTAGTTTTTTTCTTGTTTTTTATTATCATTAACTAGTAATTACTAACAGTGGTAATGACCAATTAAGTATTAAGTTTTTTTAATATCTATGTATCATAATTTACTAACATACTAATATACTAACATACTAACCCTTGTAAATGATGAACTTTTTTTTCAGTTAATTGTGATAGTTCACTAAATGAACAACATAACTGATGTTCAGCTTAACTTCATTTAAGCAAATGTCTGATACAAATAAAAAATTTAATATTCATGATTGCAAATGGGTTCATATTTAATAAAAATCGGTAAAAATTCTTTAAGCCTTCAATTTTAAACATATAAAAATTTCAATAATTTCAACATGTGTCGCATCTTGAACATTTGATTTTGTGTTATAGGATTTGAGAAGAGCAAAAGAATCAAATAAAATTTTTAAACCATTAAATTTATATACGAATAGTATGAATAATGCCTCTATAACTACAAACCGAAACATTTAGGCAAAAACCCACTTTGAAAAAGGGGGTTATTTGTATAAACATTTTAGAGGAAATTTGTATGTATTCTGTATTCTGTGAGTTTAATTGTTACTAGATTTAATTTTCATAAAAAATAATTATATTTTCATACTCTTACCTTAAAAATTTTTATATACCTACTGACATTACAATCAATGCATGCATACAGCTCAATTTAGCCCTGAAAAAAAACTTGAAGGGTTTTTTTTATGCTTTTTTATTGCAAAGCGTTCACGGTCCAGTATAACCATAATATGCAGTTCTAATCGTTACACCGCTGGAATTTATCATATGTAACGCTACCAATCCAATATATGTAAGAGAAAATATAAAACTTTTATTTTTTTCCCAATTCTTGTTGATCCTTCTAAATAGTATTTGCATTGTTTTAAAAAAGTTTTACTGTTTATTGACAAAATCGTTTGGAAAAAAATTTTTTGAGCCTTAAATTTTTAATTTAAATTTACTGCTCAAAAAACACGAAAGTAATAACCAAACTAAATTTCGGTTAAATTTCGGAAAATTAAATGAATGTCCCGTCCCGGGTTGTCTAGTTATGTTAGTATGACTGAATGAAATGACATTTGGAAAATTAATTGGTATGGTTTATGAGTGGATTCAAATTGGCTGATCTTCATCAATGATTTAGTGAAACTAGTATTCGCCCGCCCCTCGAAACTCGAGGTGTTTTAATAAGCAATTGTAATTCGCGCAATCAATAACGGGATTTTACGGGATTTTAAAAATTTACTCTATCAAATGTATATCTTTATTTTATCATAAAGAAACTATATACATACAGTATATACAGTAAATACAATTTTCAATAATTAATGCCTTTATGAATTTAAAATTTTTTTGCAAATCATATTTTTTGTAAAAACACGGTTATTATTATCTTTTAGAAGATGACCTTGATTTATTGAGTATTCGAAACTCAATATATATCTATTATATATATGTATATTATAAGATGCATTTTATAAGATGCCTAAGATGGTAAATCATTGAATAAAATGATTAAACAGATTAAATATTATGATATGTAAGAATTTATTTCGTTTAAAATTAAAAAAAAAAAAAAACAGAACTGAACTGAATCGAACTTGCAAAAACACCTAATGAGAACCGTACACTCTACCACTGCACTAAACACTAAACTGTATTTCCCACGTTTATATTCAGTTATATTGTTAATTTCCTACTCCTACCATACAACCTATATTTAAAAATTTTTAATTCAAAAAAAAAAAATCAAAAATTTCCGGGAATAAAAGAGCGTCTTATTTGAATATCTGTATTATAGGAATAGATTATACATACTATATGATACATATGTTTTTTTTTTTTTATAAAAATGGAAAATTATTAATGAAAATGAGAAAATTTTCGAAAAATATTGATCTTGTAAGATGGTTGTACTGATTATTTATCATTTAAAAAGGAAAAAAATGAAAGTTGGTTGGTAAATCATTGAGTAAAAGGATTTTAAATGTCTGTCATTTACAGATTAAATATTATGATTTATTATTTCAGCGCTTAAAAATCGTAATGTTTTTTTGTATCATACCAAAAACTTTGATGGATTTGATGAATTTGTTATAAAGGACACAAGTGATTTTAAATATCATCTCATACATATTTTATTTTTATATATATACATATATACATACAATATGCATTTACGGGAATTGTTTTCAAAAATTAAAAGTTATTTCAATCTTAATTTTTTAATTTCTGATCCCATCAAATTGAGGATCTCCAATATAATTTAGTTTGGTTAATTTAATGTTAATGATAGTCAACGAGAAAAGAAATAAATTTTGCCCTGAATGCCTTGAAAAAATTTTGAACTAAATTATAGATTTAGCGAGAATTATCTAAATAGATTAGCTTAAGAAAATTTTCAAGAGAAGATTTCAAAGTTTTTCTAAATGCACAAGTTAAGCAAACTTAAATCATAATGTTTCGCACAATTTAAAATCTGTCAAAAATAATTTATTCACCTTAATACAGCCCTATTCCGTTTAAGAATTCATTCAATCTTATTTTCAATTTATTTACGTTTTAACAACTAATAAAAAAAAAAAAAAAAAACAAAAATTAACTCTAAAAAAAAAATTTCTATGTGGTAAGTAAAAAAAAAAAAAATAAAATAAAAATATAAACACTATTTTTTTTTATTTTCTAAAAAAAAAAAAAAAATTTCTTAACTATCGTCGCCGCTATTAATCTACCAAAAAATATCAATTACGAGACTTTAAATAAAATTTTTCTCGGTTGGTAGTCCGTCTATAATATTTTCTTTTGATTATTTCAATATTATTTTTGTTTATTTTGTTGTGTTTGTTGTTGCTGCTGATGTTGTTTAAAATTTTTAAACGGCATTAAAAATATAATTGTTTCAGTTAATAAAAATAAAAACAAAAAAAAAAAAAATAAATAAAAAATAAAAACTAAAAACTTCTAAAAAAATACCATAGAAAATTCTAAAAATTATTTGTTGGATCGTTGAATCAATCTTTAGATATTTTTGTTGTTTTTTTTTTTTTTTTTAGTTAGATTTTTTTATATTTATGTTTATGTACATATTCATGTTATCGTTATTATTAATTTTTAGTGAAAAATATTTTGCTGACCTAGATTGATTCATTTGATAAGAAGAGTTATTGCTTCATCATCATTGCCGGGAAGAACTAAAAGAAAACAAAAAAAAACAAAAAAAAAAAAAACAGCATTTTAAAAAGATTATTAAATTAATTCTATGCAGTTTTTATTGATCCCATTGACTAACTGGTATGATTTTATGCTGTAATTTTTAAACTACAAATATATATATACATACATATATATATTTTTTTTATTTAGTTTATTTTATGCTCTTTTTTATTAACTTGTGATATTTTAGAGTGATTGTATGTTGTATCTTTTATACAGGTGATTCAAAACAGTTAATTTTGGTTTGTTTTTTTTTAATAAAGTATCTTTTTTATTCTTTTTGGAATTTGAAAATTTTCTTTTTATAATTTTTTGTCTAATGTGTTTTTTTTTTTTTCTATTTGGTTGGTAAAAAAATTTTCATAACACCTTAATTGGTCTAATGTAAGTTAAAAATTTATAAATGTTTTACGAAAAAATTTCAAAAAGAATCTTTAAATTTGATTGTCTTGTAATAATGTATGGGTGAAATTATTTGAGCTTGTAACTAATTCATAGTTATGATTATACATATTTATGTATTTAAGCATATTGTATAAATATATGTATATACATATAAATATATATATAGTAAATATTTCCAAATTCCTATAATATAATTTTAATTAAAGCTTTACTAAATGTACAATATCTTGATCTTCAGATTTTAGGTTTCTGTTTCAATTTGATTTTGATAGTTGAAATTGAGTCATAATTTATGAACTACAAAATATTGTGATACATAGTATATTTATTTATAATTCTTTAAATGATCAGTGAAAGCTTGACAATTTTTGAATTATTTAAGAAAGTCTTAATACTTTTCAATTATATAATTATATACATATATGTAAAAGTCTCATTCTTTGAAGTATTCCTGTAGTAATCTGGTATAGTAGCTTCTGCATTTATATGCTTTTTTAGACGATCTTTATGTTTTATTATAATTAAATATGATATTTCTTTATTTCAACTCTAATTTTTTGGATTACTAAATCTTTATGAATATCACCCTTATGGACATACCAGGGAATACTTACGATATTGCGTACGTAGAACTTTATTCTAAAAAGTTTATATATTTTTTTTTTTATATGCGTTTGCTTGGCATAATTCCAAAGTTGAATTCCATATAATCATATAAGTTTAATTACTTAATTTCAAATTAACCATTTATTATTTGTCGTTTTAGGCTTACGACCGATCCAATGGTTTCCTCTGTATTTAGAACTAAACACATTTTTGTTTTTTTTTTTAAATTAAAATAATTTGACCATAGGCCAAAGGATCACTTAAAAAAAAAAGAAATGCATTATAAATGTGTCATTAAAATAATCTGATCATATATTTTAAAATGTAAATGTAGTCTTTCTAACCAGCTTCTGGAAAACTATTACCGTAATCGTAGGATCCAGTTAAAATAAATGGAGAATTTGAATAGGCTTCCTTTTGAGACATTGCCGACTAGAAAGATACTTACAAAAAATTGGAATAGAGACATATATATGACATATTTGTGACTGTGACTCCGTCAAGAATAAGGAGAAGAATTTCCAGGACACATACTCAAAATCTGCGAAACTTTAATACGAGCAAGATATGTGCATCTTGGAGAATATCGTTTTATCTAAGATAAACTGTCAACAATAAATCCTTTGCAGATCTTTAGATTCTTAAAGGTATAGTAGAACTGACAGAAACATTGTAAGTGGAGACAAAATCCACAACACGTAAACTATAATAGGGGGAGCACGATAGATTTATTTCAAAAAATTTCAGTGTTATTTATCTACCTCCTAAATAATCTAATCGAATCTAAAATAATCTTATATAGAATCAATTACAGTTTTTCAATCACATACAATTTATAATGATTAAACTACTTCCGTGAAATATTTAAAGCCAGTGATTTTTTTTTTATAACGGCATCAACTTTATCAAATAAGTATTATATTAAAATACCTATTATTATTTTATTATTAAAGTAATAAAAACGCTGAATAACTCTTACTAAAAAATATTATGATCATCATTAGATTTCATTATAACAAAATTTTTTAAAGAGGTCATTTGATTATTATTAATATAAATATATGAATATGATTTAAACTTTTACACAAAATAATTTCAAAAAAGGTAAAGTAATTATTTTCCAAAAAAAAAAAAACAAAAAAATAATAATAAATTTAACATAAAAAGAGACACCTTCCCCAATAATAAATTATCACCAATTATTTTCTGATTCTGTTGTGTCCATTTTCACTTTTCTTTTAATTTTAAAAATTAGACAAATTACATTAAAAAAAAAAAAAAAAAAAAACAAAACAATAATTTTTCTTTTCAATTTTATTCCAAAATAAATAAAAAAAATTTATTTGAATCATCGTCCCACCCAAAATATCAAAGAATTCAAATAAATAATAATGACAACAAATAATAACAGCCCGAAACTCATGCTAATCATATTCACACACTTTATTATTATTATTATTTTTTTTTTTTTTTTTTTTTGTTCAACCAAAATGACCTACAAATTAAAATTGTTCGTTTTTTATTTTTAGACTTTCCTTTCAATTTTATTTTTATATTTTCACTCATTTTCAGTATTTTTTTTTTTTTTTTGGAAATCTAAAAACATTAATTTTCCAATTCTGACATTTTTGGATTTAGTTTTTTTTTTTTTTTTTTTTTTTTTTTTTTTTTTTTGCGTAAACTGGCACTGCTTACTTGGAATTCATACTTTTGCCATTTTAAGCCAAAAAAAAAAAAAAGTTTTTTTGTTTATTTTTTTTTTTTTTTGTTTTTGGTCGAGGAATAAATAAAAATATAAACAATGATAAAACAAAAAAAGAATAACTTTAAAGTAAAAGAAGTAGAAAACGTGATAGAAATAAACAAAAAAAATCCATACAATTCATTATTACTTCAGTATGTACTCATAAATGGTTGGGCATATACGTAAATTAAATATGTGTCATATCCCAATGACCTAAAATTTACCAATAAATTGTGTCAAATCTGTTTGACCTCGAAAAGAACTTTTTTTTTTAAAATTTTTTTTTTTTTTTTTTTCTCACAAAAGTTCTTAATTGTATTTTAAGACAAGATTTTGTTGCTTCTTTATTTACTTCGAATCTTATAAATGTTAAATAGCGGCAATTTCGTTAAGAACTCACAATTTTCAAATTTCTTTTTCAATAAATTTTCAAAATGGTTTGAAAACATTATAAATTTTCTTTTTTTTTTTTTTTGGTTTTTTTTTTTTTTGAGTTGTGAGTTAAACTCAGTAGGATGAGATAAAATATGATTTGATATCATGTGGTGAGATGAGATTTACTACTTACCAACTATACCATCCTATCTATTATATATATTATACGTATATACATACATATGTGAATGTTTCTTATATTTTTTGTTTTTTTTCTTGTTTATTTTTGACATGGGGTAAAATTTCATTTTTATTAGTTTGATTTTGGCATGTAATAGTAATAAATTTAAAAAGGATGGTTGCACCTTCGTTTTGGTTTAGTTCAGAAACGACAAAAAAAAAAGAAAAAAAATTAAAAATTTGCAATGAAAGCAGTTTGTATAGGTATACATCAAGTGCAATATTATTTATGATTAAATGTCCAGATGGAAGTTGTATACAATTAAATATCCAACAATAAATAAAATTAAGTTTGTCTGTTTTTTTTTTTTTTTTTTTTTTGAAAGATTTATATATGGTGAACCAAAGAAAAAAATTTTTTAGTTTATTTAATTTTGGAACCAAAAATTTATGTAATGAAAAGATGCAAAATTACAATTACTTATGTATGTACTCTGAAAAAAAAAAACCGACCTAAACGTGTTATATTTTGTACTAATTGTAATAAATTAATGTGTGAATATAAATAATAATGATGTTTCTTTTTTTTTTTGCTGATCCACTTCAGACATTGGTTCATAAAAATATTAGATATGAAAAAATTTGGAATGCATTATTTAGGATATGAAAATATTTTTTTTCTTTAGGGTACTTTCACGTGAGATGCATGCATCTAGATGCAACACTTTCATTGATTAAAAATATATATATCGCATCCATGACATCATCCGCCTTTCGCACATTTAAAAAGCAAAATAATTTTGCCTCCTCTGTAAGATGCATTCAAAATGCAAATTTATATTAAAGTTCAAAATACGCTGTACAATACGTCAAATCTCTTTTTTCTCGTACACTTTTTTTTGTTTTTTCTTTGCCACTCCTCGAAGGAGCACAGGACATCCACTAAGTCATTTATTATTTATATTTGACTAAGTTTTAGTTTCTAAAATTATTATTTTCACTAAGCCGTTGATTACTCGGCTGTAGCTATTGTACGAGACATTTTTTTTATTTCTACGCCATCTATTATCTTATTCAAGAATTATGATTTATTATTATTTCATTATATACTTATTGCAATATGATATATGATATTAATTATAATTTATAAGACATATATACTTTTTAATCTATATAATCCAGCCGGGATTTGAACCCGAGATCTTTCGTATGGAAGGCCGGTGTATTAACAACTACATCATTGACTGAATTTGTTGTACACTAGTATCATTTTTTAATGTCAAGGCTTTTTCTTCTAAATTAAATAAAAACCAATCAAAATATATAAAAATAAAATTGGTGAGCCGACTTAATAGGTTAAATCCATTTTAGTCGTATAAGTATAGAGCGATTACTTTGAATATTTAAATAATTACTTTACATTATAAAATTTAAAGATGATTGCGAATGGAAATGGAAATTTGTGTTTTAATGATGTAATTCCGGTTGCATTTTAAAAATTTCAAACAAAAGAGAACTGCGTAACGAGAACTAGTTGTTAAAAATTTATTATCTACATCATTTCAGTAAGTCAAAGTTCAAATTCAGATCGCAGAAATTTTTCTAAACAAATATTCAAAATAAAGATTTAAATGTACTAATACGAATCCCATTGTGATCAATTGCGAAAGCTTCTGAACAGAGTTGCAAACAAAATAATAAAATATCTTATAATCATACGTTAAATTTTCTTACAATCGAAGGGAAAAACTTTATTTTATAACATGAAAATGAATCATAAAAATGGAAAGATCAAAAACAAAAAATAAGATAGGAAAATTTTTATTAAAAATTATTAAATTCATTTCCACCTGTAATCGTTGTTATAATTTTAAAATGACTAAAGACTATAGCAGACAACTTAACAAATGATACACAAAAATGAAGTTTGTTTTAATATTTGTAGTAAAAACCAAAAAAAAAAAATTAGGACACCTTAAAAAAGCTTGAAGTGAAAGTGACTCATTAGATATTGAATAAACCCATTAGATAATTAACTAATGGTTCAGTTGTAATCATTCAATGAATTGCGTTTTTTTTTGTGTATGCGAAGACTTAATAAACATTTTTTTGACATTTTTTTGATAAATTTTTTGAATGTCATTGGAAATATTATTATAAATAATTAGGAAATAAGGCAAACCGACGAATTTTTGTAATTATATATTGTGGATCAATGAATGGTTAAAAACTGAATTTTCATAAAATTTTGAATCATTGGTAAAGAATGGAAATAAAAGAAAGCAAATAATTATATTGTCATATTACCTTTCAAATTTCAATGCATTTCAAAAAACCATTGAGAAGAAATTCCGAGGACAGAAAGAGATAGAGAAACGCTACCGCATTTAACAGTATATGTTTAAGGATCACATTTTTTTAATTACAGATATACATTTTGGGTTCAATTCATTTAATTTTCATTTAAAAATTAAGAATTTTTTTTTAAGCAGCAGGGGAATAACTTAAAAAAGTTAATAAAAGCCAGCATAAAGCCACATAAATGTGAATAGGAAATTACACAGACTTCCCTTTTAAAGCGTGGCTGTAATTGTCGTAAGAGGGAATTATTCTTACGACGTGTGTGGGATTCGAACCCACACTCCTTCGGTGTTTATAACGTATTTAATACGCTCTTATCCACTAGGCCACCGAGGCGCCAAATTTTAAATTGAATTTTTTCGTTTTTCTTTTCAACCTTTAAATTTTTTTTATGATTAAATCAATTGATGACATTATATAAAACTGGTAGATTGTGAAATTTTATTTTAAATTGCCTCAAAACATAAAAACCTAATTACCTATATATAAAAAAATTTGATTAATCATATGGATTTAAGTAGGCATGAAGTGCTAAAAATTGATTCACACTATACTAACCATTTATTTTACTATTACATGAAATTTTCAGTCAATTGATTGACTGACTTTGGTGTTTTTTTTTAAGATACTTTTTTTTTTTTGTCGTAAATCTCACATAAATTTAAGATGTGTGATCGATCAAAGTGGTGTTTAATAACATCCCATTAATAAACTCTTGACATATTTATTTTTTATTTCTTAATTTTGTTTTGTTTTGAATTTTTTTTGTAATGTAAAATTGTAGAAACTCTATTATATTTTTATAACGTATATATATATATATTTAAGCTTCTTAGATAACATGATAGTTATTTTATAAAGATGTTAGGAATGAACGAAAGATTTTTATTTAGTTTAAGATTAGTTTAAGAAAGTTTAAGATTATAATTTTTTAATTCTTTTGAACAGAAATTATAAGAGATATAAGTAATTAGAAATTGTATAATAATTTGTGTAAATAAATATTTTCTTTTTTGATAGTACTTTTTTAATTGTTCACTATATCCTTCCGTCTGTCCGTTACTATTGTCTGCAAAACCTCTACACACTCTTTAAAATGAAACAATTTTTATCTTCTCGTAAAACAAATTTGGGGAATTTTGTTGAACAACTTTTTTATATAACCACATTAATTTGTAAAACTAAATTCTATCTAAAAATTTATTTTTTTCTTTTTTTAAGGGTAGGTGGAAAATTTTAAAAGTCACCTTGAGGTTGGCACATGAATTTCCCGGATAGTGTTGTAATTTAACCAAACAAAATCATCTTCTTTTAACTACTAAAATTTAGGTTAGAAATTTTAATATAAATATAGAGTTTCGATTTATGACATAAAGATGTCGGAAGGATTTTTGAAGGATCACTTAAGGGGAATTTAGTGTTATGTAATCCATCCTGTTCTAACAAATTTTACCGGGACATTTTGAAGAAAGATTTTAACATTGTTCTTAAACTTTACTAAATCGTACATATGTACATACATATGTGTTTATAAGCTGTATTACGCCATCTTAGAAATTCTACAATGTAGGGACAGATGTCCAGTCAAACTGCTTATTTGTCATTGGAAAACTTTAAGTGGAGGCATTAACTGCTTTATTTGTTTAGAACAAGTGCTTGTCCATATAAGATATCTATAAAACAAGTTCAATTGCCATATTTCAAGTTTTGCTGAATATTTTTTTAAATTATAGATTTGGAAAAGCTTTTGTTCAACCACATCTTGAGAAAATTTTTAGTCAGAATCTTGAAGGGAAAAAGAAGAATAAATTGATATTTAAGAGCTATTAAAACTTTATTAAAAATTTGCAATGACACCAGGTTCGAAATAAAGCACTAAAATTAGACCTTCGATATTATACAGTTTTTAATAGAATAGAATAGACAGAATAGTTATTAATACTATTATGTAAAGCGTTTGTGAAAATATGGGGTTCCTTAAAAATCAAAGAAAGTGTCTTTAGATTTGTAGTTTTAGTGTAATCCAAATTTATCCCTACAAAAAGAAATCTAAAATTCTAAAATGTTTTTTATGTTTGTTTTTATGAAATATGTCTTTGATTTTATATACTGCCTTGTTTCTTTTCCATTTGCATTTAATTTTGATCCTATGATGCATGAGTGTTGTATAAGTTGCATGTTAATTTATAAAGCGTTTTATTAAAATATCTATTTAGAGAAACATCCTAATCACTAATGCATTAAATTACACTTTTAATTGACATTTTATTCAATATCAATTTATTCAATTGCATAATGCATAAGTACGTATACCAACCTTCTAATTATAATACATACCTATAATAATTAAAAAATTTATGTTAATTATTTAATAAAGTATTAATTATATAAAAGAAAAAAAAAATTACTTTTTAATAGATTTAAAAAAAAAAAAAAAACAACTTACAATAAATGTTACATTAATTCTGCATTAATTCACATTTCACTCCATTTTTAAACAATAATTTGAAATTTTCTAAAACGATTTTCTAAAAAAGGTTAAAATATCATATTCAAATTATTTCAATACCTGCGGCCATTCAAAAGTCAAAAACGCAAAGAAAAACAGAAAAATTAACGCAAGTGTTACAATTATAAATGCCATTATTCTAAATTAAAACAATAGAAGTAAAAATTATTACCTAATCGTTGCAGTGCATAACTTTTTTTTTTTTTTTTTAAATAATCTTAATTTAAGCAACAGCACTATTATTTTAGGCGCCAATCGGTCATCCTAAAAAGTATGTCAAATTATGCAAATATTAAAAAAGAAAAATAAAAACCGCGTTTAATGTTTGTTTTTTTTTTTTTGTTGTTGTTTTTCTTCTATTTTTGTTTAATCTAAAAACTTTGAACTAAATTATATTTAATTACAATTTTTCATTTTTTTTTTTCTTGTTTTTTAATTATTATTTTTTAGTTTTAGTATATGCGCTGGGAAAATTGTATTTTCTCTCAGTTTTTTTTTTTTTAATTGTTGTTTTTTTTTTTTTTGCAAAAATATTCGACCTTCATTATATGATTTTGATGAATAACTAAATTATTACACGTATACTGAATTGAACCGATTTGAAAAATTATGAAATCTAAAGGATTTCATGGTGTTATTCAAAATTAAAAAAAAATATATAGTGATCTAATTTTCAGTTGATTATATAATAGAATGTAAAATTTAAAAGTAATGACTGATTATTTAAAAGCTAAGAAAACTTTAAATGAAGTTTTAACGAATTTCAAAGATGTTCAATAATGAATTCTAATGGGAGAGAGAGAGAGAGAGAGAGATAGTTGACAAATCAAGTTGAAAAGTTAAATATTTTCAAAACAAATCCATCTTAGTTCTTATAACTCTTGTAACATTTGTAATTCTTTTAACATTTTGTAGTAACCTCTTGTTTAGTTCTTGTAATATTTTATCATCTTAGTTCTCTTTTTGCTATAGGAATTTGATTACCGCTTGTTCATAAGAACAGAATGTAATTCTAATTTTTGAGAATCCTTTTGTCAGTATATAAACTTAGCAGATATTTGAAATGCCGAAACTTAAGCTTGAAAAGCAATAAGATTTGACAGTCTATAGTTCCTTCTAGAAAGGATTTATATTATAATTGTCATCTATTTATTTTTAGAGTCATCATTATTGGAAAAACGGACATAGACCAATATACTCTATGACAAAAAAAACTTACAAAGAAGGTTGATCAGATCACTAGAACAATTTTGGATATAAAATAAATAATTCTATGTCCCATCAATTATATGTATTAGGTATTGGCTTGCAGAAAAGCAGAAATGTTCGTTCATACGTTCTCTCTGAAGTCTTCAGACTTAAGAATTGAAACTAATTCTCTTTTTGCAATAGAACTATCAGATATTTATTTATTTATTTAAAAATATTCTCCTACCACATATAATATGGTAGCAAAATGAACTCTGCCTTTCCCTTTCAAGTGTGGCAGGAGTTTTTTTTTTACATTGTTTAAAAAGTTTTCTAAAATCTTGTTATTATATTGTATGTTATTTCCTTTTTTAGACGTTTAACCTATTTATGTAATTGTTATTAATCTTTCTTCTATTTTGTTTATTTTAGTTTGTATAGTTTTCTCATATCTAGAACTTTCTGCATATTTCCTTGATTTGACTTATCTGGCTGCTGTTTTCTGTCTTTAGTATTTCCAACGATGGCTTCGGATGGAAATTCGAACACACCATAAGCATGTGATGTATTGAAAGGGGCTCTGCCAAAAAATGCATAAAATTTGTGGTTGTGAGTTGAAAAGATGTATGGATGTTGCTAAAGTTGTTTCTGTTATTAACCTTAGCAGTTCGATTTGAGTTGTTCTATTTTGTATTCTTAACATGTTTTTAAAAATAATGTGGTTTAAGTTTGGATGTACTGTTTTGGCTATTGCGTCATTATAGTTCCAGTCTATTTGTTTATTCTGTGTTATATGTGTGGTTATCTGCGCTTTAATTTGCCAAAAAAGTTTAGAATATTTAATTATTGATGGTGTTCTTATTGCTTCTCTTGTTGACTTGTTTGCAAATTCGTTGCCTTCAATGTCAACGTGTCCGGGGATCCAGATTACCTTAATTGTCATATTGGCTGTGTTAATTGTTATTATTATTTCCCGACATACTGTCTCAGGGTTGTTTAAATTTTTAATGGCAGTGTCTGCACTTAGACTGTCTGTGAAGATTAGTGTATCTTTCATTTGCATAATTGCTATCTTCACCGCTTCAGAAATAGCTTTCTGTTTCATCCGCAAAAATTTTGGTTTCTTCAGGCATTATTTTGGTTTGCAAAAGATGGTCTTATAGTCTTATCAGATATATGTATATACATACATTCTTTTAAGACTTTTAATTCTAACTCTCTTTTCGAAAATTTTTCACTAAATTAATACTAATAATATACCAATTATATTAGAACACATAAAATTATATTAAAATCTTCATATTCCCCACACCTTTGATCATTTTTCTTTATTTTATTTATTTCTAAGAATTATTTTTCTGTTCTGTCAATAAAATCAAAAAAAAAAAATTCATAAAAAAAATGTTCTTTATAAATTGACATTCATAAAATTTTTATTTCTGTAATTTATAAAAAAAAAACCAAAAAAAAAATTGTGAAATGAAAAACCTTTCTTTTCCTACTGAAATATCAATTTCATTTTTCCAACTGCGTAAATATTATATTTTCATTTTAATTTTAGAAAACCACACCATAAACACTCACACGAACCTACTCATAAACTTTATAGTGATAGTTTCAAATTTTTTATTTTGTTTTTTTTTTTTTTTTTTAAAACGTGAAGAAATTTAATTTTTATTTTTTGTTTTTTTTTCCAAATCTATAAAACTTTAACTATTATTTTAAAATAAAAATTTTAATAACCGTCACATTATAACGGTAAATTGTTGACATAAAGTGATTGTTAATACAATTCGAAATGACAAAAAAAAAAAAAAAAAAAAACAAAATAACAAGAGGGCGCGAATAATTTTTATGGATTTCAGTCAGTAAATGTTTTCTTTTTCTTTAGAAGTAGAGTAAACTAAAGGCATATCACATCATTTTATGCTAACGTTATTTTTGTCTTAGTAATGGCATTATAAATTTAAAATGATTAATTTATAATGTTGAATCGTTTTGTTTCGAGAAAAAGATTTTGAAACAGAATGCACGTTTAGTTTTTAATCTGAAAATGCAGAATGCACTAATCGTTGCTTTCCGTAAAATATAAAATGATGGTTAATTTTACTACCTTATAATAATTGTTTCTACAAAACTTCTTAAATGATTGAAATACAGACAGGAGCTGGGGACTTTTTTTCAGATTCTCTGGTAACTCCTTTTCCTGTGATTCTGTAAAAAGACAATCAAATTTTCTTGCAATGTGTATAGTATTTTACTATATCTCATAGGTTTTAGAAAGGAATCACAATTTTTTAGGTTAGAAAAAACAATATATTTGGTTAAAATTTAAAAGGCGGTAACCTTAAGTTTTCTAATTAGATCTTATTGGAAATATTTTTACTTATATGCATATGTATTTAAAGATATTTGGGATAAAAATCTATATTGTCAATTATTCTGAAGCCTATATTGATTCGAAGATTCAAAATTTATTAAAATCATCTTGGGACCAATTAAAAACTCTATTGTTTTTTTTTTTTTTTGAACTTCCGAATAAACTGTAAAAGTTCTATTCTTTCTTTGAAATATTTTGGATGAGTTTATAAAAACAATATGTTTTGATGATTTAATTGAATTGTGTCCGTATCCTAGCATCCTTTTTGTACTTTATTAAATTTATTTTTTGTATTCTTTAGTTTTAATATACGTCGGAAATCGTAAAATTATGTTAAAATTCTTACAATTTTTAAAAGTCGGTATTTTCCAAGTTTTATTTACAATAATGCACTTAAAAAAACATGTACACATATATAGCTATGCACATTCAAATATACTATTGTATTTTATTTGAATATGCACTTAAAAAAAAAAAAGTGATATGATGTGACTTTTGAGTACAGGAGTGTCCTAAAACAAAAAGACGAAAAAAAAACAAAAAACCAAAAAAAAACAAAAACATAATTCTATAGTTCTCTCTTAAAGGGAAAATCAGTTTATCGCGCATCGTTGTCATCATTGTCTTAGATCATGTTTATATATATATGTATATTATGTATATCTGTATATATATGCTATATATAATTGAAAATGCACGCCTTGTTGTATGATTTTTGTAAGACGACGTTTAGAAACGCTTTATTTATTTTGTTTTTTTTTTATTGTGTTTTTTTTTTCAATTTTTATTACCATTAATGCTATTTAACTGTTAAAGTAAGATGCTAGCGCGTGTACAAGCATTTGGTTTATATTTTAATTTTTTTTTTTTACTTCATCTTATTTATTTGAACTTTATTGATTTGACTTTTTCGTCTGACTATTTAAATGCTCCGAATTTATTTTCGTGCAATTTAAGGTTTTAAATCATTTGGATGAGGATAAGAAATGAGGACGAGAGTTAACCAATTCTGTAACTTTAAACTTCATAAAATCTAATAAGTAGAAACATTCATTTTTAAACATATTTTTCATATTTCACTGAATAGGATGAGGTTATAAAAAATATGCATATCGTTATTTTATGATTTTAATCTCTTTTGATTCACAAGAGTCCCCTTGCTTTGAACAGCTTTACTTTTCACTACACTTGCTATCATATTATTGGATCTCAATGGACATGGTTTACCTTGTAATTTCGATTTTATAATGTTTTAACCTAAAAAAAAATGGTTTTAACTCACCACGGGCTTATAGTATCTGTATCCATGTGAAATAATCATTTAAAAAAAAAAAAAGTCCTTTATAAAATCAATATTTTTCAAAGCTAACTTATTTAATTTTTTGTTTTTATTTTTCTTTATTCCTTAAAAATTTTTAAAAAGTACATGATGTACATGAAAACTGAGCATGAAATAAAAAACAAATTCCTATACATTTTATAAAGCGAAAACGAAGGTTAACGATCGAACAATGTCAAATTAGATAAAATATTAAAATGCAATTTATGCAAATTTACACAAACACATAACAATTTTGTGTATATATGTATGAAAAAAAAAATTTTTAAAGAAAATTTGTTTGTTTATAAACAAATAAAATTGTATCCAGAGGGACATTTTTATATGTATATATACAAAATAAATATGTACCTATATTTATATGTATAAATATAAGATTTCCTAGGAAAAATAATATTAAAAGATAAAGAGAAATTACTTTTGCAATATCCATAATTTTTGCGTCAGATTAAATTTTAAAATTTTTCTTTTCTATATTTTATAGTGTATATATATATATATATACTAATAGATTATAATTTTGAGGTGGAAATAGGTTAATTTGTGTCGATAATATTTGATACGGTTATATTTAAATTATTAGGTAGGTTTATAGGTGAGTATGTAGGCAGGTAGATTAGTTGGCTGGTTGGTTAGTTTTTTTTTTTTTTTTTGATTGGTGGTTTATACGGTACCGTTAACATCTAAATAAAATAGATTAAAATAAAATAATAAATTTAACAAAATATGAGGGTTTATAAATAGAAAAAAAAAAAAAAAAAAACTATAAGGTATAAAATAGGTTGACAAAGTAATTATTTGTAGCTTTAATGATAATAAAAAAAAAAATGACATTAACGGAATTATTTTATAGTACATACTTAAAGGAAAATTTTTATATGCAACGTTATTTAAAGTAAAACAGGGTTTATTTTATTTGAAAAGAAAAATAATAAAAATATTTTAATTTAATAGTCTTTTTTAAAAGTTTAATCCTTTTACGAAACAAATGAATCTTATTTGGATAATCTTTAATAAATATTAACATGTATGTGTATACATATATTGTTTTTGTTAGATTGTACTATAGAAGAATTGTTTTCTCAATACTCCTACTCCATAATTATTTTCTTGTAGGAAAGTTAATTTGTGTTGCTTGTAATTAGATGTTGCTTTTAATGTTAGAAATGTACAAAAGGCATTTATCCTATTATTGTATAACAGATTTCTTATTCTCCAGTGACATATAATAACTTTTAATTACTTTTTTGTTTTCTCTTCCTAAGCGAGAGGGGTGTTTCATCTAAAAACATCACGAATACTCCTTTGGTAATGTCAAATATTTACAGAATAAACCCACCTCCTCCAATAAACAATATAATGGGAGGAAAACTTTAACTGCTAACGCATTGGTTATAGAGTAGGTATATAGGAGAGGAGTAGAGGAGAGAAGAGGTTGTTTTTTAACTTCTAACTACTAAGGAGCGCATAGTGTTCCTAGAATTATTTGACTAGAATATTCTATGCATAAATGGATAGCAACTGATTTTTAAAATTTTAATTTCGAGTTCTACTCCACAACTGTTACTATATATTATATTATACAATTGGTATTTTAGGTTTTTTCTTTGACTTATTTTCAGCATCTTCATCTGTTTTTCATGTTTAAACTTTTTTTTTTTTGAAATTTATATTATAATTCAGTAATTAATTCTTTATTGTCATCATTACAAACTATTATAAAAGTTAATATTAAATATTAAAATATAACTTAACTAATCAAATATGACCTAATTTTAGTATTTTAACCTTTTATAATAGGTACACATATTTTAAACAAAAAAAAAAAGAAAAAACAATTTTATTTTTTCATTTCTTCCAAAAAAGATAAGGTGCGATAATTCTTTAGAATAAAAATTTTACCTTTCACAGAAAAAACAAAAAACATTTATTATTTTTTTTATTCTAGTTTAATAATATGTTAAACTATTCTTTTTTTTTCTATGTTAATTAAATTTAAAAAACAAAAAAAAAAAAAAAACATTTAAAATTCTAATATTATAGGAAAGAAAAATTTGCATTATACGTTCACACGTTACATTTAACAAAACAAAATGTATATTGTATACGTATGTATAGATGTGATGTGTATTATAAAATCTCAAGTAATCGATACCTCAATATAAATTTTTTTTTTTTAATTTAAAATTAACGAATTTTTAATTTCATTAAAATTATTTTAAATCAATAAAATATAGATTTTATTTGTCGATTCGTGAGCGCATCTTTTCAAAATTCACATTCTTTTATTGCACCAGATTTTATTTTTGATGATCACGCTAATATGATAATCATTTTCTTTCTAATTCTAATTAAGATCTTAATGTTATATTAAAGAAAAATTTCAATCAATTTAAAAAATAAAATTTTTTCTTTTTTGTTATATTTTCTATAAACAATTTTCAGTTTTGTTATATTATTAATTTTTGACCTAACCTACAACTCCTATTTTTCAAATTTATTTTCTTTCTTTTTTCCAATTCCCATTTAATTTTCTTCTTTTATTTCACACTTTAATTCTAATTTTATGGATTTGGGTGAACTGAAAGAACATATGTATTGTGAATAACAAAAAAAACGAAAAAAAAAAAAAAAGATGTTGTTAAACTGCATAATAACGAAAATGTGAATCAACAAAGAAAAACAAAAAACTTAAAGTTGTTAATGAATAGCCACAAATATTCTAAAATAAATATTGATTCATTTAAATAAAAAAAAAAACGTTTAGGAAATTTTAACAATTAAGATTAATTTAATGACATTTTCCGAGGTTTTTGGGGTTCTAAAATATACTTTTTACCTTAAAAATGTTTTTAAAGTCTTTACTAATTATTACCTTATTTGTTTTTCGGATGGCCGGAGGGAAACTTCCAAATACACGAAGAATATCTCTTTGGTCGTGTCAAATTCTTACTGATGATTAAATCCACCTGCTTATTTGGAATATCTCCTTAGTAGTGTCAGATATATTTACTGATTAAACATACTTTCCTCTTTAGACATTATAATGAGATGAAATCTGCAGATCCTCTGCTAACACATAATATTGACTGTCAGTATGTATGAGAAATGATAGAATAAGAATCCGGAAACATTGAATTACGAAGTGAGACTTTAAAGAAACAATGAATCCGCATATTATTATTATGATTGTTTTGCTTTCAGTCACGAAGTCATTAAAAGTTACAACATGCAGTAGTGTATAACACCTTTCTGTATAAAGTAATAATTGAAGAGAACTCTATACTGTCACTGTATCAGCTATATAATAATTATTATTATTATTACTATTTGATATCAGTGGATTACAATATGCTGTAGTATATAGTACTTTTCTGCAAAAGGTAACCAAAAGTAGCCTCACTGCAGCAGTACTTAAAATTTTTTATTATTTTTATTATTTATCTATAAGAAATTTACTATTACTAACCTATATATAGTTAGATCATAAACATTCTTCCATGCCTATACTTTAACAAACAAAAAATAAAATATTCTACTGTTTGAAAATTTTCTTATATTTGAGCCTGAATTTATAATATTTATATGTGTTTATAGAAGAATGCTGAAGAATCTTCCAAAAAAACATTAAAAATTAGTTGAACCTCTATAATATTTAAATGTATAGCATTTCTTTTAATTGATTCTAGTGGATTCTAAGAAAAAGACGCTTTTTTATTGTATGCTTCTTCCATTTTCCAAATAAAACTTATAAAATATACCTAGAAACATTTTTAAATTGATCTTCAATTTAATTTATACGTGTTTATCTAAATTGTATTTGTAAAATATTGTTTTAATTATATTAAATATAGCAAAAAAATGTTTCTTGTTTTTTTTTTTTTAGTATATATACATTGTAAACTACAATGTTGATTAAAAATAAACAATTCCTTGCCGCAACATTGTTGCAAATTTAAAAATGATCTTTTGTTTTTTTTTTTTTTGTTTTCTTTGGTTTTTTTATACTTACAGTTCGTTAGATTTAGAGTACAATAAATAAATAAATGGGTTTCTGTTTTTTTTTTCGCTCACAGTTTGTTTTTTTAATTAAATTTATTGAACTATTTTTGTTTTTTTTCTATTTTGTTTCTTTTAGCTTTGGAAAAATTTAAAATGATTAATGTTATCAACAATTACTATAATAAATACCACTTTAATTAATTTAAAATAATGTACATATATAATTTAAAGTATTTATGATTTTTTCATATAGCATTCTAAAGAATAAATTTTTAAAATTTTGTTAATATTTTAGTAAATACCATTAATCTATCTGAATATAATTTGTTGCACAACAATTGACAGTATAATATACCATGCATTTTATTAATAATAAAATTAATTTAAAAGTACATACCTATTTAATTGTTAACTTTTAGATTGATATTTTCATTTGTCAGATTTCTTTTTAAGATAAAAAATCTTTAAAATAAACTTTTATAGTTTTAGGAACTAATTTACTTAGTAGAGGATTTTCAAATTTTTGCTCGATGAGCTAAGTAATTGCTGTATTCGTCGAGGTGTCTTTTGATAAGGCATCTTCTACAACTATGTTGCCTAAATGGAGAAAAAAAATCATATTTGATCATATAATCACTGATTTATTGAATTTAATCCAAGATTTTTAAAAAAAAAAACAATGCTAGTGTACGATAAAGTAGGTAGGTAGGTAGAGGCTGCTGTTGCACACTTAGGCCAGCTTACTTCTATTGTGATACCCTGGATTAGTGATTCTTATAATTATACCATTGGGAGTTTCTTGCAAAGCACTACAATTTTTTTAAGTTCACGTTCGACAGATTGAAAATGTTGTTTAAGAAAAATTTCCCGGAAGAAATTTTCTGTTTTTTAGAGCAAGAGCATAAATTCACACAGATTGTTTCCTCTTTATCTTTGCAGCTTCTAAAAGAATCATATGAGATGTGTTCTAGCATTCTTACACGTCTGCCAATCGAAAAATAACCTGTTAAAACACTTGTCAAGGGACATTAAACAATGTCAAAGGACATTGTTAGTTCAATGTTGATTAAAATGGAAACTTTAAAAATCATAAATATTTTGGCACAGAGTATACGAAAGTAGTCGTATTACAGAGAAATTTGTATGCCTTTTAATAAATAAATTTCGCTATTCTCCTTTTTAGCACTGCTATTCTATTCTATATATACCAAATACCTATATACATTATAACAAATTTTTACCTATTCCAATGAATATATATACATATCATAGATAATATGAATATATATATATATATATATATATATATATTTACAAAAAAAAAAACAAATTTCTCAAATGTAATTAAGGTTTTTTTTTATAATGACCCTGACTGTTATTCTTAAACTATTTCAAACTTCTTTTTTTTTTTTATTGGTTTTTTTTCCTAATTCAAAATTCAGTAATAAATTTTATTTCGAAATTCCAATTGTATTCTTTTAAATAGTATATATATACATATATATACATACACATTTTGTACATGTAATATTATGCTTTCTTCGAATTTTATAATAACACAGTTAAAATGTATTACCATTATTATCTAAAACATTTCAACTATACAAAATAATCCCAAATGTCCGAAATCCAACAACAATAATTATTATAGCAACAGCTTTCCTTTTTTATACTTTTGTACCAACATAAAAAAAAAAAAAAAAACAAAAAAACAAAAAATAAAAATTTTTCTAAAGAACAAAATAAAAGTTATTGCTGTAATTTTCTATAAAAAGTGACATGTTGCACGACAATTGTGTAATTTGTGCAATTTTATATAAAATACATATATATACATATTATATGTATCTATAATATATTATATACAACTATAATATGTATCTTAGTAATATAAAACTGGTATAGTGGCATCTTATTTATAGATTCTAATTTTTAAAAGCTAGGAAGTAAAATTATATAGAAAAAGTGTTAAATTAGAAGCGTTGCAATTCTATTGTAAAGCAGAAATTATGTCAATTAATTCAACCATAAAGTAAAGTAATATTTAAAATGAATGTTTGATTTCATCAAGTCATACTTGATTTAAGTAACAATATTTCCTATTGATAATGATAATCATGATATTATATACAATGATATTGATTATAATAATAATGTGATTATATTGTCACCATATACCATATGAATAGAAAAAAAAAAAAAAAAGTTCTATCTTATGTTTTCAAATCAATTTTTTTTTTTTTTGAACAAATTGCAATAGAAAAAAATGGAAAATGGTCTTTTTTAATGACAAGTTATGATTACATTGGAAAATTCAAGGATTCAAGTGATATTTAAACAAAATTACGTATAATAAAGTTAAAAAAAAAAAAAAATGCAGAACAACAGACAGATATTGACTTAAAAATTAAATCATTTAATTTTTAGAACTTTAAAAGTATGGTGACCCAATCTTCGTCAAATATCGCTTTGAGAATTGAATTTACGCGTCGGGTCGAAATTTTTTCGATGACCTAATGATAGCGTCGCTTTGTTGTATTTTAGAAAAAAAACAACATTTTAAAATAACGAATCTCTTTGAAATTTTACCTTAAAGTTCTAATAATTTTGTAATTCAAAAAAAAAAAAAAAAATTAAAAAATTTGGAAGATTTTATAATTTTACTTAATTTTTTTGTTGATTGTATTTTTCATGATTAATAATATTTTAAGTACCTAAACTGTTAAAGCGAACAAAAGTAGAAAATTGATCAATTTTGTTGCTTATTCTGGCTTTTAGCCTTGCTTCGTTCATCTTATTATTCAGATATCATTTAAATACAGATATTATTTAATTCAAGAAGAATATCCACATCTATATTCTAAACACTTCCCCCAACATCCAGCTATTTCCTATATTTTCCGATTTCTTTTATTTCTATTCCTTTATTCCTATTTTCCCCTAATCCACAATTCAAAAAATATATTGTAAAATAGGTCGTTACCTAATGTTTGTGTTTAAAAGGGAGCTGACGTTTGGTTGGTTGAAGTCAAACACTACCAAAGAGAAATCACAATGTTGATCTCATTGAGGTCTTTCGAGAATCTCATCTACCTTCCCAAAAAACAAAAATATATTCTATTAAACATCAAAGAGAAACGCAAGATTTGAATCACCATTTTTAGTTAGCTCCTCAAAGTCTTCTGTTTAATTTGTGGAAATAAATATAATTTGTAAATATGTATATCTAATAGGTGATATACTTTAAATTTTACTTTGAAAGTAAGAAATTACTGCTTTACATTTGCATTACCCACTTCCTTCTTGTCATTTTAGAAAAGGTAAAACAACGATTTCTGTAAATATCATTCAAAAACAAATTTATTAAGGCAACAATTTTCTCAAAAACAAAAAGAAAATTAAAAACAAAATGAAAGAAAACAAAATGTCATATAGGGGCGTTTGAAATTACTTATCATGGATCACCTTCATTCAATTTTGATCTCCACTTTTTTTTTTGTTTTTTTTTTTTTTAACTTTGTATATATTTACCAACCAAAATAATGGTTGATTATTGTTCTATATTGATTAGAAAAGTTAATATGAAAATTTTATTCGTAAAATTTATGCACATATACATATTTTTATAACGGTTCTTTTATTTTATTTTATTGATAAAAGAAAAATTGCATAAAAGAAAATTGAAAATAAATAAAATTCAATTGCAGTTAAAATTGATTTAAATTTAAAAAAAAAATGTACATATAGGTGTACTTACCTATCTATTTTTTAGAAATAATATTAAAGTGTTAATACATATATTTATGTACATACATATGTGTATATGTATGTATATACCTAAATAATTTTAAATATTAAACATATAAAATATGATACAAATTCAAATTGAATCTATCTAAAAAATGCACACTTATCGATAAATACACAAATTGTAACAATACGATATATACATATATATATATATATATATATATATATATATATATATATATATATATAAAACAAATGTATGTATTCACATACCTTACTTTTTTCCATCAAATAAAATATTGTCATGAATAACAGTATTTTTGTAAAATGATATATGTATGTATATGTATGTATGTACATGCAATTATAATATTTATATAAATATTTATCATAACGGTAATAAAAAGCTTTAAATTATAGCAAAAGAATAAACCCAGAAATTATAAAAGAAATAAAAACCTGGAATCCCTTTGAATTGATATGAATCAGAAATCATCAATATTTTTTTTTTTTTTATGTAATTTACCATCCATCAACACAATAACTTACAACTTTTTTTCAATTTGTTTTATTTTTTTTTGTTTTTTGTTTAACGTTGTATTGTTTGGTTTCAAATTACTAATAAATCGATCTATACTATATCAAATCAATATTTATTGATTACTGTATATATTGTTCATTGTTATTATAAACTGGAATTTACTGTTAATTTAATGTAATACAAAATTTTGCACACGCATACTACAGTGATGGCAAATTTTTTTTGTTTTTTGTATATATATATATTGTCGTACTTCTTCGTCTCTCTTAACTATATACCCTTAACTATAGGTATACCCTATTATTTGATTAGGTTCATTTTCACAATTTAAAGATGCCAGAATATTTTATCCTACAACTCCTAATTAATAGTTTTCATCATATTTCAGATCGATTCTGTCTTAAGTAATTTTGTAACATTTAACAACTTAAATAATAAAAAGGAATAAAATTGCCGATGACTGTAAATGTGTATTAGATAAAAGTAGTAGGTTATATATGTAAATACATTATGTAGGTAATTGTGTATAATATTTATAAATGTGTTCCTATATATATGATTGAATTTTAACTGATATATCGTTTTGACATAATCTTACCTTAAACTATTATTATACTTTCTATCAATCAATCAATTTATTTATTTTGATCATATTTATTTCAATAAAAAAACAAAAACAAGTATTAGTGATCTAAAAATCGCGTGGACTATCTTAATATTATTATATTACATGCTCGTATATAAACAGTTACGGAAATTTTATTAGATGTTTTTTGTAAGTAATATTTTATTTTTGGTTTTACTGCATTTTTTTTATTTACTTTAGTTATGAGAGTGTCTATATTTTACCTTTAGCATACATTACTGGAAAGATCGATCCTTCTTCAAATGTAAATCGAATTAAAACCTTTTTATTTAAACATTTTAATTTTTTTGTTTTTTTTTTTTTAATTTATAGTAGGAATATAATTGTCAATTTTATTAACCTATTTATTAACCTTCCGTTAGTCCATGAGAAATGGAGTTATATTATATAAAACCATTAAAAAATTAAAATTAGATGAAAACAATACAAATTAAACCAAATATGTTAATATAAAATAAGGGTAATGAAATAAAAACGATTTCTTAATTAAAAACTTAAGATACATATATACGTATCACGTGACCATCATATTTTTAAGTCAAATAATTTTGTTATTTCAATTCCAATTTCCATTTTGTTTTGTTTCAATTTCCATTTCGTTTTGTTTCCAAAGAATTCCAACTTAGATGTTCACTAATATGGATCAGCTTATTAATTTTCTTTTTTTAAAAAAAATAAGGAAGGGTGTAAACCAACGGTTTTTAAAAGCGCACATTTCCAAAAGATAATGCAAACTGTTTAGAATTGTGACTTGCACCAAAATTTTAAAATTTCATATAATAACAAAATATGTGGGAATAGGACTTTTTTTCACAAATTTAAAGGGCTGTAAGTCCTGAACCCTAAATAAAACTAAGAAAAATTGATAGCACACGTAAACATATATTACTGAAGCTTTAATTTTATATCTTGCCGAAGAAAAATTTGTACTGGTACCTAAGTTACACTTGTCTAAAATTAGCAAATTTTCAATTTTTAAGCCCTAATAGCTCTTAAACAAGGGGCGGTACAAAAAAATACTAATTCTAGAAGTTCTATCGTTTCTTAAAATTTTAAGTTTCTATTTAAACCGTGGTGTGGCGGAGTTATTAAGGTAGAAAAATCAGGCAAAATTTCTTTTTCACATAACGGTAAATTTAAATACTAAATTTAAAAGAATTCTACAGTTTTGATATTGACTTATAAAGGTAAAAAAAATTTCTAGATCGAGAGAATGTTAGATTGAAAAAATGTTAAACAGAACATGAGATATTATTATTATTTTTTTTTTAATTTATATGTTTTTAAATCAAACAACCTTATAGTCTTCGTTTCATTAATCTTTTTATTATTAATTTTAAATTTTACTGAGCGACGCGTTTCGAGCACATTTGCTCATTTTCAAGCTACTACTGTACTACAATTTCAAGCTACTACTAATACTACAAGCTACTACTGGAGCAGTATTTTGAAAATGAGCAAATGAGATCGAAATGCGTCGCTCAGTAAAATTTAAAATTAATAATAAAAAAATTAATGAAACGAAGACTATAAGGTTGTTTGATTTAAAAACATATAAATTAAAAATAATATTGCATTAGTCTCGTTCGTTCTCGAAAAAAACCCATATTTTAATAAGAACATGAGATATACGGATTTACAAATAGGGCTTTTTCAAAGTTTGAGGGGCTGTAGCTCCGTAATGGAGGGGGCTACATGAAAAAGTTCTTCTACAACATTAATTTTTTTATGAGACCTACCCAGTATGGTTAACATTTTTTTTCTCTATCTTTAACGGTGTAGTAGTTTTGTAAACAGACGAACGAACATATGGACGGACAGACAGACGGACGGAGGGACAGACAGACTGAAACTATTAGGCACATTTTTTCAAAATTTTTTAAATTCAATTTTTTTTTTTTTTAATTTTTACTAAAAAAATAAATCATCATAAATTGAAAATTTTTCACCATCCAATCTAACCTTTCACTTATAATGGTATAACTTTAACTTCTATGTCAAGAGATAAATCGAGATAAATATGTAATAAGTTTTAAAACGATTTAGAAAATTTACCTTAAAATTTCACTTGTTGTTTCTAATTAATTAACCAAAACTGTAAATTTTCATATAATATTATATTTATTGATGCATTGTTACGAATTATTATAAAACCAATTTTAATTTCATATATGTATAGGTGCATAGTCATACCACAAAAACAAAAACAAAAGCATAAAAAAAAAAGAACAATATATCAAATAGATCTATCATCTATCTATCTATTTACAAAAAATAAATAAATGTAATGATTCATGTAATAAATGTATTATTTTATTCTGTTGTTAGTTTATCTAAATATTGTGCATTACTGTTATTGTTATTCCCTTTGAAACTCACCACAGCAAATAAATTTTTTTCCACAATAATTTTTCAAAACAATTCACAACACATCTTCCTTAGTAATATATAGATACTAGATAGATACCGCAAAATTAATAAAAAAAAAAAATTGGTTTTTAAAAAAAAAATAAAAAATTAACATCAATCTTTACCAATAATACAACAATATGCAATAAAAAAAAAATATGTTGATAGATAATCAATCTGAAGAATATCTAATACAAAAAAAAATGGTTTTGTTTTTTTTTATTAGTGCGGTTACAATATTTGCGGTATTACTGTTATATTAGTAGAATTACGCTCTAAAATTACAATTATATATATCTATATAGGTATATATTATATTATAAAAGTATTTATACATATTTAACTATTACGCAAGTAATAAGGAAGTACCGCTCACTTCAATTATTCAAAACATAATAGAGAATAAATTGAAAAAAAAAAAAAAAATCGAGAACGTTGCATAAAGAAAATATTTTTTTTTTTTTTTCTTTTTTATTAATAAAAGTTATATAATGATATTGATAATGATAATAATACTTCATGATGATGATCATAAATAAGGTACTATTTTTATGAAAGATTTGGAACAATTCAAAAACGAAAAAGCTATAAACATATGAACTTGCATACGGGTGCGTAACGTAAATCCCAATATTTATAATACCGACTTTCAAAATCCCACCGTTTCAAAATTCTGACATTTAAAATTCCGACATTACTCAGTTTTTTTTTTCTTAATTTTTTCTGTCTTTTATAAGCTAACAAAGGGCGTGAGATGATTCAGGAGGTTAATACGCCAGAGTTTGGCAGATATGGGGATTCAAAAAATGTTATTGATTTAATAATAAATAATCCCTCCTTAGTATATAAATAAATATTTTGGAAAAAGGGGAAAAATCCTGATTTCGTCACCAACTCTAAAATATATTTTGTAAAACGCGTGTAAATCCTGATTTTGTAACCAACTCCAAAATTCCTCTCAATTAATTTTGTCTACATAAATATTTCAACAACAGAACACATAAAATAGTGAAGGCTATCGCCCCAAAACCTATATATAGTAAACCTATATCTAGATAGTGGAAGCTATCGCCCCAAACCCCAGCTAAACAAAAACCCTGATTTTGTAACTAATTTTAAAGTCTTTCCTTATTAGATTTTTTTACATATGTACATACATATTTCAACATCAAAGAACTTAAGTGGGGGTGGCGGCTGCATAGTAAATAGTTTAATATATATAGCGTGTCTCGTATAAGAACTTTATGCATTCTGGAGCAATTTTCGATGGTTAAAACTAGGAAGCAATTTTTTAGTGATTTTTTATAAAAATATCTATAACTTTTAAACGGTTTATTTTAGAGAGACCCGACAAAATGTATTTTGTAGAGGAAATAACCTGTTAAAAAACATAAATTTTATTGTTGTGGACATACAAAGTTATGCAGATTTAAAGTTATTTTTAAAAATAAATTTTGTTTTAAATTCAATTTTATTCCAAAACACCCTGTATTTCGATACTTTTTTTGGCATTTTAAGATTTTTAAATACGAACTTTACAAATTTTTTTCTATTTCTTTCCGTTGTCAAAATATCTCAAAAGCGGAATTGTCGGGATTTTAAAAGTCGCTATTTTGAAACGTCGGAATTTTCAAACGTCGGGATTTTGAAATTCGGGCTTATAAATATTTCGAACTTTTATGTTAGCGAATATTTTAGTTTTGAAAAAAAAAAGACATTTCTAAAGTACCGTCTTTCAAGCCCTATAAATCTTCTGCCGCGTAATATTAAAATTAAACTATTGACCCACAAACTGTACTGTATAGTCTTGTATAGTTAGTCTTTATCTGACTTATAAATCATGAAAGGCAGTGTCATTTCTCCCCCCTTATGAATTAGTTTATCTGTACTTATATTATCAATTATTAGTTAGCTATGTGATAAAATCAAAGTTCTGATCAATTTTTTTAATTATAAGGCTTTTTTTTGGCTTTTTGTTGCTTTTTGTGTAATTCTTATCTTAAAATTTGAACTTAATTGCAATCAAAATAAACTTTGCCAATATTGCACTTTTATTATCTTACAGTTCAGCCAATAATATTTGATTTTATCATATATTTTTTAATTTAATAACTGATTTTAATGTGTGTTTATCATATGTCAGTCTGGTGCATAAGAACATCTTGATTAGTGTTATAAAATCTACTTTATGTAGATATATACAAACAATCACTTTATAGAGTTCTTTCACCATATTCTGGCAGTAGTTTTTTTGGTTTTTTTTTTTGCATTTTTATTGCAAAAAAAATTTTTAATAGTCATAGTATTTTTATTGCAAAAAAAATCTTTAATAGTCGGAAGGGTTTAGAAATTTTAATAGTCACAGATTTAAAATTACACTACTTGCTTACTTTTAAGCATAGAATCAAAATTACACTAGAATCTAAGTAAATATAGTGGATTAAATTATTAAGTAAAAAATTGTAGGGAAGAATTATCGAAAAATACTATAGATCACCGAAACGGACACGATTCATCGAGCATGTTGGACTTTAATCCTTCAGTATTCGCGCAATATTTTTGTCATAAGTATTGACGCTAGGTTATATTAATCCAAACTTAAAAATTCATATATTGATGTGCGTTAATTATATAAGATGTCAGCTGAATATTTTTTTTTTCAGATAATATAAGCTATTTTACAAATAATAAATCATTTACTTACTAAATTATTTTATAATTATATTTTGCATTTTTGACACTTTTTGTTGCATCTGGTGTAAACGTACATCAAATTTTATGAAACTTTACAGTCTTATGCAAAATTTGACAATAAACATTTCTTCAATACAAAATTTAATAGTGTTGAAAACAAAAAATTCCAAATAAAAAAAAAAATTAAGATTTTAGGATATTGGAAATTAGCTTATGCAGACGGTTTTTCACATTACAAATCTGAATAAAATGCTCGAAAAATCAACGAGAAAATAACCGTTTCGAGTACTGGAGCGTTTAAAGACGATTAATTAACAGCTTAATGAAACTATTGATTTGAGAAACTAAATCTTAACTAAATATGAATTATATATGACTTATGAGATACCCTATGCTCCTTATAGGAGTAGAAAGGTTAAAACAAAAATTCTTGGTCTTCAATCCATTGATGAATACTATCAATTTTGATCAAATAATAGGATACCGAAGCTTTATACCTATTAGACCAATAAAAAATTAAAAAAAAAGGAAAACATTTGTTTATTTACACAATTCTTTATTAAAATATTAAAATATGTTTAATAAATCTTAAAGTTATATTTAATCGTATTTTATTTTCTTTTTTTTACAGAGATGGCAACGAAGATGGTTTGTTTTATATGATGACGGTGAACTCACATATTCTGTTGATGAACACGTAAGTATATAATGTGTTTATTTTATATGTATAACTATAATATTATAATTTAAAAAAAGAATTTTCAATTTAGCAATATTATTTAAAAATAATTTTTTTCTTTCTTTTTTTTTTTTTGTATTTTTTATCCCTAAAATTAGAATAAAAAATTTAATATCTGTGTAAATTTTGCAAAATAGATTTAAATGTCAGGATGGCCGAGCGGTCTAAGGCGCCAGACTCAAGAGCATACTCTTGCCTTTATGAAGGTTTTATACTGAGCGTTCTGGTCCTCTCTGAGGGCGTGGGTTCGAATCCCACTTCTGACAACAATTTTTTTTTCTTTTTTCCAAAATTATTTTGAATAGATATTTTTTTTTGTCTAATATTAAAATTATTTGTTATAAAATAATATATCATTTAGTACTTAATACAGTTTGCACTAACTTGGACTGACTGGTTTGAAATGCTTGTAATTTATTTATTTTTAAAGTTTTTTATTTTATTTTCTTTTGCGCATAATAAAAAATTTTCTAAAATTTTAGAATGTGCATCATCATACTCAGCGCAAGAATGTGTAAAAATTGTAGAATTTTATTATGTTTCCGGACGATCAATTTTTTGAACAATCTCATTATCAGCGATGTAGCACATTTTCATTTAAATTGATATGTTAATAAACAGAACTGCCGGATTTGGGGTATGCAGAATCCGAGAACAGTACATCAGAAACAATCACACCTTCTCAGGTGCTCTGTTTGGTGTCAAAGTATGGCTGATAGAGTTATTGGTCCATATTTTTTCGAAAATGAAACTGAGTATCCAGAAACCGTCTCTGGAGCGGTATACCGGACCATTTTGAAAAATTTTTTACGTCCGGTAGTTCTCGATAATCGTGACATATGGTTCCAGCTCATACCTCGAAAGAGACAATGGCGATTCTGCGAGAACTTTTCGATGACCGAATAATTTCAAAAAATGCTAATTTCGCATGGTCATCTCGTTCCCAAAATTTGGCGGTCTCTGATGGTTTTTTTTGTGATGTTTCTTGAAGGAACGGGTTTACGTCGACAAACCACAGAAACTAACAACATAATGCAAAATGTCTTAAAAAGAGCCACTAACTGTCAACAGGAAAGTAGAAGCCATTTAAAGCATGCCATTTTTCACAATTAGCTTTAAAAAAAATTTAATAATTTATACTTTCATTTAAAAAAAAATAAAAAATTATAAGCATTTCAAATCAGTCAGTCCAAATTGTTCCACCCTGTATATATTTTCAAATACAAATTCTTGTTTTTTCAAAGGTGAATTTTTAGCAGAAATTAATTTCTTAGTTTTGCTCCGTCAACCTATCTATGTTTTTGGTACCGGAACTTTTACACCGTTTATTATAAGATAATCAAATTCCAAGGGCTAAATAACATTTTTGGCATACCACTCGTTAAAGAAATGCAGTCTTCAAAATTAGAAAAATGCCAAAAGTATTTCAAAAGCTTTTTAAAATGTAAACTTGAGTGCAAGATGATTTTATGAAAAAGTACTGTTAAAGAACATTGTAAACTCAATTTCACTGAAATTTAAGTTTTTTGTAATCATCATACATTTTTTTACTTTACTTAAATTTAATGTTATATGATGAGATCAGATCAAATTTTAACTATATGTTCTACTATATAGATACAACCATTTAGAATTTAACCATGATCTAACAGTAGTCTATTTTTTGCTTAATTTTTTTTAATTTGTTAATTTATCAGAAACTTCTCAGAAAGAAACAGCAATGGTTCAAATCCCATTTAAACAAAAAAAAAAAAATTTTTTTTTATTTTCATTTTAAATTTTTTTGTTTTTATATTTGCACAATTTTTTTTTTTTTATTACTTATTTAATTATGTATCTTTCTAAAAATTTTGTTTAGCTTATTGCTTTGATATAAAAAAAACAGAAATAGATACAAAATGTTGCAATATTGATTAAAAATAAAATGATAGATTTATTTTTATTGCTTTAGTCGCATATTTATTTGTTGTAAGGGTAAGTGAGAAACAATAAAAGTTTTTTATAAGTGTGGAGAAATTTTTGAAAATTCTGCCGAAGCTAATATCCATAGATAAATGGAAATGTTTTTCATTTACATATTCAATTTTGTTTTTTTTAATTATTTTATACACATGTATGTATGTATATTGCATTACTCTAAATTTTTTAGAATACATATTTGAAAAATAGACTACATATGTATGTATGTATATATATTATTTACAATTTACAAACATATTACTTTTTAAGTATAACATCGGTACATTAATTATTATTTTATTAAAAGCCATATCACTATCAGTAACGTAAAGAAAATCTGCATAACGCAACTCTTTAATAATTTAGCGACGCAGAAAATATTTTAATTATTTATAAAAAGTGTGATAAGAGTGTAATATTTTTTATAAGATGTAGACATGTATGTATGAGAATTATTATTATATATAAATATCAGTATACTATATTACTATCTCATCAAAATACACATATTACATACATTATAATGTACACACACTTATAAACTTAAAAAAAAAAATAATGGCAGTGTATTAGCAGTGAGCGCTAATTTATATATTATTTTTGAGCAAAATGACGTAATAAACTTAGTTGTTATAATAGCGTGTATTATTATTTATTAATGATTTTTTTTTTTTTTTTTTTATGAGATCATAGACACTCTAGTAAGCTTCTTTATTTTTTTTTTTTTTTCATTTTTATTTAGTTAAAAATAGTTTAAAAGCTTTTAACAAGTAAATAAACTTAAGATTGTTTGAAAAAGCTTTAAAGTATTATAATACTTTTAACAATGAATTTAGATATGTCAGGATGGCCGAGCGGTCTAAGGCGCCAGACTCAAGAGAATACTCTTGCCTTTAACAAGGTTTAATATACTGAGCGTTCTGGTCCTCTCTGAGGGCGTGGGTTCGAATCCCACTTCTGACAACAATTTTTTTTTTTTTTTTATTTTTTTTTTTTAATTAAAAAGAAAATTTATTTTAAATGATAATTAAAAATTTAAATTATTTTAAATATTAATTTTTAATAGCAAGAAAAAAATGACATTATACAAAAAAATTTTTATTTAATGTGTTTTTTTTTTTTTATGGAAAAAAAAGACATTTTATGAAAATTAAATTAGTTATCTTATATAAGCCGCAGATAAAGCGATTAATAATATGTTAATATGTAAAAATTTATAATACATAGTTAATTCAAGTTCAATATTGTACTTTTGCCTGTTTGGACGGTGGTTGAATGAAATTTAAAATCAATTGAATTATTAATTCAAGATAATAAAAAAAAACTACTATCAGAATTTGAATCGATCTCCATATAGTAAGATTAGGAGAATCAACCAAGAGAACGTTTCATACCACACTGGCCCATCTGACATATGATAAAGAATGTAAAATATAAAATATAAAAATTTAAAAAAAAAATATAATAATTTTATCAATATATTTTTTATTTAGATAATGATTTTTATCTTTATTGAATTTAATTTTTATTAAAAGCAAAATACAAACTTATAAAGCTTTTAATTCTACTGATTGCTTAAATATTATAAAGAAAGTTGAATTTTACTTGTTTTTAATCATAGGTTTATCAGTTATCATATGTTAATACAAAAAAGTTTTGTACTTCTTCAATTTTACTTTTTGTGCTGTTCTTATATAGCACAATATCAAGAAATGACAGAATGAAATTAAATATAGTGATCCTAACATCCAAGAACTTCTGTTTACTTTAGATATTTTCGGGAAATCTCTTCTGATTTTATATTGTATAATTTTTAATTTCATGAACTTCTGGGTAACGATATAACATTCATTTACTACATTTAAAAGCAACTATTTCAGCAACTAGAAATTAGATTCCATTCTAAAGTTTGGTTATAAGGGGGCTGGTTTTGGTTGGTTAAAGTCCAACATTATCCTGAGGAAGCACGTGCAGTTTCTTTTGGTGACTTTCGAGTTTTCCACCAACCCTCGCAAAAAAAAAAAAAAACAACTATTTAACATTAATACTATAATATCTTATTATTAAAATGGTTTTTTTGTAATATAGAATTTAGTAAATTAATTAAGATATATACTTAAAAAATAATTTTTTTGTTTTTATTTTTAGCCTGAAACAATACCACAAGCCAGCATTGATATGACAAGAGTTTTAGAAGTATCAACAGCTGAAGATGTTACTGGTCATAATAATTCTGTTGCAATAACAGCACCAGATCGTGTTACATTTGTTAAAGGTACATGTCCAGAAGAATCAAAATGGTGGTTAAATATATTATCAGCATTTCCAAAATCAAAAGGACGTCATAAACGTAATGCAACATTTCCTGGTGGTCAAACAACAACACAATCAACAACAAATTCAAATATAATTAATAGTGTTGTTAATGGTGTTGGTAATGTTGTTGGAAGAAATCGTCATAATTCATATCATAAAGATACAACAATAACAATAACAAATATTAATACAAATAATAATAATAATAATAATAATAATTTGGATTCATGGGAAAATAATAATTCTGATAGTACACCTGGTACACCAGTTGGAGGTCAAGATGAAAATAATAAAAATGTTGGCAATGAAATAACAAATCGTGGTAAGGATAATCAACTGTTTTTTTTTTTTCTTCTTTATTTGTTTTTTTTTTTTTTGTTTTATTGTTTTGTTCAATAAAATTTAACCGTTATTTTAATATACACAATACATACATAACTATAAATGTAATTTCGCAATTCTTACTTTTGAAAAAAAAAAAATGGGTTTGTATACAGTTAGCCGAATGTTAAACTGCAAAATGCCTATTTGCTTAATATCTTTTGACAAAGGACATTTCTTTTTCATTTCAAAGGATATTTCAACTTTCATTTGACATATTTGACCTTTTTACAAACGGTTGTTTACTTCGAAATGAATTAAATCTATATAAAATTACATAATTCATGAAAATATTTTTTTAAAACATTTTATTTTGAACTTTATGTACACAAATATATATATATATATATACATATATATAAATATATATGGATACATAATATATAATATACATAAATATTAGAGATTTTATTTTAAATTTAAATAATCGACTATTAAAATAGTATCTTATCTTTTAAAAAATACTTTTTTGTTTTTACGACAGGTTCATCACCAATCTAAAAACTTCTCTATTTCTGTCTTTACAAATCTAATTTCTTTTTTAACAACTTCCATAATTCGATAAAATCCGACGTGTTCTTCATTAATAATTGAATGTATTCTGTGATGCCACGATTCTACATAATTCTGTGTTGATGGAATATATTTTTGATCTATTTCAAAACAATTCCAAATAGTTTGGGGAAATACTGGTGATTTCCATTTATCCCAAACAACAACAACAAAAATTAGAAAATAATTTACCGTTACCTTAAACTCGTTTCTTTTATTATCATTAATAATGAATTGAACTAATTATTACTTGAAGTTGTTTTTTGTTAAGTGGATTGTTCTGAAAAGTGTTAGTTGCAAAGCCAAATATCATTAGGTGAAATGTGAATTTAACATATAGATTTTGCGAACAGGTTCGCTCCCGTATATTTTTAAATTTTTATTATCGATTTTTCGTTTTTAATTTTTACTTACTATTTTACTGTTAAAAAAAAAATTTTAGGTTGCGCAAATTAACTGCGATTTAACAACAATAAACCAAAAACGAAAAAGTAAGAAACGAAAAAAAGAAGAAACAGCGAAAAATGAAAACATGAAAAATATTACCTTGTTTTATGGTGTAAAAATTATTTTACCTTATAAAAAAGTCATAAAATGTGAAAAAGCAATTTAAGAACTTCTTTGTAAAAAAAAAAAATTTAAGAAATGATTTATAGGCTTAATTATTCGTTGATAAATCAAAATTTTTCAAAAAAAGAAATACATTTTTTTTTTTTTTTTTTTATTGTCAGGTGTCAGGTTTTTGTTTTTAAATGTTAATTTGAATTATAAGAATGGAAGAAATATTACAAAATAAAATTGTAACCTTTTCTTTTCTTAGTTATTATTTTAAAGAAATATTAAATCAGATTAATATGTAGACAAAGAAGGATCTCAAGAAATATGTTTTTGATAAAAAGAAATCATTATTTAAACAAAATAGGAAATTGGAAAAAAAAGTTTTCTTCAGACTTCACATTTTTCTTATGACGGACCTTTTTAAGAAATCTGTATTAGAACCACATAATTATAAAGCAAGTGATCTGGTTGTATACTTAAGTGAAATGAATTAGTTAATTTTTTTTTTTGTAGCACAACTAAAAATTTAATTAATTTTTTTTGCAATTTCACATAATTAAAAATTAAATAAAGAAATCTTAAAAACAGAGGTGGAGAAATAAGGTTTTATCAATATGAAAATAATAAAAGTGAATGTATTATTGTTCTTACAAATGCATCGCTTTACATTACAAATCGAGGAAATTATCAAGTCAAATTGTTGTGATCTGGTTTTTATGTAAAACTTTGAGAAATTCAAATTTAAATGTTCAGATGTTTCAAAAAGAAAAATCTTGTTTTAAATCCTGTAGAATATTTTGGTTGTAGAAATTTTTTTTTAATCTTCATATAGTGGTTAAGTGGTACATTATTTTTGTTTTATTTAAAACTTAATCTTATTTAAATATGATTGCTTATGTCTTTTGAGCAAGAAGAAGAAAATGTTATATAATATGGACGTAATCAAGTTAAATTTCTATTAAGTTCTAAGTTGCTATCTATTTAAAAACAGACTGTGGTCGTTGTTGTCGTCGTCATTTTCGTTTTCGTTCTCAGATGAAATTATATATATTGCATAATGTATTATTTTTAATTTCACAATTCATTGATTTTCATTGTATCTATTATTTAAAAGAATTTGTTAGATATAAAAATTTATTAGAAATAATTAAATGCAAATTCATTTTATCATTTCTTTTTCCTTAAATTTATTAAAATTATTTAAAATATGGTAAAAATTTGATGATAAGTGAATGATATTACGTGAAAATTGGAAATAATCCCCAAAAATAACGAACTATCCCCAAAAAAATGAATTATTCCCTAGAAAGTATTTACTCATCTTAAAACACAAATATTTTTGGAAATCCATTATTAAATACAAAAATTTTAGTACAAAAGAGCCCTATTAACACTTGTTAACATTTCTGTATGCAATGATGTATTCATTCTTGTATTTAAAATGTGCTGCAAAACTCTCGCGTTTATATTAAGTTGTAGTTTGCTGTTATAACTTTATATGGATAAGTTACTATTATAACTTATTTTTTTGACCTGATAAAATTTTTTATTGTTCCTTCACATGGATTGGTGACTTGCAACAGCTAAATTTTGGTTAACAAAAATGAATAAAGGTTTTCGGAATTTTACACATTTTTGTCGTTTTTTTTTCGTTTTAAAAATTTTTTTTTTTGTTGAAGCGAGGAAGTGGGAAAGCAAAAGTTGCAACTTAATAATACAACCAGCGTAAACAGGGCGAAACATTGTTTATTTTTTAATTATTACACAATTTTAGTAATTAAATGATGCTTGTAGCAGAAGTGCGACAAGTGGGGCACAAATTGTTATTTTGGGATTCAGTCTCACATTGCGCTTCAAGTTTTAAAGTACATTCATTACACACTTTTAAATGCCGATAAAGAAGCACGACCACGTTGGCGTTAGTGTCATGACAGATCACACACAGTGATGATAAAGAGGAATTGGTTGAACCACACAGTTCTATTTGTGAGTTTAGTTCAGCCAATTCTTTTTCCCTATCACCTTCAATGTTGCTGCTGTTCATATGAATTAATCCCCAAATTCTAAAAATGAAGTAAACCCCACAAAAAATGAATTCCCAACTTAAATTTTAGCAAAAATATTAGGATTATTAGTTAATTTTTGTCGTTTGAGGTTAGTGACTTGGGGTTTAGTTCATAGCGCCGTAATTAACTATGTCACAAGACAATTTCATTCGAATATATGTCACTTGCATGTATTTTCATTTCATTGTAAGCAATCTTCGAATCCTCTAAAATCCTCCTTAATCATAAAATGAAATACAGTCAAATGAGACTACAGGCTACTACAGGTAAATGAAATTCAGACATATGGCACTGTTTTTGTGCATTCTAAATAATCGAAAATATTACCATACCACCACAATAAGTACGAGTTTAACTGAACCATGTTATAAAATAAGAGTTTTTTTTTAAGGTTTTAATTTATTTTATTATCAGTTGTTTTGTTATAAGAATATGTTAACAAAGTTTTATTTTTAATCATAAGTAAATAAAAAAAAAATGCTATTTCCACTGTGTATTTCTTAAATTTATTATATTTTTTTTTATAATATCCCATTACATTACAAAGGAATATTTTATATTTTCAACAATCCTCAAATTTTCTAAACCAAATCAATTAATATGGGAACAAAAATTTCAAAATAACGAAATTATATGTATATACATATATGCATTTCCTGCCGATATTTATATGACAATTTTAACCTAGATATTTTTATTTAATTATTACAAAAAAAAATAAGGCAGAATGGAAATCAATGGTTTTTAAAGGCGCACATTTTCAAAAAAAAAAAAAAATACTGCGTACAATACTGTGACGTGCACGTTTATAATTTTTCTTAGAAATTTTCATATATGTATGTATATGTGTATATGGTATAAAAAAATTTCAAAAATAAAGAAATTTTTTTTCATTTTTAAGGAAAGCCTATATGAATACATACATATGTACTTAATTATGAAAAATCATTAACATAATTTTGAAAAAATTTGTATAGGTGCGTAATGTAGGTAAGTTACAGGATGTGTCTAAAAATACAAAATTTCAATTTTTAAATCAGAAACTATCAAGACTATCGTATGTATATTGTACATACATAATATAAAAATTCAGATGATTGCAGTATAAAAATATTTAACAGTATGCAGACTTTAACTATTGTTATTTTATTTTAGGCTAAATTAATGCTGTAATATCCTGGAAAATAATAATTTTATTTGTCCTTTATCAATCAATAACCTATACATTTTTCTTGGCCTTATTTCCATATTAAAAATTGATATTTATTTATAATATATACTTACATATGTATGTATGTATATAATCTGAAATCTAAATGTAAATTTACAATTATGTACCTACCTTTAAAAATGATGATAAAATAATGTCCTTCTCTTTAAAAAAATATGTTTTTTTTTTCTTTGTTTATTTTCAATTTGAAAAAAGTACAGCTGACAGCAAAATTTTAACGCAACACATATACAATAACATTTGTTTGTATTTTGATTTTTTTTTGTAGCTAAAAATCTTTATTCATAAATCATAAATTATTTCACATGTTTCTCTTAAAAATCATTTAATGGAAATTGATTTTATATATCAATTATTTTGTAATTTGTATGTGGAATGTGTTTGTGTCTGTGTGTCATCATTTAATTATACAAAAATATTTCACAAACACCCCAGTAGAAAATCGGAGAATTGGTGCTCTAACTAAATAAATAGTTCTATAACTACTCTTTGGTAACCAGTTTTAGAACTGATATAATTTTTGAAAAAGTAATGCAGAAAATAATGGGTTGGTTGAAATGCAGAAAGTAATATGAGTAATTTTTATTGTTTTCTTAAAACTCGCGGATACTAAAGTTATCAATAATTTTTTTAAATTCTAAAAAAAAAAATTAGTATTGCTGTTAATATATATATGTATATATGTATATAAATTTTAATATTATATAATTGTTCTTTTCTGGTATAATAATATAGTAAAATAAATAAATAAAAGTAAATGATAAATAAGCCTATATTTTTTTTATCAAACTCATTACCTAACTTATTACCGGCAACTAGTTCAGTAACTACAGTAAAACCCGCTTAAATGCTCTTACAAAAATGTTAGCAATTTTCAGCACTTATCCTAACAATGCACTTAACCGAATCCGTCCAACTCCCTCATGGTAGGTACTTATCCATAACTAATAAGTAATGCGACATTTTCTTACAGAAATTTTCTGAAAATTCAATGGTATAAGCTGCATAAAATATGTATGTATTAAAACAAATTACATTGTAACGATTAAATACATATGTATTTTAATCAAAAGTCTTGAGGCACTTAATAAAAAATTGAATATAGTGCTTTGAAAAATAGAGTACTTAAGAGGAACTCTCGAAACGAAAAGCACTTAAGCGAGTATATTTGTATGTAATTCTCAGAAAATTTTAAAATGTCAATTTTTCTGGTTTCTAAAACGAAAAAGGTACTTATCCGGAATGTACTTAAGCGAGTTTTACTGTAATTCTAAGTAAGTAGGCGATTGATTGCGCCTAGGACATCGTGTGTAAAATGTCATGTTAAATTTACATTATGGTAATAGGTTAGTTAATGCATTTACTATAACTCTCTGTCATCAATTCTTTAACTAGTCCGGAACTAGACCGATTTTCTACTGGGACATAATAGAAAAAGAGCACAATAATATTTAAAAAAAAAAAAATGTTTTGTTATAAATACACATTACACACACATCATAATATGATATGGTGTGTCTTTAAGGTTTTAGTTTAGCTTCTTTTTAATAACGGGACTTTTTTGTTCTTTTTATTAGAAATTTACAATAAGGGAGGCGACAGAGGCTTTAAGGGTGCTTTGCAAATTTTGCGTTTATGCATAAATAACGGTAAATATCTCAAAAATTTGTTGGATCTATATAAACCGTTATAATCTCAAGAGGCATCTGACCAATGGTGTAGTGCGTAAGTCACCGGTCATTCAGACGAACGGTCTGGGGTTCAAACCCCGGTCAGATCAAAAATGATATGTAAAAATAATAAAATAATGTAAACAAAATATTAAATATAATTATAATTTAATACTTGTACCACATGCTAACGGCAAAAGGGTCCTAATTTAGATCTGCACGTTATAATATAAAAAAATATATTTCTGTAAACAATCGTTAAGATGATGTACATAGAAAATTTTTTTAATATACACTTTTCTCGATTTTTTTATTTTAAATTAAATATAACGGTACCTTTTTTGTGAACAAATTTTGTTCTCTCTTTCTGCATCTTTCTAAGAAGTTTTCATTGGTCACTCTGGTCCCTTTTGTTTTTAAGTTATGGTAAAATTTTTTTGGGTAGAGTGATAAAAATAATAAATATTTCATATAAAAATGTGAATTAAAATCTTATTTGATGAAAATCTTACTTTTTTTCAGATCTCGGATCAATTGCCATTTTATTTATTCAATTTTTTAATTACATATTGTGTATCCATCAATTGCTGATTTTTCTCTTTAATATTTGCATATTTATTTTTAAATTGTGCCATGTGTGTGACCTTCAACTAAATTTTAAGAGTTCAAAAAAAATTTAATGAAGGTAAGAGTCAAGAGACGAATCTGATGATGGTTAGATTTGAATTTTGATTGAATATTTCTTTGATTTGTTCTTTCATTAAGAATACAAATATAAATGTACATATATTTGCCTAATTCGTAGATTTATTCAAAGGCATTCATACATTGCATTCGTTATTTAATGTATTTTTTTAAAATTATGCCAAGTGGGTATATACCTTTTCGAGCTGGAGAAAGGTCAAATAATTGCGTTTTGTAGAGAAAGGCGTCTCTTTACGTTAGAAAGTAATTCGCAATTTTATGAAAAATCCATTAGAATACGGTTTGAAAAAAGTTGGAAGACGTCCTACAATTCTTAGCAATAAGGATTCGCGTACAATTGGCAATAAAATATCTGACAGCAATATCAGTCTTGCCGAAGTTAAACGGATATGCAACATAAATGCATCGATTTCAACCTTTTTTAGAGCTGTGAAAAAAATTCAAATATTATTAGAGAAAAAATTAAAACAGCTCCAAGTCTTCAACCATCTCACATTAAGGTTCGGCTAAATTTTGGACGTAAAAATATGACTAGAAACTGGGACGAGGTATATATTGTAAAAAAGGGTTTGTTTTAGTAAAAGAAATTTTGGTGGTGGCTCTGTTATGGTTTGGGGTGCATTTAGTACAACTGGTACTATCAATTTAGCTTTTACATCGTGTCGAATGAATAGTACAGATTACATAAAAATCTTAGAGGAAATTTTGCTACCCTATTTACACTCATGTTGGAAAAAATTTTGTTTTCCATCAGGATAATGCCCGTATTCACGTGAGTAGACAATTTGGTTGTGTAATTTTGATTCTGATTTATAACGGTAAAAAAATATTATGTCGTTTGGCGTTTTAAGATTTCAAATATGTTACACAAGTCTTGAGATATTCACGTTTCAAAATAAGGCTCTCTCAAACTTTAACAAGCTGTAGCTCCGTAACTCTGAGTAGGATTACATAAAAAAGTTATTATACAACATTATTTTTTTTAACAGACCAATCCTTGGTTAAATTTTCATTGTTTTATCTTAAATAGAGGTGAAATTTCTTAAACAGACGGACGGAGAGACAGATTAAAACTAATAAGCAAATTTTTCAAGTTTTTTTTTTTTGAAAATTGTGTTAAAAACTGAAATTTTTATTAGATGTAATAAATTTGGTGCATAATAATTAATTTTCAACAAAAAACAAAAAAAATGTATAAATAATTTTTCAGACCATTAATAGAACAGCAAAAATCATAATATAAAAATTATAATTAAAATGCCCCTCTAGTGGTTTTGTTTTTATTTGTTTTTCTTTTTTACCTCAAAAAGTTCATTAAAAATTTTTTATACATTTTGGTATTTCTTGTTTTTTTTTTTTTTTTTGTTTTAAATTTATGACACCTTTATAAAAAGTAAAATAGATTTTACAAAAGTTTTTTTTTTTTTTTTTAGAGTAAAAAGAAAAACAAATTGAGAACATAATTTTCATATAATATGAAAGCAAAAGTTTTTTAGTGGTTTTTAAAACAGTAAAGTATCGAAATATCATACTTTTTCGCATTTAATTTACAATATGCTAAGGTATTGGTACATCTAATTTATCGTGAAAATACTTATGAAAAATGAATTATGAAGTTTATGACTCTGCTTACTATAATTTGCTTGCGATGAACTTTGCGATGTACTTTTGCTTACTATAATTTGCTTGCGATGAACTTTGCGATGTACTTTTGCCTACTATAATTTGCTTGCGATGAACTTTGCGATGTACTTTTGCTTAGGATAATTTGCTTGCGATGAAATTTGGTATTTGAATATTTTTAATCTTTCTGTTTATCCCTAAATACATTTTAATTAATTAAAACATTAGTTATTTAACTAGTTTTCTCCTTTATAATCCTGTAAGAAGAATATAGGGCATCAACTAAGTCATTTATTATTCACATTCCAGTAAGATTCAATTTCCGGAATTTTTAGTTTCACTAAACTGTTGATTACACGACTGTAGCTATTGTACAAAACTAAAAAACATTATAAGAAAAACCTGCATTATTTTTTATTAATCTTTGTAACACAAACGGTGTTTCCAGGTGAATGTTTTAACTACTACACTTTTGGCTGTATAGATAGACCAGCTATCTGACTTAATCTTAAGTTATTTTAAAATTGAATTGAATATGAATTTAAAGCATTTTTGAATTTTTACAAATTTTAAATGGACGTTTAGGTATTTATTCTGATAATGTTAAACATAATTTTTAATTAGATAGCGAGATAGTTTAAACCTCAAGGCTTAAATTAAAATTTCATTTCATTTCTGTAAACTTTTTTAAATTTTAAAAAGTTCTTATATAAAAACAAAAGTTTAGAACATTTATAACTTAAAGTATGCTTATAAAAGCATCTACTTCCTGATCTATCTAAAAATTTAAATATTTATGTATATATTATATACATATGATTTTGTAGAACTTTTAAAATCAGACAAAAATTGCAGAAGATATTTAACTAGTATTGTGACAAAGTGTAAATTTCTTAATTATTTTGTGTAAGTCTTAACAGATATCAAGTGCAAGAGTTTAGAAAATTCTTCCTTCTCGTTTTAAAAAAACGGGACTGTCTATATTTTGAAAGTTTATGGTAAATTTGTATACAGTATAATTATTTTAAAAATGCAATTAACCTAAATAAATTATTCAAGAATTTTTTGTTTTTACAAAAACAATAAGAAAAAAATAATTTTTAAAATCTTTAATTCATATTTTATTTTGAGAAAATTGAAAATTAAAAAAAAAAAAAAACAGAAACAGAAAAAAAAACAAAAAAAAATAAATGAAAAATATATTATATTTTTATTTTCTTATATTTAAATTACATCTTTTATCACTTCAATATCACGGAAAAGTTATAAATATACATTAAAAAAAATCTGATTTCAATTTTTTATGTAAAAATACAAAAAAACATAATATAACAATATCAACAATAACAGCAGCCCCCACATTAAAAAAAAAAAAAAGAAAAAAAATAGCAAAAGCCCACAACAAAAAAGAGAAAAAAGAAAAACAAAATATAAAAATTATAGCATAAAAAATGAAAATATTTATTGGGAAATTGAATACAGAAAATATAAAAAATTGGTAAAAATTGAAACCTCCAGACTACCAAAAAAAGATTTTATTAAGAAGATATGAGCATTTTTTGTTGATTTAAAAAAAAAAAATTCTCTACCGTAATTTTTAACAGTTTAAAGTTTTTCCTTGTTTTTTTTTTGTTTTTGTCATTAAAATTTATTAATTTGTTATTTTACTGTTAAAGAGAGCAGTTGGAGGGAATGAAACAGTTTTATAAAGTTTTCAGGTTAAATAGATACTCATAAAACGGTCAAAATTTAATTTATAAAAAAAAAAAAAATCTAGAAGCTCAATGAATTTTTAAGTGCATTTTTTTTTTTTTTATATAATACTCGTATGTCTTTTCATGATCAATCAATTTGATATTTATTTAAAAAGCTTGAAGTCGATTAAAGGGCAATCTCATATATTAATTCAAGATTGTCTAATTGATAACTTTTTTTTTTTTCTTTAAAATTTAAAAGAAGCTTTTGTAGAAATTCCTTTTAGGACTCTTAAGGCTCTTTTCAGTCTTTAGAGAATTAACGAACTTATGCCATCTTAAAAAGTATCTTCCATAGAACAACAAGATAAGAGTTATCTATTTAAAAGTATCGTTCAAGTATTGGATCTGAAGTTTGAATTTTTTTCATTAAAAAATTGTCATTATTTTGAAACGCAAACAATGTTTGCCACAAAGAATTTTTGTTGTTATTTTATGCGTTTTAGTTACAAACGGTTTTTCAATTTTTATTCCAGTTACAATTTATTATATTCGTACTAAGAATACAATAAATTTGTTTGTGATTCTAATTCTGTAAAGGAAATTATAGAGTATATTAATATTGAAATATATATATTACATTATTGACCGAAATGTTAAGCTAATTATTTGAAATTTTTGTCAAAAGAAGTTAAGTTTAATGCCAATGACTTCTGCAACAGATGCAAATATAGCTGTCATACAAGTGCATATTTTATATCGTCACTGCTTATTAGGTACTAAATTATGCTAGAAATCAGAAATTTTGTTAAAAAGTGATCAATTTTTGTGATAACAACTTGTACTAAATAGGGTAGATTGGCTTAACAGGTTTGACCTGCTTTCATACGGCTCCGAAATTTACATAAACTCTCGGTATAACTTATTTAAATCTAATTTCTTAAATTTTAATAGCATAACTTATGTTCATCCGGGGTATTCTAGAATTAACACAGTCAACTTTACACATTTTTCATTTTTAACTAATTTTGAGAAGATTAAAAACAATCTCAATTTTTTAAGTGTATGACAGCTCTCTACTTCAGAAATGGCAAAACCTTAAATCTAAAAATATGTTTTTCAATATACCATATGAATTAAACTATGTTAGCATAATGTCTTGGTTGATTGGTTTACATGGCTGATCTATTGAGTTCGATCAAAGAGTACTAAACTAGTTGTCGTTATGATACCATCTTCGATTATTGTTTTAAATCTTACCAAAAAAAACTTGCAAACTAGCGCTATACTGTTTTTCTGTTTTTGCAATATTTTGTCAACAATTACAGTCGTTTTTTCGCTCTTATTTCTTTGAAAATCGATCACCTTATTGTTGATGTTTAAAATAACTAAAACTGCACCAACTATGTATTTTTATGCACTACATGCATATTGTTATGCACTACAAAATGTATTTTTTCACAGCTTTCAAAGGATTTATGCTTGTGTATTATCCAAATACAACTGTGGCAACTATCAAAATATAGATGACTTTTTTAAACTATACGCAATGTACATAACCAAAAATTGTACCATGTACATTTAAATTTAAGATTGCCCCAAGAAATAAAAAGAAAAATTTTTTGTCATTGTTATACACTTATTATTATTTTTTAACTAATAACTTTTAATAACGTAAAAAAAAACCTAAATGTACAATAAATGTAAGGTGTGATCAATATGAGTTTTTTTTTTTTTTTTTAATTTTTTCAATTTTCTCTTTTATCGTGGCAACATTCTTTGAATTACACATGCATACCAGCAGCATAATAGCAACAAAAAAAAAATACAATAAATATAACCACTTTGTATAACATAATAACCTAAATTTACAAAATCTATCTTAAGATACTAAAATATAACTCTCGTTTCGGCACTTTTTTGTAGACCTACAACTTCTGTCTTAAAATCAAAAATAAAAAAAAAAAACTAACAAATCTAGTAATTCATAATGCACATATCACCTACATTTTTTTTTATGGTACAGCAATTGATTCAAAATAAACGTATAAAAATGAATCAATTTTTGAATTAATTATAGAAAAAAAAAAAAAAATAGTTCAATATTGTACCGTGTAAATCAAATCGAAAATTTTCTATTAAAAATCATAAAATAATTTAATTCACCTTGACTTTTTCGCGCTCATTATCATATATTGTAATGAGTAATGTAATGTAAAGTATATGTAATGAGTTCAGTTATTATGATCGTATTCCTAAAAATCGTACATCTTAAGAATTTTTTAATATTTATATTTAATGAGAATCACACAGTGAATCAACAACAAGTTATCAGTTTTTACTTGAAAAAAAATAAAATATTAAAATTTTTCACGATTTCAATACTTTTCTTAAATATAAGTTTTATGAAAATGTACAATAATTGAATTTTGGATTCAGAAAAAGATTTTGGAGCAAAAACGAAAAAAGTAACTCTAAATTTTATATTATGTTGATTTTGATTATACGACTGTTACATGCAATGAAATAAGCTTTGGATATGAACTGAATACTAGTACTGGTGATATTTACAGTGTAGTAGAAAATAATCGTGACAAATAATTTGCACGTGTCTTATAAAAAAAAAAAAAAAAAGAAACACCAATATCCTTAAATATCATTCAAAATTTAATAAAAACTGAAACTAAATTTAAATATTTTGTTACATTGATTCAATTTTAATTCAAATTTTCTTCTATGACTCAATAATAAATTGCATATTTTCTATTTTCCTCTTAATGTTGCTGTTGTTGTTGTTGTTTTTGTTGTTATTGTTGTTTAGTAATTTGCATGAAATTTGTAACTAAAATATGAAATTATATCGAAACGAATCAAGCCATTAAAAGAGAAATTTATTGATTAGGTACATATTTATATAAAAAAATAAAAAAAAGGAAAAAAAAATAGAAAAGTGTTTTTCAATCACTTGAATCACATGAACAAAAAAAAAAATTTTAAATGTTTTTATTAATCTAAATTTGTTGTAATAGAAACTTTTTAGTTTATGTTTATTTTTTCTTCATCAAAAATCTTTTAATAAAAGTAAAATACTCGTATAGCTCAGGAAGAACATCTACACAAGAAATAAGGAAGGAATACCTACCGTTGGGTTGTAATGTATTATTCGATCAGAAGAAATTTTGTTGTTACTATTAAAGTTACTGTTGTTTCTGTTGGATGTAAAACTATTAAAAACCAAGATAGAATGTAAAATCAATGAGTTTTAAAGGCGCATATTTACCAAAAGACAATCAAAATAATTTAGAATACTGTGACTTGCATCCGAAATTTGTAAATTATCTTAGAATTCTGAATTTTACATAATAAGAAAAAAATTATGAAAAATCAAGACACACTTTCTTCAATTTTAAGGTAATTTTACAAAAATAAGAAAAGTTCTTAATACTTACATGCAAAAATATATTGTTTTATGTTTTACTTTAAAAAAATTTGCCCAGGTACTTAAATTAGAGGTGTGCAAAAATAACAAAAGTTTAACTTTTTAACCCTTAATAACTTTTAAACAGGGGATGGTACAAAAAAATTTTAACATGTAATTTATGCTAATTCTGAAATATCTTTCTTCTCTTAACATTTTAAAATTTTATGTAAACGCATATGACATATGATGAAAGAAAAATTTTGATTCACCATTAAATACACAAATAATCAAAAAAAAAAATGTATAATTTTAATATTGTTTTATAAAGCTAACAAAAAGTTCAAACGTTTGGCGTTTTTTTGATTGATTGATTCAACGTTAACTTATGTTAAGTTTTAAAAATGTTAACAGCTTGTGATATAAACATTTGAAAATAGGACTCAATAGGGCTTAATTTGGCTACATTAAAAAGTTATTCTACAACATTAACTTTGTAAAGAGACCTAAATTGATGATTTAAAAAAAAAGGATTGGGTACGAATGCTCGTTTCTCAAAATTTTGTTTTATCAAAATCTTGTTTTTTAATATCTAGTTTCTTAAAATCTCGTTTTATCGAAATCTGGTTTTAACAAAATCTTCTTCTTTTTTTTCTTTTTTATTGTTTTTTTTTTAGCACATTTTTAAAAAGAAAGATATATGGATATTAGAGGTCGAATATTTAAACAATAAAATACCTTCTAATTTTTTTTTGCATGACAAATTATTGAAACCCTGATTTTAAATCCAATCCTAAATACCTTCAAATTCAAAATTTTACATATATGTACATATTTAATATAATAAGTATTCTTTAAAAAGCGTGAAACTCTGATTTTGAATCCAGCTCTAAAATCCTTCCTATTATTATATTCGACAAAAATTAAAAATTACAAGAATTTCGATAAAACGACTTTTTAAAAGATTTTGATAAAACTAGTTTTTGAAATACGAGCATTCGGACTTCGGAGCGCTGCCTTAAAAAATCATGGTGTCATGGTGCTCTAGTTTTAAGGTGCTCTAGCTTTAAGGGTGTAAAAGTTTTATAAACAAACAAACGGTTGGACAGACAGACAGATTGAAAGTAATAAGTAAATTTTTCAAATATATATATTTTTTTTCTTTTTTCTGTTTTTCGAATCCACACTCCTTTTGATGTTTACAGCGTATTTTATACGTTCTTACCCTCTAGGCCACCGAGGTCTCATTTATAAATAAATAATTAAATTTTTAAAAAATGTGCTGAAAATTCGTGCCAACCAAAAAATATAAAAAAACATTTAAAAGTAAAAATTTTTTTTTTCTTAAAGTTTCTTACTTAAGTTTTTCAATTTTAATTTTTCTTAACCTGCATTCTGAATAGTAATTATTAATTAAATAACCAGTCTAAATTTCGATCTTAAAGTTATATAACGGGACTGGAACTAATTGTTTAGTTACTTCTATTTCTCTCGGTTTTGCACAATTTCCTTCTGATATTAAATATCTAAAGTTCCTTTAAAAATAGTCCATGAGTTTAAATCCTTTATAAAATGTTCGTACATTATAAATGACTTTTGTCAACTTGAGAATAAAATTCAAAGATTTTTTTTTTATCTGGAGTATTTTCTATATTATTACTGTTAAATATTCCTTCATTTGAACCATTCCAGTAATTTGAGTATTTTATTTTAAAATTAAAGATTGAACAATTTACACTTTTTTCAATGAAAAAAAAAAAAAAAATAATTTTTTCCAAACTTGATATCTGCTAAAAAAAAAAACAAAAAATGTTATGTTTAAAAAAAAAAACGAATATATTTTGCCTTAGAGGTAATCGCTATAATATTATGTACATGAATACATCAATCTATCAATATTCATTATTAGCATAATTATTATTATTAAAAGAGGGTATAAAATTAAAAGATAAATATTTTTTTTTTTTTTTTTTTGTGTTTTTGTGTTTTTTTATGATAAATTCAAATCTTTGGAATTTTATAAAGAAACATAAAAAATGAGAATGTGAATTTATTTATTCGAGAAATAAAAAAAAAAGTATGTATATGTAACTAACAAAAACAGCATGTTTTTAATAATGAATTTTATTCGATACAAGATAATTATGGCCACCATTAACTTAACTTGTACCACAAAAAAAAAAAAAAAAAAAAAATGTTTTACAGTGTAATCAAAGTGGCTTTTAATGATTTCGGTATTATCAAAATAACTACAACAAAATAACCAAACGTATATATCCATAGTTTGATTTTTAGATTCTTTCTTTTTTGATTCACATTGAGATGGTGATTTTGTGACTGGTATTAAAATTAAATAAAAAAAAAAAAATACGAATAATGATAATCAAAAATTATTATTATTTTTAACACCTTCATAAATAATTTTTTTTTTTTTTTTTTTATTCACTATATAAAATTAGTGTCAGTTAAATTCAGGTTGGTCATTTGCCCGTTGTTTTATTTAAAATAAAAATAGAAAAATGTAGAGAATAGATATGTATATAGGTATAACAGTAGAAAAAAAAAAGTGAAATTTTTTGTTTTTTTCTGTTTTATATATGTACATACTGAACACTTTTTCTTTTTTTTTTTTTTTTTAGAATTATCACATGCGAGAGAATGATAATTATTATGTTTGGTACAAAATGAAAGTTACTTTTAGTTTTGTTTTGTTTTTTTTTTTTTCAGTTTAATTGAGGCTGTTTTCCCTTTTAACTTAAAAAATATTTTTATTCATTTTATCATTGGAAAAATTTTAATTTTTTAATTTTCAATTTCAAACACTGATTTGACACATATTTTTATTGTCTGTATACAGATTGAAAGTGTTTTTCTTTTGTTTGATTTTATTTCAATGCAGAGGGCTACAAATTTATAAAAAAAATGTTTTGTGTTTTTTTTTTTTTTTTTTTTTGTATTTAAACTTACGAAAAATATGACAGATGTGAAATTATAATTAACTGCTACTAAATTATCAAGAAAAGATGAATTAGACCAACATTATAATGGAAGAGGCAACATATAGCTAGTGCTTTCATATGAGTGCTTTGCTAGTGTTTACATATAAGAAAATTTAAGTTTATTCTTATTGTTATCCTTTAGAGTGATTGTTGAGTCCTGCGTTTAATTAAAGCATTCGTTTTTTAACACTTTCTTTCCAAACTATTTCGTTCCGATGTAACTTTATAATTTTTTCTATGTTAAATTCTTTTAATGAATAAAAATTCAATTGGTTTTTTCCTTAGCAAAATTATTTTAAATATTGCTACTGTTTGTTGTCCAAATCCATTGTATAAATTGATATTCATATTATATGTTCTGGTGAAGACATAAATTATCGCATATATTACCACATATATCTATACAAGTTGTTCAATGTTAATCATTTCCTATCCGAAATATTATAGTTTTCCTGCTTTTATCTTTCGGGATTCTTATATGGTAAGACATAAGAACATATCTTCTTCGGTCGTACCTATCAAAAATTCGACTTTATTTCAGGTAACCAATGTTTAAAGTATTTTTTATTTGTTATTTTGTAAAAGGCTAATAACTACAGTTTTATATAGAAAAAGTCCAAAAAAAACTTTTGTTTTATTAAATAAATGTTTATATTTTCTAAAATATATGAAATGGATATAAAGAATCTAGAAATAAATTATAGGATAAAAAAATCTTTTTAAACTAGGTAGAATTATTATAGGGTTTTCTTGGCAAAATCTTGAAATATTTTGTTTAAAGGGAAAATAACTTTTTGCCTTCAAAATTTTAATTTATAAACTCTATCTCTAGTCTGCATAACGGTAACACGTAAGCCAACAAATTAACGCTAAAATAATCTATTATTACCGAACTATGCATATCTAAAAAACCATACATATATGTATTCAATATATTAAGAGATATAAAAGTTTATATAAAAAAAAAACCAAAATGACAAGGATGTTTTCAAATGTTCTTTTCGTCCTGAAATAATGAAGCACGTCGTTAAGGATATGTATTTTTCGGTACGAATACTCGTATCTCAAAATCTCGTTTCTTTTTGCTTTTTTTTTATTTTGAGCACAATTTTAATAAGAAAGCTATGAATAAAGAGGTTCGTCGGACTCTAAAATAACTCCTAATTTTTTTTCCACACATTTTGCAAGATGAAAGCCTTTAAAGTAGTGGGGGTTGCTGCCTCCAAAATCCCGCTAAACAAATTTTTGGAACCCAGCTTTTGAATCCAACTCTAAAATCCTTCCTAACTTACAATCTCACATATACATTTACATAAATATTCTGGAAAAAGAGAATACTATGATTTTAAATCCAACTCTAAAATCCCTCATAATTCAGAATCTCACGTATACATATATATAAATATTCTGGAAAAAGCGTAAAACTCTGATTTTAAATCCAACTCTAAAATCTCTCCTATTATTATTCCATAAAAATTAAAAATTACAATTTCTTATTTTTCTCTTTTTTCTAATCAAAAAAAAGATTTTCCTGGATTTTGAAAGAAACGAGATTTAAAAAAAAAAGAGATTTTGATAAAACGAGATTTTAAGAAACGAGTATTCGTAGCGCTCCCGTATTTTTCTAAAGATGAAGTCACCAAGTACAGTTTATATTTAATGGTTTCGTTCTTTTAGGGGTCACCGTAAACTGCCAAATCCCAAATAATATAACATTATTTCAAATAAGTAAAATTCCTTTGATATACTCATTTGTATATAATTTCTATATTTTAGAGTTTCCATTTCAGTAATTTAATGACAAATAAAAATAACTCTAAAAATGGAGTTTTTTGGTTTTTTTCTACTTTGTATAACTAAACTAAAAGGTGCATATTTTTAGAAAGTAAATCGTGTGAGCTTTCAGATAAGTATAAAATATTTATATTTTTAGCAGATTTCGAAAAAAAATTAAAAAAAAATGTGCCTACTAATTTCACTCTGTGCGTCCGTTCGTCAGTTTACAAAATTTCTACACCGTTAAAGATACCGCTCATGTACCGCTTAACATTTTTTCAATATGAATACTCTATTCGAGGGGAATTTTTTTTACCTTTCTAACTAAATATCAAAATTATATATATTTTTTTAAATTTAGTAATTTACCGTTATGTGAAAACCATATTTTGCATGATTTTTCTTGAATTTTGCATGAGTTTTAGAATTAGTATAAGTTTCCTCAGAAAATATTTTGACCACCCCTTGTTTAAAATCAATTAGGGCTCCAAAATTGAAAATATGCTATTTTTAGGCATATGATGTACAAATTTTTCTTTTGGAAAATATAAAAATTAAAGCTCCAGTAATATATTTTTACGTGTATTAACGGTTTTTCTTAGTTATATAGGGTTTCGGATTTACAGCCCCTAAAAATTGTAAAAAAGTTATATTTTCACATTTTTTCTTACATGAAATTTCTAAATTTTCGTACAAGTCACAATTCTAAACAGTTTATATTATATTTTGGAAATGTGCGCTTTTAAAAACCGTTGGTTTAGATTCTGCCTTTATTTTTTTTATTATTTTATTATTATTATTACATATTATAAATTATGTATTCGCAAAAATTTTTTAGAAATTAAATACACGCTCAAACATTTGTTTCCGAACTTATTATCGAATAACAAATGTCAAAAAATATTCTAAAGTAGCATATACATACGTGTAGTAAGGAAAAAAACAACGTTAGCAACATTCGGTGTTCGTAAATCGTATTACATAGTAGATACAAAATCGAAAGATAAAATCGTTTTTCGAAAGTAACAATATACATATAGTATGGACCGTGGTTGTAATTCACTTAGCATACCTGTTAAAATATTAAAAAATCTCTACATTCCACATTGAATTTTTCCTTCGAAAATTTGAATTAAATACGAAAATAATTAAAATTGACATTTACATCATCAATTTTGTCATCAATTATGAAATTCTAATTAATTTTAGATAAACAAAAAGTAGGTATCTATCATTTAATTAATTTTCTTTTTCGATATTTTTTATTTGATCGAATCGAAATCGATTTCTTAATTTAATAATGAAAAAAGAAAAAAACAATAAACTGAGAAAAACTGTACATATTAGAAAATTTTCATTTTTTTTTTTTTTTTTGAAATATTTGAACCAGGAAGTTTTTATCGTTGAAATTGAAATTGAAACTGAAATTTAAATTAAATCAATCAAGTTGTTCTGATCATAGCATAATCCAATGAATAAATAAAATGAAAATTGAATAAAATGCATTAATTCTATTTTAGTCAAAAATCATTTTTTTTTTCAACCAGTATTTCAAGTTGGTGCCAGTATTTCTGCATTCCAAACAAAATGTATTGCATAATTTTAAAATTAAAAAAAATTGAAGGAAGAAAAAAAGTAGTAAATTCCCAAAACAAATTTTTAAATTTTTTTATATAATATGAACATATATATATATATACATACATATATTTTTTTTTTTTTAGACAATGTAATAATTTTTTTTCCCGTTTTTTTTGTAATTCTAAGAATTCTAAGTTTTTTTTTTCAAATGTAACAACAAAAACAGATCAAAATTATTTTTCTAAAGGGGGGGCGGGGGGAAATTATTTAAAATGCTGAAAACATTCCAGAATTTATTCGTTTATTTTGAAGAATAATTTCGAAAGTTTATTACAAGATTTTCTCTTTATGTATAACTTATTCCATATAGGTATTTTTTGAAGCCCACTCTTCTTTTATTATTTTCACTGCGTACTCTACAATTAAACAAAATTTTGGTGGTAAATTTTCTCCTATAACTTTAATTTACAATTTATTAACAGTACAATTTGGTACTAAAGGTCCTCTAATCTATTATCTGCTGTAAAAGAGAGGTTGTGTTTAGTGAGTTAAAGTTTAAGACGTTGATAGACGAATCATGATCGTAACGCTTTTTCTTAATGTCTTTCTATGATTCCCATCTACCTTCACAAAAAAAAAAAAAACTAAAACTTATTAAACCAACCTCAAGTATTTAGTTTTTTTTTTCTTCTTTTTTGGACTCTGATTAGAGAACGAAAATATTTAAGATAAAAAGGTTTTAATTGATCAATTCGTCCAGGTAATAATTGATCACATTCTCTGCTTCCTTCGTTAATTATTTAAAACTAGAGCACTCACTATATGTCGATGAAACCATCTTAGATTTGCAAACTAATAAGTAATAAGTTTTCATCTTTTGGTTGAAAGATTTTTGCGCGGGTTGAAAGATTTTAATTAAAAAAATGTGTGATATAATAATAATTTTAAGAACAATTAGTATATACCCATCTTAAAAAAAAAAACAAATTGAAACATTTTATTTCTTTTCATAATATCTCCATCATCCTTTCTTTTTTTTTTTTTTGTTATCCGTTCTTTACCGAGTTCTGAAAATATATCTATAGATAGATATAAAAATAAAAATTACTTTCAATCTTTCTTAATTTGTAAAGGTATTTTTCATTGTCAGATGCTTGTTTTGCTTTTCATTTTTACAAGAAATAAAAAACAAAACAAAAAAAAAAAACAACACCAACCAAAAAAACAAAAAAAAAAATTTTAAAAATACATCGAATTTGTTGGTGTTATCTTCATTTCTGAACTATCTTTTATATACGATGAGGACATCATCATTGGAGGTGGATTACCTAAACAACTAAACAACTAGTTTCCTTATTTACTTGTGTACATGATGCTGCAATTTGCAATGAAATTAAAATCGAAATTGAAAAAAAAAAAAAAACAATCTACCAACCAAGACATCAGCTAAGAAGAAAAGGAGGAGAAGAAAATACAATAAAAAACAAAAAATAGAATAGAACATTTGTAAACATCGGCGATCAAGATTCTAATACCTAATATAAATCTTTTTCTCTTTTTCGATTTTTTACTCCTTCTTTTTTTTGTTTTTGTTTTTTTTTTTATTTTCTTCAATACTGATAATGATATTGATGATGTCGGTTCGCGCAATTTTAACTAATTCTTTATTTTCAATTTGATTGTTTTTGTTTTTTTTTTTTTTGTTTTTGTGTTTTTGTTTTTGTCTTTCCCACTTTTACAGATTGGTGTAACTTTGCTTTTTATTTTATTTTTAATCACTGTGGTCATGAAGTCGCAAACATTTGAAAATATCTCTAAGATATTTGAATCTTGTGGCACATGTCTTTTTTTGTTTTTTTTTTTTTTTTTTTTTTGTTATGTTGCTTTGTCTAAATTTGCAATCTTAATATTAGTACAAGAATATTCTAAAAACCTTTAAATGTATTATAAGGATGTTTGTAAGATGAAGATGAAAAAAAAAGCAAATTTGAAATGAAAAACAAGGAAAGAATGAAGAAGACATTTACCTTTAGATTGTTTGGTTGTAAATTTGAATTGTTAGATAAACAAAAAAAAAAAAAACACTATAAAAAATTTCAAAACATAAGAAAAAAATTAAACAAAAAAAATGTTCACTGCAATTTACAAAAAAACAAAAAAAAAAAAAATAACAGGTATACAATACACTAATGCCCAAATTATATTGCTCCTAAAGTCAAATTTCTTTAAATTTATTATTCTTACTTCAGAAATTTTTAAAATAGTGGAATAATTTTGAATCTAACCACAAAATCTAGATTCTGAAATTTCTCAATCTTTAGTTTCATTCCGACTCTAACTTTGAACCTAATTCTGTTTTTTTGATTAGAATTTATATTACGTACTGCACAAAAAAAAAAGAAGACAATAATCATTTAAAATGGATGTTATTGTAAAGACTGTGCTTTCCCTCCATATTTAATATGGAATAAAATAATAAAATGTCTTTAATTCAATTTTATTGAATTTATTTTTATTTTGAATATGTTTTTTTTATTTATCTAATCATTAGGTTCCCGCATATTCTTTTAGCATTATTTGATTTGAATGTACCAAAAAAACTAAAACCAAACCAATTCAAAAGTAAATTTTATATACCCTTAAGATATAAATTGTACTCCATTTATAGATACATGGTTTGTATCTATGTATATATGAGATTTTTTTCAAATAGAATTTTTTTTTATATTGTAATTTGCAATAAAGTTAGAACAATTTTTATCTTAAAATAAAAAAAAATAAATAAAAATAAAATATAGAGGGCACGTGATCATTCTGGCAATACAATATTGTCATGTAGTACTTTTTTTTGGATTTTTTTTTTTTTGTTTTTTTTTGGCACATTGTACTTAATATAATCTGGATAAAGAATATAAATGATGCGCTACAAAAATACAACTAGGAAATAATTTAAAGAAAATATTTTTTTTTGTTTTTATTCTTTGTGAAATGATTCAATTGGTAGTGATTTAGAAAGCAGGAAAAAGTCAATAATTTTTTTTACCACCACCATTAACAATAATAAATCAATTTAAAGTTTTTTTTTAATTTTAAATAGAAATTCAAAATCAAATGCAATATAAATATTTTATAGAAGGAAGTATTTTTTTTTTTTTGCTAAAAATTACTTTCAAATCACTTTTTAATGCATTTGTTAAAAATAATTTGAAAAATTGTGCTAATTAGTTTGCTAAATTGTACTAAAATTGTACTATGTACGTCTGTCCGCCTGTCTTTTTAGAAAACTTCGACATCGTTTAAACTAGAGCAGTTCAATGTTAATCATGGATAGGTCTCTTAAAAAAATAATACTTTAGGTCAATTTTTTAAGTAGCTCCACCCACCCCACCACTGACTATGCACAGTGTGTATAAAATTTAAAAAAAGTCTTATTTGCCAAATGTTTACTTCTCAGCTTCTGTTCAATATGTTTTCAATCAAAAAAGCGAAACGAAAAGGATATTTTTTTACCTTTATAAATCAATATCAAAATAATCCTTTTATTTTTGCAGTTTAATAATTAAATGTTAAAACAGTTTTGTAAAAATAAAATTTCGGCAGTATTTAGTTTCATTCATACCTCCGGAACATGTTGAATTTAAGCTTGAAATAACCTTAAAATTTTGAAAGATTTTTTAGGATCAACATAAGTTATCTCAAACTTTTTGTACCCCCACCTATTCAAGAGCTATTATGACTTATGAATCAAAAATTGAAAATTTGTTATTTTTAGACATACCTTGTAACTGAAGTACCTGTATTTTAAAGTATAACGGAAAAGTTAAAGCTGCAACAATATAGGTACAATGTTTCTAATGTTAACAGCTTTCCTTAATTTTGTATAGGGTTTCCTTAAAACTGAACCAATGTTTCTTGATTTTTTAAGTTACAATAAATTGTAAATTTTCTTTTGGAAAATGTCTTTAAAAGCACGCCTTTAAGAACCTTCGATTTTGCCTTGCAAATAAAATAGAAATATGTTTATAAATTTAATGTCGTGTTTCTGATCCTGATTGTTTAGACTCGATTAAAATGTTGATTTTATTTGTTTTTGATGAAATAAAGTTATATTATATAGAATCATTATATTATATATCAATTTTATCTTTTGTTGCAATCTTAATGTAAAATATTTATTGGTAAATTATATGCTAAATGTGTTGTTTTAATACTAAGATTTTTGACATTTTTTATTTTTTATTTTTTAACTCCTGCTTTATTTACACCTATCCAATTGATAAAATTTGAACCTTATGTGTGGCAATGTGTTTAACAACTTGTAATCAGAAATCAATTGAAATCTTCCAATCCAGTTAATTTATCCTTTAAGCTAAATTTTGATGATTTTAAAACTATGCAACGAAATAAGAAAGATTAAACCGTATTAACCTGCAGTGTTCAGCCAGCGTAACTTGTTCTGACCAGGACATTTGGATGATTGCCTAGTTTAAATTTAACTATTTTGTAGTATGCAGCCCTATTCCTTCTTTGACAGAACAAACTTGTAAATTATTTTTAATTTTTGTATTGTGGACCAGATTTTGTAAGATTTTCGACATCAATATATTTTTATCTTAACGCAATCTGATACTAAATTATGCTCTAAAATAATAATTTAAAAGAAATTCTAATGGAAAAAATGAAACATTAAATGATAAATTTCAAATATTTAAATAAAATAAAATATGTTAAACTTTCTCTATTCTTCATACAAAAAACAAAAACACATTAACTATATCACAAAATTTTTGAAATATTTTCCAGTTTACTCAGATCAACCAATTTCATCCAAATCACCACCAACTCGTGATAAAATTTATCCAGATACAAAAGCTCATACACGTATTCGTAACAATCGTAACAGAACACCCATTATATCGACTAAAGATGATACCGATTCTGGTAAGTTAAAATCGAAAATTCAATAATAAAATCAATTAATTAAGTAGACCTTATTTTTTTTTTACACAAAATTTGAAAAACCAAATGGATATAGGGACGGTTTTTTGTTAGGTATATGTTTTCTATTTTTGGTTTATTCCCCTACCACATAAATGTGACAAGGAAATTTTACACAACCTTTACTTTCCAGGTGTAGCTGTATATGTCGTAATTATTCTTACGATGTGTGTAGGACTCGAACCAACACTCCCTCAGTCTTTACAGGGTATTTTATGCGCTCTTATCCACTAGGCCACCGAAGTCTCCTTCTAAGAATAAAAATTAAAATATTTTAATACCCTTTCATTTTTTTGAGATTTTTACCCATACTAACACCATATCTTTATATACAGAATAATATGAAATTTAACTACAGTTGGTTAACCTTCAAGAATACATTTTTTGAAGAGAATAAGGTTGACCTCTTCCAATAACAAAAAAAAAACTGCTTCCAACTAGAGATCCGAATTAAGCTTTCTTACTTCTTCTTTTTCAATTTCAATTTCATTTCAAACATTTTTTTTTCGCTTTCCACTCTCCTAGCATAGGTCTTCCACAAAGCTTCTGTTTCAAATTCTATTTTGTGCTAGCAATTTGAATTGTGACCAGTGTTTTCTCGTTTCTTTTATTTCTTTCATTACTGCCTTCCTTCACATTAATTTTGGGCCTTCAAACTTTCTTTTTTTCTTGAGGATTCCAATCAAGGGCATATCTGGCTATCGAAGAGTTTTTTCTTAGTACGTGGCCAATCCATTTGTACTTTTTCTCCCTAATGATCAGGTTTATAGATTTCTGTTTGGTCATAATCCATAAATCACTATTTGAAATCCTTTGTGGCCAAAATATTCTACATATTATTCGCAAAAATCTGTTGAGGAAGACTTGCAGTTTTTGGATTATTTTCTCCGTGACTAGCCATGTTTCGTTGCCGTACTGCAAGACTTCGCTTTCAAATTGCTCCCAATTAAAGCTTTTTATTTTGTTTTGATTGGGTGAAGAAAATTTGGCAGTTTACCGTTTGAAAATTCAATTTTAAATATTTTTTGTATTGGTATTATAAAAGATACCTCTCTAATAGTTTTAAAGTATTTTTCACCTTAATTAGTTTTTAAAATATCTCAAGGTTCAATTGAATATGATTATTTTATAATATACAATATGTAGAAAGTTTTTAATTTGCCATGGTACTAGGTAACCACATTTACTCATCATTAAAATAATCAATTTATTATTTAATAATAAAAGTTAAAAAAAAAAAAAAAAACTTGTTAACAATTTAATCCCTCATAAAAATCAATGTTTTCACTTAATTAAAAGTCATTATAAAAGAACTTTACAGAAACAAAAAAAAAAAAAATCTAAGACTTTAATTAAATTGAAAGGATCAAGATGCCTAAAGCCACAATACAAAATTTTACATGCATATATTGTAAATAATGCTATTGGTATCACCATAAATGGTATTACAAAGATAATCTCTATCAATAAAACTAGAATATTTATTAGAATCCCAATTTTATCTGCATTTTATATATATAATATAGAGTAAGTAAGTAGATAATATAATAGATTATCTTCTTAATCTTATTTTCTTTTATGCTATATAATATGTAACTATCACAAACAGAAAAAAAAAAAAACAATTTAATAACTTACTCTGAAAACTCCCTCGGCATACTTAAATCAAATGAAAATTCCCTTGATATTATAATACTTGTGAAAAGGAATTATTATAAGGAACACAAAGAAACTGCAAAAAAAACAAAACAAAAAAAAAAAAGAGATTCAATTTTAGACTTGAAAGTAAACCTATGATTTGATTCAATCTATAAAATAAGCCTATAACGAATGTAAACTGCACAAAACCCTTTATTGTTTTTTTTTTTTTTTTTTTTTTTTTATTTATTGCAAGTCTGCGTGATAGTCTCTTTTTAAAATTTACATTGTTTTTTTTTTTTTTTTCTGCTCTCTTTTGATTGCCCTGGAATACAAAGTTTAGAAACATCATCATTATCAATACTTTAATTCTTAAGGATCAACAAGATTTTTTATGATTCCTATGGGAAATATTTTCCTTTTAATTTTCTTTTTGTTTTTTTCTGTTATTTTTTTTTTTTTTCATTGATTGTTACCAATTGTTCTGATTTACTTATAGATTTTTAAATTTATTTGGGCTATTTTTGGGATTGTGTAAAGACATATATATTATCAAGTTTAGGTAATAATTTTGGAACAATAAAGAAAACAAAAAAAAAAAAAAAAAAAAGGTATAAAGACTTGAAAAGGGGATAATTTAATATTGATGAGCAAATTATAGGCTACAACTAGAATTTATGTGCAAGTGAATCTTTAATTTTACTTCTTATTGTATTTGTTTTGTTTTTTTTTTTGTTTTTCCTTTTTTATAATTTTAAAATTTTTTCCGAAGATTATTTGAGTTTTTAAAGATTGAAAACTGTGAATTTTGAAAAAAAAAAAAAACTAAAAAAAAAGTAGTTACATAAGTTTTAAGGGTTTATTGTTATTTAATTAAATTTTGATATTTTTACTAAGAATTACATAGGATTTTAACAAATTTAAAATGAAAATTTGCAATGATATGTTTTTTTTAAAAAAATTTTTGAAAAATTGTGCTATTAGTCCGGTATCACTCTGTCCGGTAAAGAAATTAAAGTTGAACAAGATTTTTATGTAGCCGTATTAGTTACGGAGCTACTTCATTTCTTCGTAATCACTTCAGATGAAGCGTAGTAAAAGTGCCTCGTAAAATGTTTTCTGTACCATGCTCTTTTTAAGAGCTATTAAGTTATTAAGAGCTCTCTTTAAGAACAAAAATTTCAAATTTTCTATTTTGAGACACCTGTGCAAAGTTTTGCAAATTAATACACAAAAAATTAAAGCTTTTATACTATATTTTTTAATGTCTTAACAGTTTTCCGGAATTGTTTAAAGTTTCCTGAAAGTTAAAGAAAATGTTACTATGATTTTTAGAACTTTTTTTTTTTTATATTTTAAGAAAAATTTTAAAATTTGATGCAATTTCGGTAGGATTTCAGTTATAACTTTGAAATTTTAAGAGAAGAAAATACTTTTAGAATTAATAATTCGTTATCGTTATTTTTGTACCTGCATTTTTTTTAGAGTTATTAAGACACTTACAAACGTGTAAGACACTTTTACAAATTTTTTTAAAATAAAACGTAAATACCAAAACTCAAACTTTATGTTTTACATGTGTTAATAGCGTTTCTTAATTATAAAGGATTTCCTGAACTGAAGACAATTTCCTGAAGGACAATGAACTGAAGGATTTCCTGATTGATTTTTGACAATTCAAGAGACATTAAACATACAATTTATTCATACATATAAAATTCTAAGAACACTTAGAAATTTTGGTGCAAGTCACAATCCCAAACTGTTTGTTTTGTCTTTTAGAAAATGTACGTCTTTAAAAACCCTTGATTTACATTCTGCCTTGTTTTTTGTTTTTTTTTTTTACCAAAGAAATACACAAAAGAAACGAAATAACGTTGTAAATCTAAACGAAGGAGAGGAACCATACGTATATTCAATTAGTTACAATTTATTTAAAATAAATTAATTGTATCATAATAAGAGTCTTTTAAAGTAAAAACTAAGCCTGACAATTTATATAGATTCAATTAAAAATTCATATTAAGAACCAAAGATGAAAAAACAAAAGGATTTATAAATTTTTAACTCAATCAATTAAGACATGTGAGACATAAAATAATAATAAATTAAATAATTCTGTCATTTTACATAATTAATACAAAATTAACATTAATTCTTCTTCTTTAAGTGCCATGTTCCCTATCGTACATTAATAATTATCTTGACAATCTTAACTTTATTCACTTCTGCTCTGAATAAAGATTTTGTTAAAAAATTGAACCATCTTCTGAGATTTTTCAGCCAAAATATTCTTCTTTTTGTTGTCCATTTCTTCCTTGTAATTTGCTTTCCAGAATGAGATATAGAAAACTATATCTATAGGTCAAATTCATGAAACTGAGCTTTGGTCGAATGCATATCTCTTTGAAAAGATTTAGTTCAAGCTCAGTGTTATTCATTTTACCCTATATTTGTAATGAAACAAGTTCTTTGCTTCAAAAGAGGTTCACAAATGATATCATATTCAGTCTCCATATGATATGTTTTACAGTATTAATAGTTTGTTGCAATTAATTAAAATAATAATAATTATAGACCGTAGGTACCATAAAAATATTTTTCCCGGGACCGTACGTATCATAATAATATTTTTCTTGATTACTGAACATTTTTTAATTAGAAAATATTTGGAAAATTAACAATACAGAACAGACTAACATATTTTTACCCTCGTTATTGAAAACGGGTACACCGGATCGGAATTTACTTTAAGTACATTGTTCGGTTGCCTTGAATTTTACATATCGGTATCTATTGACGTCACCTTTGTTTCATAGAACATGACTTTTGACGGAAAAGTCATTTAAAGGTCAGGTTTAAGTAAAATATTACAGAATGTTAGGAAAATTTCAAAATAATCAATTTGATCTTTAAATAATCTTTCCGCTAAAAGTCATATTCTATGAAATATAGGTGGCATGTCTAGGTAGTAGGTACCGTAAAATTTCAAGGTAATCGGACAATGTACCTAAAGTAAAGAATATCCTTGAAAACAATTGAAGTTTCAATTTTGTAAAAGAGTGTATTTTTTTTAAATGGCTGACTAGTAAAAATAACTATTATATGCTTTCTTGGATACTGACTCTTCGAAACATTCTTATTTAGTTTTTAATCTGTCCCTTAAAAAACCTTGATCCGCGAAACCTTGTTTACATACTTTCTTTCCAAAATTTTCATTCCGATAAAAAATATATTTTTTGTTTTCATTCTATCGACTCATTTATCAAAAACAATTAAATAAATAATGACTTTCAATATAATAATATATACTTAAAACAATTTCACGGGGAAGAAATGCAAAAATCACTCCTACTAATTTAAAAAAAAAATCTCATGAGAATATGTATACATTTTTCTATCGTGTTACATGTAAAATTAAATATCGCGTGCAATTATTATATCCTCCTTTTCCTTTCTAATTCTTACAATTTAATAAAAATTAAACCATTTTAATTGATTCAATTTTGAATACATTTTTTATTTAATTTTTTCCGATCAGGTTATTCAAAATCATTCAACGAAACATGGTAATAATGTATATACATAATTAAGACCAAAAATTAATAATTCGATACTTTTAAAGTAAATTAGAATCAAACTATTTTTTATTAGCACTAAAAACCATTCTTTGAAAATTTACGTTAATAAATATGGGGCTTCGATTAAATTATTAAACAGATAAAGTTTTAAACTATAATGTACATTAAGCTGTTGAAAACTCAAACTGTCTCCTAATTTGTAAAAGCCTTTCTAAACTTGGAAGCACGTCAGACAAAGCTCATTCTCTAAAGTTTATAATTGACTAAACTTAAAACATTTTCGCATAATATCGCATTTGACGAAAATTCCAATTATACTAATGAATGATTTCGCATTAAAGAGTACAAAATGACTTATTATTATTGGCATATAGTATAGTAGGTTACAAAATCAGGGGTTCAATAATTTGTTCATCAACGTGTTACTATAAGAAAGATTTTATACTAAACGCATTTTTATAAAGTGTCTTTTTTGCGAAATCGAATTTTCTAAAATTACTTTTTTTTACATATCTTTTTGATCAAATGTCTTTTTGTGAAATGATTTTATGCTAAAATGTCATAGACCCCTAACAACATAATATAACAATAATAACAACTGTTCAGCCATAGCAAATAACAGTAGCAATTAAGCAAAATCTTAATATACATTTCATCAAATTAACATTCAAGAATTAATTGGCTTTTCCTTTTTTTTTTTTTTTTTTAAGTTGAATTTAAAAAGTGTCTATAAAACAATCAAATAAAAACAAAACAAAACAAAAAAAAAAAAACTCTAATAGTTATGGTAATAGAAGCGTATCCAACTAGACTTGGGATGTATTATATAATGAAAAGTAATCAAATAACATTTTCAATAACACAGGTAGTCAACAGAACTGAACTGAACTTCTATTTTAGTATACATATACATATATATATATATATATATAGATATTTTTAATTTTATTTATTGTCATTATTTGTTTTGTGCTGCAGATCTTAAATGTTAAAGATGTTTTATATATATGTATGTACATATTCTATTTCTTTCCTTTATAAAATTTTACTGAATTTGATGTATGGTATGGCCACATTGTATATATAGCATCTATGTATTTTGTATATAGCTTAAAATGTACCCCACAGAATTGTAATTAAAATTGAAAAAAAAAAACAAAAAGAAAAAAAAAAAAGAGTTAATGTTGTATACAACATTTTAATAGTGATTTCATCCCATACCTTAATAACTTTATTGTAGAATTACATGAAATAATTACAGGTTGTATTTTATTTTTGTTGTGATCTAATGTTGATCAGTTCATTTAATTTTCATTTCTTTCTTTTGAATTTTGAATCTTTTTTCAAATAATAAATTAATTTTTTTTTTTTGCTTTTTAATTTTAGAATTTAATTTCCTTTGTATATCGTGATTTAAAAATTAAGTTCAGCTAATTTTCTTTTTTTTTTTTTTGCGCTTTATTAAATGACGTTTTGTAAAAAATAAAAAAAAAAAGTAAAAGAGAAGGAAAATAATAAACTTGCAAGAAAATTTGACATTTAATTTATTAATTCTGAGACATTAATTAATTTTTATATATAAAAAAAATGATTAATACCCGACATACGATTCATTGTTGAATCATTCCTAATTCAAGTGCCAAGTCTTTCATCTATTAACGCCTGTATTTAAATGTTTTAAATTATAACCTACTGAGATGATTAATAGATTAACGGTTCAATGAGACTTTTAAAATTGATGTTTAGTTTTTTTTTAAAGACACCGAATCACAGGCTCTTTTAAAGTTTTCGCCTTTAACGTACGGTTTATGTCTTTACTAAACGTTCCTCTTAATTTTATTTAAGGAACTGTTTTTTTTTTTAGAGTCTGAGATATTTTCAAAAATTTATTGATTAAATTTTGGGGAAAAAAAAAATATTATTGGAGAAAAAGTCACTAACCTTTAAATATTTTTCCCTTAATCTAGACAAATATACTATAGTTTTTTTTTTTTTTTTGATTATGTTACAAAATATTTAATTTGGCGTAAAAAAAATACTATCTCCGGTTTAGATAACAATCAAAAACAATATAGTGAGAAGGCATTTCATTTTTTAATTAGATAATAAAAAAAAAAACAAAAGCATAGAAATTTAAGAAAATTTAAGAAACAAAAAAAAAAAACAACACAGCTATTAAATTTTAAATAATTTTTTATTCGGTTTTAAAATTTTTTTTTGGTTTACGCAAAAAAAATGCAAATTACTTTTTTAATATTTTTATTTTTGGAACTGATATAAAATTCGGTTATAATATAAACATAATATATAATAGGTATATAACCGGTATTCTAAATCAAACTTTAATTAATTAGCATCCAAATTTTAAACGAAATAAATTGAACTCAATTATATTAAATTTAAGACATAAAACAGATATATTTGAATACTTATAAATTTTAAATTAACGTATTATTTATAATACCATATACATAAATCATAATTATGTACATACTATATATATATATATATATATATATATATATAATATTTGAATGACCCATACAACATTTAATTAAAAATAAGTTTAATACTTAAGATACTGTTAAGCTTTAGATCTTTATTCTATATATAATGCTTACATTACTGATATTCATTACATATTGAAAGCAATACAGTGATACTTCTCTATCTGAAACTGAAACTCTTAAATTGAAATCGCTTTAACACGAATTATATTATTGGATTGACTTGAACCTTTAAGTAATTTTGTTCTACAAATAAACTGCATAACTGCAGCTTACCTTTTTATAGTTCCATGTCTTTCCTTTATTAATATTTCTCTTGCGAATTCGAATTATAGAAGTTTTACTGTATTCCTGATAAATTATACTTAATAATATGAATTTTATTTGTTTATATATATGAATTAAATTTGTATAATAAAATAAATTTATATAAAACAAAATATCTTATTATTTTTGGTGCTAACGTAGTTTTTTTTTTTTTTTTTCTATCTTGACTTTTAGGAGACCTTTTGCTAATTGGATATGAGCTTCTTATTGATCTTTTATGCAAATTTAATTGTTATTTTTGTTTTTTTTTTTTTCGTTTCACTATTAAAAAACAATAAAAAATGGATTTAAAAAAAAAAATTTAAAAAAAAAAATATAAAATGTAACAAAAAAAAAAAAAATTATGCAAAATTTCATTGTAATTTACAGGCCATGTTTTGTTTGTTTGTTTTTTTTTTTTGCGAAATTTGAATCTTTATTAATTTAATAAATGTTGTCATAGGATTTTAATTAATTAATTTTTTTTTATACTATTGATATAAAAATTTTCTAACGGTTTTTACATAACACAATGTAATAAAATCTAGTATGTAGATTATATCTTTAATCAGGCATCATATTAATTATTGATTAAAATTTAAAAAGAAAATTATGTAAGTATTTACTGTTAGAAAAATGACAAGAGAAAATAATTTTTAAATGTATATATATGTAGGTATTAATTCCTTTAACCATTTTATATCCATTAAAGATTTTGTAGAAGCTTTTAAAATTTCTTATAAGATAGATAAAATAGATTTTAGTCATAAGGTCAAAATGTATCTGTTTTTAATTTTTAATGAGGGCCATAAGATGATTTCTGTTTTCCTTCCCGTTGTAAAACATATCATTTTCCGAAAAAGATTTGTCAATTATCTAAAAAAATTAACTACGTCCCAGTTGATGAACTACAACACTTACATATCACTTACCGCCTTTTAAATTATTTTAACGTACTATAAAAAAGATAGGTAAGAAGTGATCATTTCTATATATATATACAGTGAAAATTCCTAGGTTGTTTAAAACTGGTTATGGTAATGAGAACATGTATGATGTGAAACATGCTTTCTTCGAATGTATTTGTGCTCCCTGTCATTAATGTTCCCTTTTATAATTTCGAACAATTCAAAAAGAAACTGTTTAGATTATTTACCTTAATACAGTTTTTCTCTACCAACCTAACCTAAAAAAAAGTTTGTAGTTCTCTTTTCCATCTGTTACTTTTTAATTTTAAAATGGCCATGGCGTAATTTTTTAACACAATTTCATTATGAGTAATAATTTTTGTGTTTTATTTACTACAAATTTACACAAGAGTTCAAATTACAGGTTGAGCATTGACCAAAAAAAAAAAAAAAAATTGGGTCTGAGTTATAGCTTATCATTATTCTAGAAAATCTTTCTTCATTATTTTCAAATAAAGAAACAAATTTCAAGATTCTGTCTAACAGAATTCAAGAGACACAAAATACAAATTGCAAAAATTTAAAAATAAGTCTATTTTTTTTTTGCTGAATTTATTCAGGAGAACTTGAGATAGAGAAACATTACACAATAACTGCCTTTTTTATCCATGAGGAGTTACATCTTAGTAAATGGTAATGGGTGTGGGTTAGATTAAAGTTCGTTAGGTAAAATTAATTTTTAATTAGTTCTACATACATATATGTTCAAAATTTCATTGCTGCATCTATTTTAAATAGTGTAGAAGTTTTATAAATAAAATAGACAGAATTTGATTTTTTGAAAAATTTACTAAAAAACCCAAAAATGTCTTGTAAAAACCTTTAAAAAATAAAAACGTATGTGTGTACATATATGGATTTTTTTTTTTTTATTTACAAGACATTAAAAAGATTTATGATTATATTCAAAAGATTAAGAACAAATTTTTTAATAATGAATTTTAAATAGACTGCACCTAAAAAATTGCAAATTCTTTAAAATAACAAAATAATTACAAAAAAAAATAAAAAACTAAAAATTAAAAATTAATTAAAAAAAAAAAACTATTTATAATTTTTATATTGAAATTTTTATTTTAAACACAGCATGGCTGTTTTTTTATTCAATAAAATAAAATTGCTTACAATTAAATTTTAATTCTTAAAAAATACTAATGAAGTTTAATATTTATACATAAATTAAAATTAATTTTATTTAATTAATTTATCTGATTATTAAATAATATCTTACATGCAATTTTCTCACCTAAATAATTTGAAAAAAAAAAAAAAAACAAAAACAACAAAAAATTAATAGAAAACAAATAAATAAATTGTCTTTAAAACAAAGCCTTTATTTTTTTTTTCAATTAAAATACGAAAATAAAAAAAAAACAGAAAAACCACACCTGTATTAAAAAAAATTGTTTGAATATTATAGATGACAACCTTCATTTTATGTCAGTATACTCTTTTGTCCTAAGAACCTAATCCTTGACTTTGTTTGTTTATTAATTTAAAAAAAAATGATTCACTGCTTTTAATAAGATATAACGGGCCAGTTTTATGATCAAAGATGACACTGATGACGCCTAAAAAGAAAATTCTAAAAAAAAATTTTTTTTTTTTCTTTTAAATTTTTGCTCTGAATTGATGCTATCTTAGGTGAACTGTTTTCTAATTGTTATTCTGTTTTTCCAGTATAGAATTATAATTTTGCTTAAGAATTTTAAAAGGTATTTGTGACTGAAGATTATTAAATGTTGACACCTACTACCAATTTTAGTTTATGGTGTAATTCAACTTCTACTGAATTAATTTAGTGATTCAAATACATATACACATACACATACACATATACGTATATAATTTTAATAAGATATGCAAATTCTACACTTAACATTTCAAAAAATATATAGAAAGTGATATATAAATACGAAATAAAATTTACCATTTTGGTCAACAGAAGAAGAAATTGCATTTTTTGGAAGATGATATAGCAAAAATTTTTATTTTGGTATAGTTAAACATGGTGCTAAATGTTTGCATTTTTTGTATGTAAAACACACGTTTATGGATCAGATATTCTTAATATCTATAAAATGTACATTAGACCAAAAATGAAATATAATGCACACATTTGGGATGGAGCCCCTTTAATTTGCACTGGGTTATATCGATAATGTGTAAATTAGAGGTATTTGTTTTATTAACGATCCCAGTGTTACTTCAAAGCTCACTTCACTCATTCATCGCTATACTGTTGGGTCATTGACTCTATTTTATAGGTATCGTGTAGGAATAAACACCTGCTCAAAAGAAATTAAATAGTTAATGCCTACAATCAAAGTTTTTCTTCGCGAAATAAGGAGTGCGACAGATGCTCACCCCTACACTGTAAAACTTTCAAGATGGCATAACACGGCCTATGAAAGTTTGTTTGTCATACGTACATCGCGCTTATAGAATCACATGCCATCACATGTATTGTTGTGAGTTGTGAGTTATCAACGATTTACGTACATTGTATATGATTCAATAAAGTTTAAAAAGAACATTAACATCTTTCTTCTAAATGTTCTTCCAAATTTGCATACTCATCCCTCATAATTCCAAATTTTTTCCTAAATCTTTTTTCCCTAAGAAACCCTTCCGCATTCCTATCCCGTAAATCAAACTGTATGTTTGTATCAGAGGACCCAACCTAAACTTTGATTTAAAAAAGGGGTAGTTTGATTGGTTTGGTTGGTTGGTTAAAGTGCAACACTATCCGGAAGAATCACGAGCATTTTTTCTGGGTGACTTTCAAAGTTTTCCACCAAACCACGTACAAAAAAAAAAAAAATTAAATTCATAATACCATTAAAATTTAAAGACCAAAAATTAAAATAGAATAATTGTTAGTATTAAAAAAAAAAATTTTTTTTTTTTTTTAGGTAGAACATAATAAACATTAAAAAAAAAGAAGAAAAATAACATAAAGAAGCATAAAATAAAATAATTACTTTTAATAAGAGAAAAATTCTTTCAATCATTATAAAATTTTATGGCTCATTTTATACCCATATAGAAAACACAAAAAAAAAAACAAAAAAAGCAAATGAACTTTTAATATTGATAAATTCTTACTGATTCGTCAATTTAACATGCACGTTATTAAAAATAACTAAAAACTAAGAACTGAACTGATTCGTATTTGTTTTTTTTTTTTTTTTGTTTTTTAACCTTGAAGACCCAACATTATTTCGAATGGTTTTATTGACTTAAAATAAAAGTTTTTTTTTTATTTTCTGTTTTTTTTTTTTTTTTCTGATTGCAGCATAAATTTTGAGGTAATGAAATAACATAATAAACATATGCGAACATGAAAACAAGTACATAATATATATATATATGCGTATATATATAATAGGTATATTAGAGCACAGATTCAGTGAAATTAAGGAGGTGCTATGTTTTAGAAATTTTAACTCATATTTTTTTTTTTTATTATGTATAGTACGTATAGTTTGAATATAATAAAAACAACCTGATGCCATTTTTATCTGAATAATTTTTAGCACATATTCAACTCTAATTCTGAAAAAGGCATTAGTTTTAAAAAGTAAAACAGTTATTTAAGTTATTTGGCAAAAATATAACTCAAAAAAAAAAAAAAAAAAAAAACATATATTTTAAATTTATTAGTGCGAATGTAAAGTGAATCACTGTATGTTTCAACGTTTGATTTACAGACTAAAAATTGAGTTGCTATTTTTATTTTGACGTTTTTGTCACATATTAGAGAGACGAGAAAGACTAAAAGGTTATAAACTTTTACCTTTTGAGTAATTTCTTTTCAAATAGTTAATCTTTTATTAATTTTTAAGCTTATATTTTGTCCCTTTCTAATCTTGTTTATTTCTGTTCAACACTTTTTTTCAGTTAAACATTTTTTTTTTTTCAAAGTACTGGAACCCAAACTTTATATTTAACTGGGTTTAATAGACATGTAATATATTTCCAGACTTAAACTTAAAAACTTTCATTATAGCATCGTGCTGTTTATATAAGACTGATAATTTCCAAGTATAAATGCGATTGACTTTTGATGAACTTTTCCATACCAGCTGCATGCATTCATTTTTCTGAATGATTTTAACAGTAAAAATATAATATTTATATCTGATATCCTATAGTTTAGCTTTTATAAAACGTAATTTTTTTTTTTTTTTTTTTTGAATAGTTAATTTAAGATTCTGAGTACAATTTTGTTCTACAAAATGGTAATTATCCTGTTGTTTTTTTTTTTGTTTTTCGTTTTTCAATGAATCGAACGAGCAAGCACGCATTTTTTTTTTTTTTTTTTTTTGTTTTTAGATTCAGATTTAGATAAGTGAAATATATTTTACATATGTGCATAATAATAAATGAAAACACCAACCAATATTGGATATATATACATATACATATTATGTACTTCTTTTTACATTATATTTTGTATCCAACTAATGTTTTGTTTGTTCATATAATAAAATCATGTAGATTTTAAATTGACAATTTAATTGGATTGAAATTTGAGTCCAATTTTCAAAGAGTTGATATTTTTTTTTTTTTTTTCATTTGTTATTTTATTTGATAAAACATTAAAAGTTATGAAGTAAATTTTACTATTATAAAAATAATTTTTATATAACTTATATGATAATAAAATTAATTTTCATTTGTTGTTACAAATGGTTTCAATTTAGGTACCATGTTAAAATAAACTATTTGAAGATTTGAAGATGTTGAACAAATTAAAAATTTTTATTTAAATAAAAAAAAAAAGTGTTTTAATCTTCTTTAGATTCACATAATATAAAAAATGTATTTAATTTTTTTTATGATTTGGTGTTTATATATATATATATATTTTTTTTATATCCGATAAGCTTAGATTTAAGTGTTATTAATTCTAAAAAGATTTAACTAATATGTTTTGTTTTCAGTTTTATTGATGTGAATTGAATTAAGCTTAAAATTTGTAGACAATGTGATACAAATGTATCACGAAAATTTGTCATTGAATTGTGGTTCGAACCATATAGAGATTTTAATTTTTTTAAGATATAAAAAGTCAAATAACCATATTAAATTGTTTACTGTGACAAAATAGATTTAAAAGTTCTATAGAGCTTGAAGATTTAAATTTTGGGGAAAAATTTTGGTATACATACATATATACTTATCACAAGTTTAATATAATATTATTTATGGGTTAATAAAGTCAATGAATTAGATTATTTCAAACGGATGTAAATAATATTGCAACCTTTTGATGTAAATGTATTGTGATCCATCTATTATTATGTATTGTGGATGTTACTTAAATTCATAATAATTTTGTCAGTCCTAGTGCCTCTAATAAATTCAAGTTCTGTAAAGAGTTGCTGGTATATCATTTTCGATAGACATATTTTACTTGGAGTAAAGCTCAACAATTGAGTATATGCCGTGGCGTGGAGATTCTTTTCTTTCTTGACATAATTTATTATTTCCTTAAGTGCCCCTTTTGCTGGGTAGTGTCTCGTAAGGAAGTTTGTTAGTATTTATTAGCATCAGCTCGTTTTTATTGGAGCATATGATTTTTTTTTACTGGATATTATAATTTTTGGAAAATTGAGCCTGAATTTTTTACTCAGTAGTTTGTTATTTATAGTTTACCTCCTGAATTTTCAGTACTTCTCTTAGTTTGCATTTATCTACATACATGCTACAAAAAAGTTTGGGACTTATAAAGGGTGTTGCAGCTACTTCATTTGCTAACATTGATGATTTTTTTTTTTTTTTGTTTTAATTTTTGATGACTATACTACAAAATCTCTATTTATTTTTTATTTTAGATTTTATTAATTACATATATAAAAACCAGTTTTAAACACATTACATTATATAATGAACCGGATTCCGAATATTTGCTCATATTATTATTTCAATTTGATGTGTTAAACAGAAAATTTTCATTCAGTCACCAAATATATTTTCTCAATTAACAGATGAACAAAGCAACATTCTTTTATATTCTTAAAGTTAGGGGTCTATCTTCTGTTCTCGTCAATTCCGTTTACAATTTCGTCTTCATCTGTATTTCAACATTGGATATACCTACTATGTAATAGTTTTCCTTTTTGTAAACTCTATTTCCTTTAGATCTTATTCGATTTTTAACCGTCTAAATCATACAAAACAGTTTTTAAATATAAGAAGAAAAGAACATAGTAATTTTAAATCTTCAAAATAAAGAGCAAAATAAAGAACAAAAAAAATCCAATCATAAGTCATTATTATTATAATAAATTCATAGAAGTTCATTAAGCCCACACAATTTAAAGAAAAAAAAAACTTTACTTAGTATCTACATGTAATTAAGATTTTGCACCTTATAACTACATTAAAATATTCATTCATTTTATTTTTGTTTTTGGTTTTTTTTTTTTTTTAAATGGAAATAAAAAAAAAAAAAACACTGTCAGTCATATTAAATTATATTATTAATTAAATAAGTATCGTTGCAAATAATCTATAATAGAATAACATACCTTTAAAAATCTCACTAAAAATAAAAATAAAAAAAAAAACAAAACAAAAAATCTCGCCTTTTTTATGCTAATAAAATTCAATCATCAAAATGCAATTTTTTTTAAGTATTTTATTGTAGGTACATGCATTTAGGTATATATATAAATACATACTATACTTATGATATACGGTAATCTATGTATGAATAAATGAATGAATGTAAGCATAAAAAATGAGTTAAAAAAAGTAGAAAATAAAAAAAAAAAACATATCTATCTATTGAATTTAATTTTGTAGCTCAAGGTCTACTACAAGAAACTTTTTGTTATTTTATTCTTCTCTATATACATACATATATAATATATATATACCAATACAATGTTTAAAAACTAATAAAAGTTAAAAAAAAAAAAAATACCTGTTAGCAATTATTAGTGAATTGTATATAAATATATGAATGGTAATAATAAAATGTCGCATCCAACTAACAAAATATTCCTTCTAAATTCTTTTCTGTTGCATTTTATTGTACATTTTGTGTTCAATTTAATTTTGTTTGTAGGCATGTTTTTATTTTTTATTTTTTTTTATTTTAATCTTTTAGTTATCTGGTCTTCTATAAGAAACTTTTAACCAAAATATTGAATTACAATAATACTTAGTAATAAAAATAATTTTCAGTATGACAGATTAAAGTATGTCAGAAGTCAAAAAAATTCATGATATTTTTAATAGTGGTTGATAACTGTACAAAATTATAAGTTAATTTACGTATCACAATTTTTCAATAACAATTTGATTTAAAAGCAAAAAAAAAAAACGCTCTTCTACAAAATATTAAAATATTACTTACGCGTATTTTTGTCCACAAGACTTAGAATTATTATATCATCATAGTTACATGAAAATAGTTTTAATGAACCTCATCTTAATTACTTTATATATAATATGTGGTATAACAAATTTTAATACTTTTTATTTTCTTAAACCTTGTTGTAAGACTTATACTAAAATATTCTTTCAAAATTTTGTTATTTTTTTGAAATAGTGGAATATTTCGTAGCCTTTCTTAACAATTGAATAAATTAAATATAATCTAGTCTTACAAACGAATAAACTGTTTTCTAATGATATAAAATCTTATACATGTTCTGAAATTCATTTTTATTAAAGAAAAAACAAGGAAGAGTAGACTGTGTCAACTCTAGGATATTCATATTAATATACGAAGTAATATATGCTGTTTTCATAAAATTTGATCATCTTTTACAAAATTTCATATGTTTTAAGTAACGAAATATGGAGTTATCGAAACTTGCGCCTGTGGCACAAACAAATTTAATAAAAGTTACTGCGATTAAACTTGATTATTTAGAAAATTTCAGATATCTAGCTATATTAAGTATACCTACCAAGTTATGGTGCAATAAATTATGCCTTAAAAAAAATTGTATGACAACTACCTGAACTTGCTCCTCTATAAACCAACCAAATTTTGCAAAAGGTTATCATAAAATTTCAGATACTTAGCTTCAATAGACACTGAGTTATTTTCATATAAAGAAAGAAGTTGCATGACAGCTACTCTAACCCAACGGTCGAACTAATGTATTTAAACGATATTAACAATTTTACAAAAGTTACGTAGGAAAAATTTTGATAATCTTATAGTTGTTTTATTTTTTGAGTTATCATGCGAACGGACGGATGGAAGCACAGACGACCAAACGTACATGACTTAATCGACTCAGAATTCCATTCTAATTCGATCCATACACTTGATTCTATATCTAGCTCGGGTCTTTTAATGTGTTACAAACGTAATGATAAATTTATTATACCTTTCAACTATGTAAAAACTACTATGTAAACTAAAAGAAAAAACATAAAAAAATGTAACTTACAATAATCATAATATAAATATGTGACATTATACCATTATTCTAATAAATGAGACCTTAATTAAGCTTAATAATAGTTTTTCTTGTCTTTATGAGGTCTTTGCTATCTGTCGCATTAAAACGAATTATGAGGTCTTTTTTTTTTTTTTATAAAATATTTGCAATTGTTGGTAATTCTATAGAAAAAAAATAATGATAATAATAAAAACAATAATAATCTTAATAATATGCTGTTACGGCAACCACTTACAAAAAAAAAAAAAAAAAAAAAACAGAAAAGAAAAAAACGAAACAAAACAATTTTAAAAGAATTAGACAAGTTGTGAATTATTGTGTTATTCAATTTAAAAAAAAAAAAAAACAAAATCAAGAATTTGTTAAATTAATAAAGAATAAAATGTTAAATTGAATGGATTATTCTTTATCCATGTATTTATAGCATGTATTATATAAGTATTTATATAATATCAAGTGTACATTTAAAAGATTTTCAATTTATGGTATATTTATACATAAATTAATAGATATATAAGAGTATCTTTGATTTTTCGACCAAATTTAACCCTAAAAAGCACTAAACTATTTACAAACGTTAACGAACAAAGAGTTTGTGTTAGTCTTTCTTTAATTTGTAATTGTAATTTAACTCAAATATTTATTATCACTTAAACATTTCCAAAATAAAATTTTTTTTTATTACTATATCATTGAAAAATCGAAATAGACAAAGGATCGAATTCGAATGCATAAAGATAAAGCTGAGCTAAAACTCAAATTTTGCCTTTTTAAATAAAAACTGAGTCCGAACCCATATAGTTTTGCATTTCAATATTCGTTATATTAATAAATTCTCTTATATTTATTATCCTAATTTTTAAATAGAGGCTTGCTATCATCCGAACATTTTTTATAGACACTATGACTTCCTATAACACTTCTTTTTAAATTACTCCTTAAGATACTTTGAATTATTTTTACTAAACCTGTGGTTCTTTATACTAAATTATATGCTAATCATAAAACTTAGACACCTTATATTGACTTAAACACTACTAGCAATATTTAAAGTTTGAGAACACATGATATGTTTAACATTATATATTAAAGACAGTACTTTAACAAGATTTATTACAGATAATTTGTAAATAGGGTAAATTCATTCCATTAATCGCTGATTTTGAAGTTTATATTAAGAAAATTCGATTTTTTTTTCTGTTTTTTAAGATTTTATATATGTATAGATAGAAACTTTAATTTAGCATATTATAGTGATTCATTTTATGTGTTAGCAATAAATTTTAAACAGGTTGAAGTGTTTTTTTTCTTTTTTTTCTTTTAATAATTATATAACAAATCATGGAATTGTATTTTATATAAAGAACAAGGCAGAATCTAAAAGAAATTGTTTTTAAGGGGGTATGTTTTCGAATAAATACAATAAAAACAGTTTATGATATTGCATGAAAACTTGTGATTTTCCTTAGAATTTTGAGATTCTTACTGCACTCTAATTCATTTATTCTAAGATTGTAATTGCAAGAAGCAAAATATTGATAATTTTGTTTTGACATAGCGGTAAATTTAGGTAATAAATTCCTAAAAATTCGTAATGGATGTAGTTAAGTAAAATAGTTTTTCTACAACGTTTTTTTAAAGGTCCTTTTCGTGGTTAAAATTGTGTTGTTATAACTTAAACAGTGTAACTATTTTTTTTTTTTTCTTTTTAATACATTTCTCTGCCACATAATCACCCGTATTCTGAAGGACTTAGCATACGATAAATATCGCTCAAGCGATGATTTTATATTCTGAAAGACTATAGATGTGATATTGATGTGATGTTATCTGTCAAAATCATCACGTATGGCATTTCTGAAAGACATTGACTACGACGCGATCGCAATTTTTCGTCACTTTTAAATTTGCCTGCGAAGAGGTATCACGTCTAGTTTTGTTCTAGTATTTTTATAATTTTTTTTTTAAACTGCGAAATGTTAATAAAAGAAAAATGAAAAAACCAGAAAAGTAAGTAAGTAACAGATTAATTTAAATTCAATAGAATTTGTTGTGTTATATATGGTGTATTATGAATGTTTAATATTTTTTTTTGTTTCAATTTAAAAAAAGTTAAAAAGTTTGGTACGTGCCCTCAGCAAAAAATCTTAAACACGCTGTCAATTTTGTAATAGGGAGAATAGACGAAGACTGAAAGCATGTTGGTATATTATTTTCCAACATATCTAATAAAAATTTAAATCCTTCTTTGGACACCCTGAAGTACTTTATAAATCTTAAAAGTAAAAAATGTTGATTAATGAATACCTAACTCAAATATAAATTAAATTATTTTTACTTACAATGGTGGAGGTAATTCAAAAGGATTTGAATTATTCCTTATACTTCGTCTAATATTCTGTATTAATTTTTTTTCTTCATCTTCGGAAGAATCGTACAAATAAAAAGAATTCATCCTTATAAAATCATTAAACGAACTAAAATTATTAATATTTATTTTTAAAACTTTTCACACAGTAAAAACTTAAAAATAAAAATAAAAAATTTTTAAAAACTTGTTTTGACAGTAATGTCTACCAACTTAACAAAAAATTTCATCGCGTCTTTCAGAAATGCCACACGTGATATTTTTTAGTAGACATGACGGTAAATTCGCTTCAGTGATGGATGAGTCTTTTAGAATACGGGTGAATGTAACTCCTTTGTAAATAGACGAAGGGACGGACAAACAGAGTAAATATATTGGAAAATGAACAAGTTGATAAAAAAAATCTACTAATTAAATTTAGTAATCATTTTATTTAGTAAAACATTAAATAAAAAAAAAAATTGAGTATAATCTAATTTATAGTGTTAAGCGTTCTAAATTAAAATAAAGTTAGTATAAATTGTATCAATTTTATAATAGAAGACTTGAAATAAAACTACAATTGATTGATTCAAGGACAAAAAAAAAACAGCTTAAAGCAGAATTAAATTAGATTAAAGCACTTTCAATGATCATGAATTTATTTTTAATAAAATGAGTTACTATAGCTATATATTTCGTGTAAAGACTGATATCTTAAAAATATTTATTTTAAGTTTATAATGTAATGTTCTAACCATTGCATTTGCATAGGTGGTTACACCTTTAATAATGCAAATTAAAATAAAATTAACTTAATTACAAAATAAGAACAATATGTAAACGTATATAAATGTTTTGATTGCAATTTAAGTCATTCTACATGTGATTAGACCTAGTTTCGATTTACGTATCACAATTCAATGATATTTTACTGAAATATAATACTAAAAAGATACACTTCCCAAAATATTCCATTATCCACAACAACGCAATTTTCGTAGCATATGCACCTCGCTTGCTTTTTTCCAACATATTCTTTTTGCGCAGATAGACTAAACCGATAGCTGTTAAATAATTACAAAGCAAAAAAATTTTTATATAATCAATTTTTTCAAAGTTTTTAGCCGGAACTTAAATTGATATTCTTAAAATAATAAAATATTTAAGTATATTAATCTATATTTTTATTTTTGAACTAAATCTGAATATTTTAAATTATTAATTATCATCCTATTCTAAAATGTTTACTACCAAATCTTAATTTTATCAATAATTATTTATATTTTGTCATATAAATTAACTCCTACAATATGCACACATATAGGATAAAAATAATCAAGTCAAAGATCCACTGAATAAAATCATTTTTTTGATAATTAATTTTTAATCAAATTTAATTTCACTTTAAATTAAAAAAAACAATTTTATTCTATAAAAAATGTTAAAAATGAACAAAAAAACTTACTTTTTATATAAACAGGGCTCGCCAACTTGGTTAATACATAAGTGTGCAAAATAATATTATTTAAATGACCTCCATTTTTTTTGACACGTAATGACTATTTCTAATGCATTTTGCATTGCGGCACGCAATTTTTCTGGCTAAAAAATTTTATATTTCTTTACGAATATTTTGCTTGAGTTGGCTTATTGTTTCTGGTTTTTTCATGGTAAACCCATAGTACCAGGGGATATTCAGATCCTTTTAAGTAGTCTCAGATAATAAATCAGCCGCCGTTTATCTGGGGAACGACGAGGCCAAGCAAAATCTGAATTTTTCGAAATAATACAGTCGTTTTCGAATATTCCCCATTGCAACTCTAGCGTTGTTCGCTGTGTGTTATTCCATCCTGTTGGAGCCATATTTCAGGATTATACACTACTGGCTGGAAAACATTTTTTATCATAGGTTCGATATACCGCATTTGAAACGGTTTGTAAATATCAATCATTATTTGCAAAATAATACGAACCAATGACTGCTGTGGCAATAATTCCATACTAAACTGTTCCATAAAAACAATCTAACAGGGTATAATTAACACTGATGCAATGCTCTCTGATTATCTGTATCCCAAATTCGACATTTCTGTTTATTTACATATCCATTTAAAACATTAAAATTAACACGGTATTTTCTTGCCGTTTAAACAATAGATCTGATAGAATGATATAGATCTGACATAGATAATCTGATTCTATACTATGGCGGGAAAAAATATTATTGTATAATTTTGACCCATTCTTGCAGTAATTATTCAGCCATTATAGAATTTCATAAAATTCTTGATAAATCTGCAAAAAAAAATAAATTTGTTTTTATAAATTGAAAACTTAAAAGTTACTTTTAAATAGTCAACCTAAGTTGGCCGACTCTGTACATATTTCTATTTAAGTATACCAAAATACGATTGTAAATTAATCAAGATAGCTCTTGTGTCACACTCATTAATATCATCAATTTTTTATTTTGATTACTATAATTTGAATATTCTAACGTACTTATGTTGTTTTTTTTTTTTTGTAAAAAATGCATATTTAGTATACCTATACATATATAAATTGTATTTTAAAAGATTGTGGTTCACTAATGGTTCAACACAAAAAAAACAAGGATTTTAATGAAAAATTACCTAATTTAAAATGGCCATTTCGATTACTAATCAAATGCAATTATTTAATGTTTGAAAGAGATTTTTTTTTTTTTTTAATTTGAATTTATAAGTTAGACTTTAGTATTAAATAAAATGCAAATTTTATTATGTATGTATGTGTAAATGTAAATGCAAAAGATTTGGTTCATTGGTTCATCTTTTTTGCATAACCAATTTTTTTAGAATGGATTTATTTTTATTTATTTATTTTTATTTTTTTTTATTATAATATTTTAATACTGTAACTAATCTTTTAGAATACAATAACTCTTTAAAAGAGTTAGGAACAATTTTAAATAGTAGAAAAAAAAAAAAATAGTCGGCGTTTGGACATTGCGGTAGAAAAGCAAAAAATTTGCCACTGTTTGTCTTTTGTATCTTACCAGCAGATTTATTTTAAAAGAAAAAAAATAATAAAAGGTTAAAAATGTTTTTTTTTTGCCTTAGAGTTATTTTATTTAATAGGTTTCAATTTATTTTATTTTGAATATCTATTAAATTAATATTATTCGTATATACATATACGTATATATATATATATATATATACATTATGTACTAATGAAATAAATTTGATTTCATTTATTGGTAATTTTTTTTTTCAACTTAGATACAGGTGTCGATTGTAAATTGATTGTAAATTACAATTTTTTTTTTTTTTTTTTTGTTAAATTTTTAGAAATAATGAATTTAGAATAAATGAATCTAAAGATTTATTTTTAAATCCGATATGTGAAGAAAATTTTAAAATTACGATCATTTAATTTTAAATATTAGAAAATAATTTTGTAAAATTTTTATGAGAAGGTCTTAAATCAAATATTACACAGTATATAAATTCTAATTATTAGAAAATACTAAAGGGGCTAAAAAAAAAATATATATTAAACAGTCGAAACTTTTAATTTACAAAAAAAAAAAAAAAATAAATTTTTTTTTCAAATTTATAAAGAATTAATTATACAAATTATGTATGTACAATGTTCAAATGACATTATTAGATTTTTAAAATTTTCGTTTAATAAAAAATTCGATTTAGATTCATAAAAGTGATTATTAACGGTATGATTTTTAATATTGAAGCAAAATTTCGTTATTAAACTGTTAAGAAAAGTTATTAAACTGTTATAAACAAGAAAAGTTAATTATTTTTTTTAAATTTATTTTTATTTTAATAAATAAAAAAGTCTAAAATTTAGGAAATTTTTTGAAGATACCTTAGACAGATCGCGCCAGAAACATAAAAGTTCTATAAAATTGGTTGCATAAAATAAAAACGCGTGCTGCTGTTAAATATCAAGAAACGGAAGATGTGCAAAAGGTATACTGCCACAGGGTGTTTCGTATATGAATGTTAATATTTCAAGAGATGTTTTCTGATATTAAAATTACAAAAAATTATTTGTATAGGTGGGTGGGAGTTTATTATCAGTTAAAATATTAAGACTTTTATTTTTTTTTTGGCTTATATTTTTAATTACTGAATACCTATAACTCTTAGCCCATATGCTCTATAGAGGCTATAACTTAATCTTGTTTCGAAGCTTATTCTTTACACTTTGACCTGATGAAGAATTTATAATCTTGTAAATTATATTACTCGTAAATAATATAAAATATATGCTATGAGTGTTATGATGGATTTTCGAAAAAAAAAAAATCGATTTCGCTGAAATCATTTTCTGAACGTTTTTAACGACTGTTTTTGGATGGTTTTTGGTTAGAATACAAATAAAAAAACAAAAAAATAATTATTTTTCCACGTTTGCGTCCGTGTACATGTCCACGTCCGCAAAAACTTGCTTATCTCATCTCAAATTTGATATACGGGTTGGTCTTACGCTCTTGCATCAGGACACAAAACTTGAAGTCTGGGTGCACTTTAAAATATTCGAATTCGAATTTTATTTGCTATGTTCTAGAGCACATGGTAATTGTTATACGATTTGAATGAAATTAGGTACGTTAGCTTATGTAGACCAAGAGTTTTTCCGTAATTAATAATATACAAAATAAAGAAACATAAAAGTACCAATATCACGAAACGAAAAAAAAAATAGACCCATCCCCTCCAATAAAAATTGTTTTTTTAGTTTCAGTATTAAGAATCACCTTCTGAAATATTTGAACCTTATATACCCTGTATATATCATATATTACACCTCATAAACGAAAGAAACATTGAAAAGAGAAGTGAACATGGAGCGTAAGAAGAAACTTAGGGAAAATATCGTAGTTGCGGAATATCGGATTTGAACCGATTTAAGAAAGTAGGGACTTAGGGAAAATTATCCTAGTTGAGGAATATCGGATTTGAACCGATTTAAGAACAATTTCATATTTGTTTTATAACAGCTGCAAACTTTATTAAATACTTCAGTATTATCAACAAGATCAAGTAATAATTATATTAAAACGCTTACATTTAGTCATTTAGTAGTGAATATTTAAGAACATAGGCAGAATATGGGCAGTACAAGAAAATTAATAATTATTTTAAATATTTCAATATTTATATAATTGAAGCTCCAAGGTGAATTTTGAAATTTCAAGCAATCTTGTACCACTTAAATAAAAACTTTCAATTTAAATCTCTAATGGAATTGAATTAACGAATGTCGCACAGTTTTCTGCGTCTCGTGTTTTCTTGTATATTCACAAATTTCAAACATTTAAGCAAACCATTAATTTCTTTTTCCATTCTATAATCCAATTTTCATCCCCTAACCTTAAATTAAATTTACTTAACCAAACAAAATAAAAAAAAACGTTAGCAGAACTTAAAATCTTATAAATCTACCATTCAATGGTACAAAAAATTGATTTAAAGTCAATTTAAAATTTTAATTTGTTTCAAGAAAACAATTCTAACTCTTTTAAAATTCTTTCACGGTCAATGGCTCTAAAACTATTCTAAATTAAATTGACTAATGACAGTATTAAATTTTTTTTTTTTTTTTCAAAACTAAAATATTTAATTTAACAATTTATTTTATGATTCAATATAAATTCTATTTTAAAAGACACTAATTCCTGTCACAACTGTCAAATTATAAATTAATTTGTTATATTTTTTGAAATAATTCCATTCAATCTTAATTGATTTTATTTATTTATGTACATATTTCTGTTTTTTTTTTTATTATTATATTCTGCAAATAAAACTTATTAAAAACAAAGATTTTCATTATGTTTTTTGTTTGTTTGTTTGTTTGAAGTATAGCTAGTAGGTACGCCATTTTATTTTTATTGTCTTTGATTTTAATTTGCTAAGTATGTATATTTTTTTTTCTTTCTTAAAACAATTTTTTTTAATAAGTTTTTCTTTTTATTTTCTTGTCATAATTTTATCACAAAATAACACAAAAAAAAAAAAAAATAAATAAATAAAATAAAATAAAACAAAGCCAATTTAAAAATTGTTCAAATGCCACTTAATATTTTGTTTTTTTTTTTTTGTTTGTATTCAAGCCAAAATCAATGGTTTCATTTGTACACCATTATTTTTTATAGATTTTTTGTTTGTGTTTTTTTTTTTTTTTTTTGTTTTGTTTTGTAATTTAAATTACCATAATGTTATTTTACGCTTTACTACAAGTTTCAAGAACTCAGTTCATTAGTTAAATACTTTTAAATTGCTAACATTCCAATTATAAATGAATGATACAAAAATACAAACACTTAAATAAAAAAAAAAAAAAATGTTGCCGTCACCTTAAAAAGCACAAAATGGCATGAAAAACAACAACCTACAAACAATAAAAAAAAAAAAGCAAAACCAAAAAAACAATAAACAACAAGCACACCTTTGTAGAATTTTCAAACAAATAAAAAGAAGAAACAAAAAAAAAAAATTAAACATCCAAGGTAAGACATCAAAAAATCTGTGAAATTCTTTTTGTAACAATTTGGCGGGCCGTTTTTTCTTTTTTATTTTTGTTTTAGTTAAATTTTTTACATAAAAATTAATTGATAATTAGTAAGTGATTTTTACATTTTTACTTAAAAATAAAAACAACCTTTAAAAATATTTTGTGTATTTTTAAAAATAGTTAAAAATATTGATTTTTTTTTTTTTAGGTTTGTTTATTTTTTGTTTTGTTTGTTTTTTACCCATTATGGTGTTGTTAAAACAAAAGTAACTATTTATGAAAAAAAAAAAAAAAATCTAAATTAAAAACGCAAAATAATAAAAATAAAAACAAAAAAAAAAGCATTGAACTTAACCGAAACTTTTAAATTAAGTTTTTTTTTTTTTTCATATAAATTTTAAACTCATTGATTCGTTTAACACCTAATCAGATATTATGAAATTTTATTTTTGTTTTGTCTTTGTTTTTCCGATTACAAATTATCTAGTTTAATTTAGCTTTTATAGTAATGGAAATATTATAGAGGTGGGTTTTATCGTTGCAGCAATTCTATAAGAATAGTCCAAATCCTATTAGTTTGTTTTTAGTTCGGCATAATCACTATTATTAGAGTACATATACTTTTGAATCTTTTTTGTATAAGAACTTTTGAGGTTTTTAATTTTGTACCAGTTCATTTTCTAAAATTATTTTGATTTCACATTAGTGATTCATTATTGATAATTGGAATCATTTAATATTTTTTTTTTTTAGTGCATTTCTCTGCCACATAAATGTGAACACAAAATTACACAGCCTTTCCTTTACAGGCGTGGTTGTAAATGTCGTAAGAGAGAATAACTTTTACGACGTATGTGGGATTCGAACCCTTACTTCGTCGGTGTTTACAGCGTCATACGCTCTTACCCACTATGCCTATTCGTAACTTATTTTTATAATTTTAGCATATTTTATCTATATTATATCAGATCTATACGCAATACGCATCAGTTATATTTTGTTCATTTAGAAAACTATTATACTAACTGATTAGGTAATCATTTACAAATGTTTATATACTAGTTAAATGATACTAAATAATAAGTTGTTAGTTTTATTATTAATTAATTAATTTAATTATTGGAAATATGCTAACGATTAGGCATCACGAGAAGTATATCATAATGGACATACAAATTTCCAATGCGCAATGAGGTTTTTATTTGTACTAGTGGACCACTTGCAGCTAATAATATTATAACAAATTTAACTAACAATAGCTTTGAATGCTTTCGTGCTATATAACTTTAACTGTAAGTTTGTTAACGTTAATATCCAAAAGATCAGACTGTGTCCTGGTCTTTCGTATAGCGTTCTCAAATTCATTAAAACTTTTTGTAATCTGTAGAAAGGAATGAAATATTAAAAGGTTCAACGGATCTCAAATGGTTTGGATTCTCTCTAAATCTGATCTGCTCTATATTTATTATTATATTATTTATATGTATGATACTAAAGTACGAATGTATGGTTGTACGCATAGTATACAAATTCGGGAAAGAAGTCAATTAGGTATTTAGTTATAAATATATTAAATTTGTGCATTTTTTTTTGTCATTCACGATAATGGAAATTAATTTTCTTGATTCAACTAATGAATTTAATTATTTTCCGTATTGAAATTAATTGATCAGCAAAAAAAAATTCGAAATAAATCCTAGAATTAACTGATTTTGGCTTAAATTGAATTTGAAATAAAAAAAAAAAGATAATATTACAATATATTGTAGATAAATTTTATTACAAAAGAACGTGTAATTGATTCAAGTAAATATTTCAAAATCATATTTAATTCTTCATACAAGAAATCAATGTAACTACGTCTTACGACTGTTAATTGACTTTTAATTAATTTATAAAATCATTGTGAACACCTGTTATTTGATAGGTTCAGGTGGAAAAAATTAAAATAATAAAATTCTTTTTACTCAATCGTAATTTATAATAAAAACTGATTCAAAATTTTATGAATCAATCATTCCATAATAAAGTTAATTTTATTATACCCTACACCTAAAGTATAGGGTATATTAACTTTGGTATGGTGTTTGTAACCACCAAAAGGAAGCGAGTTAGGTATAGACATGTATATATATTCTGAATCAGGATCACCGCCGGAGTCGATTTAGCGATGTCCGTCCGTCCGTCCGTACGCGCGATAACTCAAAAAATAATGATGCTATCTTGATGAAATTTATATAGTAGGTTACTAATTACGAAAGAAAGGCTAAGTTCGAATCTGGACAAAATCCGTCCATGGGTTCGGATTCTGGAAGCTTCCGAATGATTCCGGGCTTTTGGAGATAATCTCCGCAAACGAGATTATCTCCAAAAGCAACAAAGATAGAACCTTCAAATTTTGTACAATGATGTTCCTTCCCGTTGGATTTATGTCTCTGAAATTTAAGAGGATTTGGTCCATGGGTTTGGGTTTTGGAAGCTTCCGAACGAGCACCAGAGCAAATGAGATTATTTCCAAAACCAACAAAGATAGAACCTTTAAATTTTGTACAATGATGTTCCTTCCCGTTCGATTTATGTCTCTGAAATTTAAGAGGATTTGGTCCATGGGTTTGGATTTGGAAGCTTCCGAACGAGCCCCAGAGCAAATGAGATTATCTCCAAAACCAATAAAGATATAACCTTTACTTTTGGCAGAATGGTGTTCTTTCATGTATGATTTAGGCCTCTGAAATTTAAGAGGATTTGGTCCATGGGTTTGGATTTGGAAGCTTCCGAACGAGCACCAGAGCAAATGAGATTATCTCCAAAACCAACAAAGATATAACCTTTAAATTTGGCAGGGTGGTGTTCTTTCATGTTTTATTTAAGTCTCTGAAATGTGAGAAGATTTGGTCCATGGGTTCGGGTTTTGGAAACTTCCGAACGAGCCCCAGAGCAAACGAGATTATCTCCAAAACCAACAAAGATAGAACCTTTAAACTTTTTATAATGATGTTTCTTCCAGTTTGATTTATGTCTCTAAAACTTAAGAGGATGTGGTCCATGGGTTTGGATTTTGGAAGCTTCCGAACGAGCCCCAGAGCAAATGAGATTATCTCCAAAAACAACAAATATATATAACCTTTAAATTTGGCCGAATGGTGTTTTTTCATGTTTGATTTAAGTCTCTGAAATTTGAGAGGGTTTGGCCATGGGTTTAAATTTGAAAGAATTTGAACCGTGGATTCGAATTTTGGAAGCTTCCGAACGAGCCGCAGAGCAAATGAGATTATATCCAATACGAACAAAGGTAGAACCTTTGAATTTGGTACAATGGTGTTCTTTCGTGTTTGATTTATGTCTCTGAAATTTAAGAGGATTTGGTCCATGGGTTTGGTTTTGGAAGCTTCCGAACGAGCACCAGAGCAAATGAGATTATCTCCAAAAACAACAAAGATATAACCTTTAAATTTGGCAGGGTGGTGTTCTTTCATGTTTTATTTAAGTCTCTGAAATGTGAGAAGATTTGGTCCATGGGTTCGGGTTTTGGAAACTTCCGAACGAGCCCCAGAGCAAACGAGATTATCTCCAAAACCAATAAAGATAGAACCTTTAAATTTTTTATAATGATGTTTCTTCCAGTTTGATTTATGTCTCTAAAATTTAAAAGGATGTGGTCCATGGGTTTGGATTTTGGAAGCTTCCGAACGAGCCCCAGAGCAAATGAGATTATCTCCAAAAACAACAAATATATAACCTTTACTTTTGGCATAATGATGTTCTTTCATGTATGATTTAGGCCTCTGAAATTTGAGAGGATTTGGTCCTTGGGTTCGGATTTTGAAAGCTTCCGAACGAGCCTCAGAGCAAATGATATTATCTCCAAATGCAACAAAGATATAACCTTTAAATTAGGCAGAATGGTGTTCCTTCATGTTTGATTTATGTTTCTGAAATTTGTGAGGATTTGGTCCATGGGTTCAAATCTTGGAAGCTTCCGGACGAGCCCCAGAGCAAACGAGTATATCTCCACAACCAACAAAGATAGAACTTTTATTTTTAGTACAAAGGTGTTCTGTTATGTTTCCTTTTCTGTAAAATTGGAAACTGACATTTGAAAGAATTTGAACCATGGGTTCGTATTTTGAAAACTTCCGGACGAGCACAAGAGCAACGAGCATATCTCCAAAACCAACAAAAGTGGAACCTTTAAATTTAATAGAATGGTGTTCTGGCAAGTTTTCTTTATGTTCCTGAGATGGATTCGATGAATTGGAGTGGCAATTCGGGTAGCTGACACAAACATCCCAAGGACTACCAATCTTCGAAAATAATTAAGATAGAAACTTAAAATTTTATACAAGGGTGTCAAGCATATCCCAAGCGGATGCCTCTTTTACGTTCTTGAAATTCGAGTTGAATAAGACAGAAAAGGGAAGAAGTTCAAGCAGCTGCCAAAAACACTTATGGATTGTTAATTTAATTCGAATTATTCAGGTGTAGGGTATTAATAAGTCGGTTGCATCGACTTACTGTTACATTTACTTGTTTTTCATAATTTTCCATACAAAAAATTAATTTATTACTTACATAAATGTTTATACCAATCAAAAGCATATATTAACTAAATATCTCGTTTACCAAAAACTTATTATTGAAATTTAACCATTTTTTTTTTTTTTTTTTGTTAACAATATACAATTTAATATTTTAATTTTTCATAAAATATCATATCTTTAAGACAATAATTGTCTTAAATTGGTTCAATTATATATAAAATGTACCTGTTTCAAAAATTAAACAAATTAATCCAAATTGACTCAAAAAAAAAAAAAAAATTAATAATTTTTTCTTATCCCTCTAGTATCAAATCACTTAATTTTCATATTTTCCGCCCAAAATCTTTAAATTTTCTTTTCCCCACTTTAATTTTGAAAAACAAAAAAATGATTTTCATTTTCTAATTTAATGAACCGGATCATTTTTATTAATACTTATATACATAAAAAATGTTCAAAAATAATATAGTCTTAACAACACAATAGAATGATTTTGATTGATTCACTTGTAAAAAAAAAAAAAAAAAAATTAAAATAAAATAAAATAAAATAAAATGAGATCAACTTAAGTCAATATTTCATTCCATTCAACATAACACAACAAAAACAAAAAATAAGAAGGGAAAAAAAAAACAAAATGGAAAATACAAAATTTCAATAAAAAAAAAAAAGGAAATGAAAATGAATATTATGTAAAAAAATTGAATCAAATTTTTACTTAAATTAACTGAAACTTCAAAGTAACCAAAAAAAAAAAACAAAACAAACAAAAAAAGCAAAAACAGAAAGAATAAAATTTAAGAGAGAGAGAGAAAAAAAAAAAGAACCAACTTGTTAACAGAAGGTTTTTAACGGTACAATATTACCTAAAGGTAAAATAAATTGGTAAATTGGTGTGGTTAACCATTATTATATCAAATGGTTATCATTAAAAAATTACGGTTATTTTTTTTTTTTTTTTTTTGTATTTTCTTGCTTTACAAAAAAAAAAAAAAAACAAAAGCAATAAAAACAAAACTAAATTGAAAGAATTATTGAATTGTTGAAATGAATCAAGGACAGTTACAATATAATATGTATTCATATATGATTTGATTCATTGCTTTTGAATCAGTGTTATTTTTAAATACTAACATATGACATATATAAATAATATATAGTATTATTTTTTTATGCATTTTATAGCATTAACTCAGTTTTTTATTTATTCAAAAAAAAAAATTTTTTTTTCATTCAGAATTAATTATTTTTAATAAAAAAAAAAAAAAAAAAAAAACCTGGCAAATGGTTGTTGATTCAACTGTTCAACTGGTTATTGATTGTCGTGTTCAATTAGAAAACAGTTCAGTTCAGTTTTTTTTTTTTTTTTTTTTTTGTTATTTCTTTTCATTTTTAAGATTATGAAATATATATTTGATTTATTGAAAATTTACTTTCTTGTTACGGATTATTATTACTATTTTATTGTTAATGTTATTTTTGTTAAATGTCGTTGTCGTTGTTGTTGTCGTCGTCATCGTCGTCGTCGGTAGTTAAAAAACCTTGAAATTGTTTTTTTTTTGTTTCTTTTTTAAGAGAAAAACATTTGTACAATTGTTTTTTTTTTTTTTTATAGTGTTGATTTAAGTTGTTAGTAAATCAGCTAGTTTGTTATTTTGACTCGAATTAAAGTATTAATTCCACTTCCGGCTATTTTATATAATAAAAAATTTTTTTTTTTTTTGTTGTTTTTCTGTATTTTATTTCTGATGTATTATATTTAGTTATACAATAGAATTTTAATCTTTTTCAATTGAATTAATAATTAATTAAAAAAAAATCTTAAGCGTTTAATAGCGATTATGAATTAAAAATAAAATTTTAATTATAATTAGTTAGAATTAATAAAGAAATATTTTAATATTCATGAATTTATTTCCCGTCAATACACACGCAATCCATATTATACCTATTAATAATGGCTCTTTCACAATTAATTACAATTAATTTAAAAAATACATTATTATAATGCATTTAAAATAAATTAGAATTAAGTTGATAAAATAATAATTATTTTACGTTTTATTACCTATTTTAAATTAAAAACGAGGAAGAATATAGTTGTCCTTGTCAACTCTGAAATACTCGTATACGTACTTTTTATTGTGTTTAAAATACAATATACAGCCGCTATGTTTATAGCACCTATGTATAATTTTTTAAATTTTGCATTATTTTCAAGACAAATAAAAAAAAAATTTTGTGTGGTGACTGCCTCAAGTTTTGGTCTATAATTTTCAATTTACTTTGTATGATTTTTTTGATTACGTGAACTATCTATCGTTCATATGGATACAAAAAATAAAAAACTCAATTATTACATTATTAAACTCAATTATTAGGTAGCTTAGTGGGTAAAAGTGTATAATATACGCTGTCAATATAAAATGCGAGTATGGGTTCGAATCTGACACGCATTTTAAGAATAATATACCATCTTACAACAGTAAGAGCCACATCTGGAAGTAAAAAGATGTGTAATTACTTTGTCACATTTATGTGGCAGGAAAATAAACTAAAAACAAATCACATATTATTTCTGTATATAACAGAAAAAATTAGGCTCTTCCAACGCCAAATTGGAATCTATAATCTATATAACCACCTAACGGTTATTAATTCAATGCTCAATATTATATTTATAGATACATACATAACACAAAAAAACAATAAAAAAAAACAAAATAATTTCTCGTTGCATAGGCACTAAAATTTTGTATGAATAATTTGGAGATGAATAAGTTAGTTGTTTGAGAGCTAACCAAAGTTTTTGTCCGATTTCAACCAAAAACAATATAGGGAAATATTTTGTGTTAAATTCAAGTAAAGGTTTCTTATTTTTTGAGTTATCGTATATTGAGTGACGAACGAATCCGAACGAATTGAGTGGCGAACAAAGTTTAATAGACTAATTCTTAGATTCTAATACTCATCCATTCCATACACTTGAGTCTTTATCTAGAATGCTTAAATAGAGAGTATTCTAGAAATAGAGGTTTATAAGAAAAAATTAGAAATACTATAGTTGTATATTCATATATAAATTCATTTTCATAGCCAGCCACCTCAATATTTTCAATTTTACCTTTAGAATCTTTTATTTTCTTTTCGACATTTTATTATTAGTTTTTAAACTTTAAATCATTATAAATGTCAATATATACAACTTTAATACAAACAAACCAATTCTGACATCTTGTAGTTTTTTTGACATCTTAACATCTGACATCTTGTTTATCTCGAATGAGAAGTGGTATTAAATTTGTTCAAAATAATAATAGGTAAAATAACAATTTTGTTCTAAATAAATTGGTAAAATCAAAATAAAATTCAGATGACAAAAATATAGGTGATAAACCAAAGAAATTTATTCAAGATAGTGAAAAATTCCAGATATAGAGTGTTACACCTAGAAAGTTAATTTTCAATATAAATTAGTTTCAAAGATCAACGGGATAAAATATCTGTTTCACATAAGGAGAAATTCTTAATATAGAGAAGCAAGATAGGGAGGTTTGACTGTGTACGTACATATTTAAAAATTAAAGTCAAAAAAATCGACTATCAACTTAAATGAGAATGGAGAATGAGTCATTGAGAATTAAATTAGATTTCTATAAACTAAATAAGTATAAGGTTTAATTTTGAAGTCAAGACTATAATGATAAACACTCAAAATTCATTTTTTAGATTTATATAAATTCAAATTATAACAAAAATAAACCTATATTTAAAGATATTCTCAGTAATTAACTCTTTAAAAAACAAAAAAAAAAAACATATAGTTAATCTAAATTTTATTAGGTAATATAGCCAACAAAAAAAAAAAAACAGGTTCTACAACTTAACAAAAATTTAATTTACAACAAAATTCAATTTTATGATTCTATTCCAAATAGTTGCAATCAAATATGTATGTATATAAAAGCTCAGCTCATAAGGTAACAAACAACCTGCTAATAACATAAAAAAAAAAAATTTTTTTTTTTAAATAAAAATTTTCAAAATACACCTGCATTTTTAATAGCATATTAATTGCTCAATTTAGTAATGTTGCGCAAAAAAAAAAAAAAAATTTAAAAATTGTTAAAAATAATTTCAAAAAAAAAGAAACTGTCAAATTTTTTTAATTGACGAGAAGCCAACACAAAAAAAAAAAAAGAACGAAAGTAATAACAACTATAATTTCAATAATCTGGCAAACTGCATCAATAATTACATATATGCATTCAATTTTTTGTGCAATTCAAAACATTTTTTTTTTTTTTTTTTAATATTTACCAATAATTTTTATCTTTTTTGTCAATAATTTTGGGTAGTTTAACTTCTGTTTAAAAACTTATGTATTTTTTTTTTTATTATTGGATTTTTTATGGCGACCACCATTTTTGTTTTTTCCTATACCATAACATTAGATTAACTGTCTATACTCGATTAAAATTTAATTCTTTTAAGTTTTTAATACAAAAAAAAACAAAAAACAAAAAACGAAAATGCCAAGATGAAAAAGAAACTAAATAAAAACATAACATCATTGTTTATAAATACACCTTAAGATGTATATAGAATTTATTCACCTGAGTAATTTATTCTTATTAATTTTTTTATTTTTTTTATTTTTTTTTTAAGTTTTTTAAGGTGACTTTACACAGTTTGTTAGATGCAATGCAATGCAATGTATATATTTTTTGATTAATTTTTAAAAAAATTTATATTTTAAAATAGTCCAATAAATGTTCAGAGTTGAACTTTTAACGCTTAATAATCAAAATTTAATTTTAATTTTAAATTTGACTGTTCGAATAATAATAATGTGAAGTAACTTTAATTTTAAATTTTCGCTGCATGTTTTATATGGATCTAAACTATGGCTGATATTTAAGCAATTTAATTGTCATCAAATGAATCACTATATAGAACTAAAAACTAAAATTGATCCTCTATAATTACATAAATCCTGTTACACTTTCTAATCCTCTATATTTTCACTCAAAATAATTGAATCTTTAACATAGTTTCATGGAGTTGAATTAATTTAGTAAAAAATATAAAAATTAGCAAATTTTAAGTTAGGTACAATTAAATAAAAAAAAAAAACATTTCAATTTACAACTACTGCATTTACAAAAACGGTAACACTTTAATTTTTAAAAAATTGAATTATTCGAAACTTTGGTGGGATTTTATTAAAATGGTTAATTTATAATTAATATATAATACACTAAAACACTAAAAAGATTTAAGCATTTTACAACATGATATCATTAGACATCGAAAATATGTATTGTAATTTCAATAATCGTGATATTTTCAAAAAATGTTCAAATTCTTATATTTGCTTTTATTGAATTCTGCTCTGCATTATTTGGAATACTATATTCAATTTTTTTTTTTTGTTTTTGATATCCAAAATTTCGTAATTTATCCATTCTCGTTATCCATCACTAATTCACAATTCATATATCTTTAAAAAGTATAGATTTTAGGTAACCTTTGGGAACAGTTTTTATATTTTATACTGGGATTAAATAATATTTTATGATGAAAAACGAAAGACATATCCATGCTTCATAATGTACTTCAGCTGAATTTTAGCAAACTGAATGTTTTACTTTATGATAGTCTAAGAGTTACAGATGAAATTTACATCAATTTATACCTATTACTTCAAATTTACATACTTTTAGTCAATACTGATCTAAATTGATGTTTTCTTAAACTTTAATTCCTAAATAACATCTATGATTCATGCAACCCATAGTGTAGGACCAGTTTCTTTTTAGACACAAATTTTCTAGATTCATCAGTTCACCTTCAGAGTTTGATTCGAATTTTTCATGAATCAAGAATCAAAAACAATTTAAAGCAATTTTATAGAGAATCATATTTTTTGTATTAAACTGTAATTTATTAGAGAAAAAAAAAAACTTAATGGCGAAACTATTAGTGCAATTGTTTTTTTAATTTATTTTTTCACCTTTTGTATTTTGATAATTATCTTTACATATCATTTTAATATTCTTATTTCCCACGCTATGAATTTTTAATTTTTCTTTTTCTGTTTTTTATTGAATCTATTTTTTTTTTTGTTTTTTGTTGTTTTGTTTTGAAAAAAAAAACCTATTATCAAACATCGTCTTTTTCCTCCTTCCTTACCCACGTAAATTTGCTATTAGTTTCTGTATTCATTCAGAAAAATTAAATTGAAATGGAAATTAAAATTAAAATAATTGAAATAAAAATGTAAAAAATTTACAAAAAAAAAAATTGGGTGGGTGGAAAATTTTACAAGAAAAATTAAAATAATATCAAATCTAAGGTGTCTTAACCTTAAATTTCTGTAGACAAAAAAAAAAATAAGATCATAGATCGCGGTTTATTTCGCGAAAAAATTATTTTTTTTTATTTTTTGATAATGATTAAAAGATAAAAAAAATATATACCTATCAAGGTTTAAAAAGTATTAAATACCTGTTGTTACAATGATATTAATTAAAATTAATGTAAACTTATGATTTTTTAAATCTTTTTGTTTAAAGATAAATTATGAACGATTAATTTAAAGATTTTTTTTATTTTCATACAATTGATTATTTTTTTTTTCATTTAAAAAAAAAAAAAAGCAAGAAAAAAAAGTCAATGTCAATGTTCAAAATTACTTTTGTAAAATCTTATTGAAATTATATTGAAATAAATCATCTAACAGATAAAAAAGATAAGAAATATTCGTAGTTAAATGCTATTGCCGAATAATATTTTTTCCTTAATGCGCTTCCACCATACATAAGGAGCACCATAAATGTAAAGTCATTCAAAAAAAAGAGCGGCAACTTTCATCAAAGATTGTCAGGTGAATTTGTCAGGTGTTTGTTAACAATTATGTTGTAATCATGATTTTGGTAATCCAAAAAAAATAAAAAATTATCGTAGCCCTAAGTCATCTGTTTTTTGTTCTGACTCATATTTTATTCAATTAAGATTTTTTAGATGAGGTTTGTTCATAATATTTCTGTCTGACACTGAAATTGTGTCTTATCGTGGACAAATTATATCGTGGAAATTACTTTTCAATTTTCAGAACTTCATTACTTTTTCATATTAATTTTCAACTTTCCCTAGAGTTTTTAATTCTTTTGCTCTTGAAGCACTTAAAATTTTTAAACTAAGGAATGCTAATTTCGTTTTATAAATGTAAATATATAAATATTAAATTAAATAATATTCTCATATGTTATGTGATCTGTTATTTGCTTATTTTTCTTTTCTCCTATTGTCTTCTTTGTCCGTTTAATTCCTATAAAAAGCATGGCGCATCCAATAAGACGTTCATTATTCATATTAGACTTCAACAATTTTTAACTAAGTTATTACTACTACTCGCCACTCGGCTGTAGCTATTATATAAAATTATGAAACACAAGTATTATTTTTGAACATCATATTATCTTATAGAAGAATTGTTTATTTATTAATTATTTTTATATTACGATATAGAAAATTACGACCATGAATTATTATGATATACGTTATTAGTATTGGCTATAATTGGACTGGGGTTTGAACCCGAAATCTTTCGATTGAAAGAGCGGCAACTTAATCACTACGCGATAGCTCAGATTCTCTTTCTTTTACAGCTTTTAATTTTAACTATAAAATTACATTTTATTCTTTTTAAGAATTTCTTCATTATTTTAATTGATAATAATAATAATCCATAAATGGGTAAGAATATCCTATGTAATTTATTTTTATTTATTTATTTATTTATTATTTAATCAAATTATTTAATCAATTATAATTATATTTACATAAAAAAGAATACTACGTGAATGAACGATACAGTGTTGCCTCCTCTGTCAGTTTCAATAACTGATGTTGAGTTAGGTGTGTGATACAAAATTATTAATTGACATTATGTTATATGTTTGGCATCTTATGTATATGTGTGAATCGTTGAGATGTTGCATTATTGTAAATCTTCTTTGATTTTTACCTTATATGTTAAAAACGTCGGCGTTTTCTTTGATGAAAGTTGCGGCTCTTTTTTTGAATGAGTTCACATTTGTGGTGATCCTTATGTAAGGTGGAAGAGTATTAAATATACGCATGGCCGAAAGAATAAGGCTTTTCATATGTTTTTCAGATTTGCTGACTGGGATTTCCAAATAGTCACCATGACGAGTACATCTACCTAATATTGAGGGTCTGCTTCTGATAGAAACGTTGTTTTTTATATTTTTTGTTAATGATATATGTATATATGCTACCTTCTCGAGAGTAACAGTGGCCACTAGTCTGGTGATACCTGTCTCGTCATATATTCTTGTCGTGCTAAAGTCTCTATCGTAGCCAAATGTATGTTTTATTGTTTTGATAAGCAGCCTATGGCATCTGTTTATTAGTGACTTTGTACACGAAGACCAGTTAACGATGTTGTACCTCAGATGCGCCACCACGTGAGCGTTGATTAGCATTTTGGCAGTTGTTTTTTCAAGTCGTATGTGCGATCTATGCGTAGTACACTGCAGATCGTATCTGCCACTGTAGACGGTTATCAATAAAGACACCAAGATCCTTTGCTATCTCTACCTCCTCTATTTGTACGTCATTAAGGATGATTGTTGGACAAATGTTGGTTTTATTTATGTTTATAAAATTCATTTGAATCTAATCAAAAAAATTTACAATTTTTTATTTTTTTTTAAAACTTTTCATTTTAGTACAGTTTTTAAAAACAAATTTGATATATATTAGTTTATTAAGTAGTTTCATTATGTCCGTCCGTCCATCTGTTTACACAGCTTCTACATACAATTTAAGACAGAGCAGTAGGATTTTAACCATGGATAGGGGTCTTATTTAAAAAATAATGGTGTAGAAGTATTTTTTTAAGTAATCTCATTCACTACTGTTCCTCTTAAGATGGAAAAAACACTGTTTTCAAAGGCATATGTCACAAATTCTATACTTAACATTTTTTTAATCTAAAAACAAAACATAGGATAGGACAACTTTTTAAATTAGTTTTATAAATCAATATCAAAATAATACAATTTTTTTTAGCAATTTTGTATTTAAATTTCAAACATTAAATTTTGCAAGATTTTGTTTCTTTCATAAACTCCGGTACACTTTTAACAATTCCGATTAACAATCAAACATTATATTTTTACGTTACGTTGTAACAGATTTTCTTTTCTTAATATAAGGTTTCGATGAAATTGAAAATATTTTTAGAATCGTTATGATTACTATTATAGAATCCTTATAATTCTCTTGAAAAATTACAGATTTTCTTGCAAGTCACAGTCTAAACTGTATTTATGTTTTTTTTTTTTTTTTAGAAAATGTGCGCCTTTAAAAACCTTTCGTCTTTTTTTGCTTTTCTTTCTATTATTTTTTATGATGTTTTTATTTCATTCGATTGCATTTTTATAATTTTTTTCTTTTATGTACAAAAACAAAAATTAAATTAAATAATCGGATTTTAATAAAACATATATCCTTTCATAGAAGTATGAACTATGAACATAACAACTTGGACGCAAAAATGGCGAATCAAGTTAAACGAAACTAAATCAACAAACATAAATTTCACTCTCAAAACGATAGGCAATCTTCCTGTATTCATAAATAACCAAATTATACCTTATGCTAACACTGCCAAATACTTGGGTATATGAACTTGGATGCTAAACTAAAATGAAATGAGCACATAAAGAAAAAAAAGAGGAGCTAAACATTAAATACAGGAAATTGTACTGGTTACTAGGATGTAAATCAGAGTTGTCAGTAGAAAATAAAATCTTGCTATACAAACAGGTATTGAAACCAGTCTGGACGTACGGTATCCAAATATGGGACTGTGCAAAATATCAAATATCAATATACTCCAAACTTTTCAAAACAAAGTACTACGCGGAGTTGTAAACGCCCCTTGGTATATACGCAACAAAGACCTACATCGGGATCTACAGACAAATTGGAAACTAAAGAGAATAAGAGATCAGAACGTTTGCGGTAAAGCACTACCAGCGCTTGCAGATACATGAGAACGTCAAAATGAAAGCTGTACTGGATGTTGATAACAATATTCGTCGGCTGAAAAGAAGGAAACCACAAGAGTTACTACAATGAGCGATGGAAACATATTTTATATAATATTTTTCCAGTACACATGAACAAATAAAAAGAAGAAAAAGTCTTTAGTCGATCAAACAGATTGGTGTTGACACAAGGAAAGGTGCTTTTAGCCGGTAAGAATCCGGCATACTGTAGCAGAACACGGGTTCTACAGTATATTTTGAAGATCTCCACCGATCTACGATATAAATATGAAATATACTTTTTTGTTTCATCATTTTCATACTTTTGTATTATCTTATAATTTTGTATAGTTTTTATACCCTACACCTAAAGTATATTAACTTTGGTATGGTGTTTGTAACCACCAAAAGGAAGCGAGTTAGGTATAGACATGTATATATATTCTGAATCAGGATCACCGCCGGAGTCGATTTAGCGATGTCCGTCCGTCCGTCCGTCCGTCCGTACGCACGATAACTCAAAAAATAATGATGCTATCTTGATGAAATTTATATAGTAGGTTACTAATTACGAAAGAAAGGCTAAGTTCGAATCTGGACAAAATCCGTCCATGGGTTCGGATTCTGGAAGCTTCCGAATGATTCCGGGCTTTTGGAGATAATCTCCGCAAACGAGATTATCTCCAAAAGCAACAAAGATAGAACCTTCAAATTTTGTACAATGATGTTTCTTCCCGTTCGATTTATGTCTCTGAAATTTAAGAGGATTTGGTCCATGGGTTTGGGTTTTGGAAGCTTCCGAACGAGCACCAGAGCAAATGAGATTATTTCCAAAACCAACAAAGATAGAACCTTTAAATTTTGTACAATGATGTTCCTTCCCGTTCGATTTATGTCTCTGAAATTTAAGAGGATTTGGTCCATGGGTTTGGATTTGGAAGCTTCCGAACGAGCCCTAGAGCAAATGAGATTATCTCCAAAACCAATAAAGATATAACCTTTACTTTTGGCAGAATGGTGTTCTTTCATGTATGATTTAGGCCTCTGAAATTTAAGAGGATTTGGTCCATGGGTTTGGATTTGGAAGCTTCCGAACGAGCACCAGAGCAAATGAGATTATCTCCAAAACCAACAAAGATATAACCTTTAAATTTGGCAGGGTGGTGTTCTTTCATGTTTTATTTAAGTCTCTGAAATGTGAGAAGATTTGGTCCATGGGTTCGGGTTTTGGAAACTTCCGAACGAGCCCCAGAGCAAACGAGATTATCTCCAAAACCAATAAAGATAGAACCTTTAAATTTTTTATAATGATGTTTCTTCCAGTTTGATTTATGTCTCTAAAATTTAAGAGGATGTGGTCCATGGGTTTGGATTTTGGAAGCTTCCGAACGAGCCCCAGAGCAAATGAGATTATCTCCAAAAACAACAAATATATAACCTTTAAATTTGGCCGAATGGAGTTTTTTCATGTTTGATTTAAGTCTCTGAAATTTGAGCGGATTTGGCCATGGGTTTAAATTTGAAAGAATTTGAACCGTGGATTCGAATTTTGGAAGCTTCCGAACGAGCCGCAGAGCAAATGAGATTATATCCAATACGAACAAAGGTAGAACCTTTGAATTTGGTACAATGGTGTTCTTTCGTGTTTGATTTATGTCTCTGAAATTTAAGAGGATTTGGTCCATGGGTTTGGTTTTGGAAGCTTCCGAACGAGCCCCAGAGCAAATGAGATTATCTCCAAAACCAATAAAGATATAACCTTTACTTTTGGCATAATGGTGTTCTTTCATGTATGGTTTAGGCCTCTGAAATTTGAGAGGATTTGGTCCTTGGGTTCGGATTTTGAAAGCTTCCGAACGAGCCTCAGAGCAAATGATATTATCTCCAAATGCAACAAAGATATAACCTTTAAATTAGGCAGAATGGTGTTCCTTCATGTTTGATTTATGTTTCTGAAATTTGTGAGGATTTGGTCCATGGGTTCAAATCTTGGAAGCTTCCGGACGAGCCCCAGAGGAAACGAGTATATCTCCACAACCAACAAAGATAGAACTTTTATTTTTAGTACAAAGGTGTTCTGTTATGTTTCCTTTTCTGTAAAATTGGAAACTGACATTTGAAAGAATTTGAACCATGGGTTCGTATTTTGGAAACTTCCGGACGAGCACAAGAGCAACGAGCATATCTCCAAAACCAACAAAAGTAGAACCTTTAAATTTAATAGAATGGTGTTCTGGCAAGTTTTCTTTATGTTCCTGAGATGGATTCGATGAATTGGAGTGGCAATTCGGGTAGCTGACACAAACATCCCAAGGACTACCAATCTTCGAAAATAATTAAGATAGAAACTTAAAATTTTATACAAGGGGGTCAAGCATATCCCAAGCGGATGCCTCTTTTACGTTCTTGAAATTCGAGTTGAATAAGACAGAAAAGGGAAGAAGTTCAAGCAGCTGCCAAAAACAGTTATGGATTTTTAATTTAATTCGAATTATTCAGGTGTAGGGTATTAATAAGTCGGTTGCATCGACTTACTGTTACATTTACTTGTTTTTTTATAATTTGTTTTATTTTTATTGTTTTTTTTTTTAATAAATTCTTTGAAATCATTTTCTTCACCATTAAGTTTTTTTTTTTTTTTATTCATTTTCATTGCAAATTCAAATTGCAATTTCGATATTTATTATTTAAAAAAAAAAAAAAAAAAAGTAAAATAAAAAAGACATAACTATAGTTATAAAGCTTGGGAATAAAATACATGCCTCTCATTTCAAAAATATATAAAGGATATGTATATATATATATTATAGTTTAGAAGATAATTAAATATTTAATACTTAATCCATTTAGAACAAAATCAATTTTCTCAAATAACAAAAATTATTTCTTTTATCATATTAAACAAGAATACGAAAAAGTAATTAGTAGATTATTAGCAAATCACCTCAAAAATTATGTACTATTCTAGCACAGTGGGATGTCGTGCCAAAAAAATATAATAAAAAAATGAAAATTAAGAAAATTGCTATATGAATATTATGAAAAATATTAATTCTAAATATCCGATCATTAGTTAGAGTTTATCTATTCTTATTGCATTACTATATTATTAGTACCATATACATAATTTTAAGTATTATTAGTTAATTATTATAGAAAATTAAGATACAAAAATTTTTTTTTCAAAAGTTATTTCAAATTAAGATATTTCAAAAGAAATATAAAAGTATAATAGGTATACGTTATACTATACTTAAAATATTGAATTAATTAAAATATTGAATAGAATTTTAGAATAATATTTTCGATAAATATTTATTAAAAATGATTTTTAAATGAATTTGTGTCTGTCGGTCAACAGAGTAATATTAGAAAATGTACTAGGAAAGAACAGTTTAGATAAATTTATAAGGGGATCTTTGCTTTTCTTATTTTTTTTTTTTTTTATACATGGTATATAGTTGAAGTTAAACAAATGGTTATTGTTAATTCCAAAATAATTAATATTTACAGAGTTTTTAATCTTTTTCTTGTTTCAAGCCTTTTATAATATTAGCTTGAAATTAAATTAAGTGTACAGAGTGTTTCTGACTAGAATACTCGCACTGCACTCAGTGATTGGAGAAATTAAAACGAACAAAAATTTGTATATAGTATTGTTAAAATTGTAATTGTATTGTAATTGTATAAAATCAGAACCACATACAGGGTGTTTCAAAAGAAAATTGAGTTTGAAACATAATTTTTTTTCCCTTTTAAATCATTTAAAATTTCATAACTTTGTAACTGTTGGGTATATGAGGATCATTAGTACACAAAAATTAAAGCTGATAATTTACTTTACAAAATACAAAATGCATTTTTTTTTATGCCTCTATAGCAAGCCGTTCAAAAATTATAGAATTGTTTATGAAAAACTATTAATAAATTTTAAAAACCCCATATATTGGAAACGGTGTACAATGGGGTACAATTTTATGCAGTGAAGGTACTTGAGTTGGAAACACCCTGTATATTAAATTGAAATAAAAAATAATTACTTCTTTTTTTGTAGTTTTAATTGTATAAAAAAACAGATATTTTTTATTATTCATAAAATTGATTTTACCTATAAGTATGCAATTTGTTATAATTTTTTTCAAAATTTAAATTCTTTATTTAATTGTTTGAATTAATTTAAAATATCTTTAAAAATTTCTATAAAGAACAAAAATAAGTTTAATTTAAAAGAAGATTCTCTCTAATAAATAATTATAAGTATTAAATAAAGGTGAAAAAGAAACACACATTAATACAATGTACATATATATTATAATAAAACGGAAACACTGTAATTTTAGTTTTTCCATATATTAAGTCTCGTGTTAGTTCTGGTTGCTTTGCCTTGCATGCATTAAAGTAATTATATTCAAAATAAATTTTTCACAATATTAAACTAATAATTGCTAAAATTAAAATTGATTTAAAATTAAAATAAATATAATACGTATATCTGCTAGTAATTTTATTGGTAGCATGCAAGGAAATTTTGCAAATAATTATTTTTTTAAATATATGTATGTAGTATAAAAAAAATATTGAAAATTTGAGGGTATAAAATGTTTTGCGAATTTTTCCCCTCTAATATATAAAAGCATTTTGCAGTTTGCATGATTTTTTCGGTTGATATAGAATAAGAATAAGACGTATACGATTGGTCTGAAATTTTTTTATTTTTTTCCTTTCAAAAAAATTATTAATAAATTAAAAGTGGCGCCAAATTTTAAATATTACCATACTAAAATAAAATATTAGATAAAATTAATAAAATAAATCTTAAATTTAAAAAGAAAACCTTATATCTTTGGAGAATAAATAAAAAAAAATTTTCATTTTCAATGCAAATGTATAATATTTACTGAAATATTCGTATATCATTATTTTGATTAAAGGAAACTATTTAAATTGAAAGAATTTCCTTTAAAAGAAACTGAAATATGAGCAAGTGCACATGAGTGCTCAAGTCTACGGTTTTTCAGACAAAAGATTTTCAAATCTCAGTCAAGTCAATGGATGGTATAAAATATAATGTAAATAATAAAATAAATAATAAATTTAATATTTCGTGCCACAATCGCACCTGAAACAAAAGGTTGATTTACTTCTTCGACATCATTGTATGTGGTGGGAAATCAAAAATAACAAAAAGGATCTAAGTTTAGTCTTTTTTATAATCTAACTTAGAACTTTTGTGAGCAAAGTTTGTGTTTTTTGTTTTTTCATTTCAAATGATATTAAATCATACTTTATATAATATCTTATAAGTATCTAAAGAACCAATATTAAAACATTGCGTTTCAATTTTGTTTAGAGTAGAACTTCAAATATTTCCTTTCTGACATAAAGTCTGGTTCAAATTTGGCGGTGAAAAAGCATTATCCAATTCTTATATTTAATTTCTTTTTTTTAAAAAAAAAAAAAGTAAAACTAAAATTATGTTTTTATTAAATTTTTTTTAATTCAATTTAATTCATTAGACATCATAACAGAATAACATCTTTTTAATTTTCTATAATTTTTTTCTTGTCTGTCCTTGATCTTGTGCAACAGTTTTTTTTTTGTTTTGTTTTTTTTTTTTTTGCAACATTTTCGACATTGCTACTTTTAATTTATTTATTAAAAATTACACAAAACAAAAAAAAAATGAAATCTAAAAACAAAAAAAAAAGGAACAAGAAAATTCTAAATAATTTATTTTTAACATTCAAGGAGGATTAAATATGACATCAAATTTGTTATTAAAAATTTCTCAGAATTATTTTAATAATTTACAAAAAAAAAAACAAGGTAAAAAAAAACAAAGGAAAAGAAGTACATAAAATATACATACATATATATATATATAATATATTGTATACATAGTTATTTTTTAAGAATATTTTAAAATAAATTAATATAAAATTTCATTTGGCCCACCTGTTGGTTTTAAAAGTAACATAACCGAAATATAGATTCTGAATTTTTTCAAGATCTTTGTTAGACGAAACATTAAAGTTATAGATCCTGAATGATGTTATAGAAGTGATGGTAAAATATTAAAATCTTACTTTTATGAAAATAGCCAATATATGTAACATCTCTTGCAACCAACAATAAAAAAACAGTTTTAATATTAATTAGTATTTAATTTAAAACCTTGAGTATAAACTAAATTCTGAGCTTAATATAATTTGCTTATTCTCTAATATATCAATTTTGATAAGTTGAGACACCATGTCACCCCGTCTGAGGCATAAGTTTAGAACCGTCCTGACATCCCCTGATTTGTATTCTCTAAATTAAAGTATTGTGATATTTTTATAGAACCACTGTATGCCAATAATTTCTACAATTGAAAAATCGAGTAAATTTTTCAAAACACCTTCTTTGATTGCAAAGTACGGACATTCATATAAAAGATTGTATAACAAATAACTAAATCGAGAGTACTTATAGAACACATAAAATTTAAATTTATATTATTGTTTAAAAGGGTATAAATAAAAATAACATACTTCGACCTTTTGCTATAGATCTATTTCGCTTATCCTATAACTAGGTGCTGTGAATTTTGGCTGCAGTTATAATACTCATGTCAGTTTTATTGCCTCAATCTGTAAAAAATTTATTACATTCAAATCATCTTCGGCAAAGGACTTCTAGCTGCACATATTTTTCTCGGGAGTCGGAAGGTTTACTCAGAAAATAGAATTCCTTAAAACCTAAACCAAGTTGTAGCTATTGTTTAAGAACAAAAAGTTTATAAAACATTCATCATTTTTAAAAAAAAAATTAATTATCTTTATGCAAAAGTTTGCCTTTCCCATTATAAAATGTTTATTTTTCAACTCTTTTATATAAAATTCATCTTGTTTTCATTAAGAAAAAAAAAAAAAAATTGTATAAAAAGAAAGAGAAAGAAAATAAAAATCTATAATTGGTAAATAAAAACAAAACAAAAGCAAAAGTAAAACAATTTTTATTCCATTTTTTTTTGTTTTTTTTTTTTTGTAATTTATATCAACGTAATTGTAATTTAATATTACCGCGACGATGACTCGGTCACTTAATGCAATCACTGTCAAGGTTATAACAAATAGTAAACGATTGAAAATTATGCTTTTCTACAAGTTAAGAAAAACAAAAAAAAAAAAAAAACAAAAATTAAAAATAATTAGTATGGATTTCATGGAATAGTCTCTAAAAAAATTAATTTAATCACATTTAATATCGTATCAAAAATATATTTTCTTTTCTTTAAATATTTAACATAAAAACATTCAAATAATTAAAAAAAAAATTTATAATTAAAAATTTCTTCATTCATTTTATTGAAAGTGTAAAAGGTAATTAGAAATCGAAATCGAAATCGAAATCATTATCTATTTGATTTCGATCATAATTCCAACACATTAGCTATCACTAATTTCGGACTAAAAAACTTAAAATGACGGTTCTTAGATAGGTATTATTTTTAGAAAAAAAAAAGGTAATAAGTTTTCAAATGAGAAAATACTCACTCTACCCTCTTATGAAATCTATTAAATTTGAAATACATTAACTTTTGTTCTGAAGAAATTTTTAATTCAATGAATAGAAAACTAAAATGATAAACTAGAATTTATTTCATTATTGAACGTTCTTTAACTGAATCAACATATAAGTTGACGCTTCTTTGTTTTATTTAAACGATATGTGTTCGGCGCTGTGAAACCAAACCATACGCAATAAAGCTATAATGGATTTATTTCGCTTTTGAATGAGAAATACAGCCATTTCATCAATTTTTGTCGCGAATGGCTTTATTTCGCATACAATTGCGAAACAAAAATTGGATTTATTTGCTTTTTTTTGCTTCAAATAGAAGTATGTAATTTAAATTTTACATACATACTTATATACATATTAAGGTTTGTAAACCGGTGAAAACTGAAAACGGTAAACCGGCTTTTTAATTCAATTTACTGAAACGGTAAAGACAAAAAGCCGGTTTAGAACCGGTTAAGAACTTGATAAAAAATCAAAAACCGGTTTTTGAAATTTTCCGAGCTCTAATACATATGTACGACCCTAAAACAAAATTTCGCTAGGGAAAATATCGCAATAATTATTATTAATTTAATTGGAAAAATTTTGGAAAAAGTAAAATTCGGTTTTTATATCCAACTCTAAAATCTATCAAATATTCTGTAAAAAAAACGTATACTCCTGATTTTGAATCCAAATTTAAAATCACTCCTCGTGCCATTTTGTTCGGTCACCATATCTACATGCTCCAAGGAAAAGGAGACAACCCTGATTTTGAATCAACCTTTAAAATTGCTGCTAATTCAAAAAGTCATATAAGACATATATATAAATATTTTGGATGAAGGGGAAAGGAAATTTCTCCGAATTCAGAATATCGTATATACATAATATGTAAATATTCTGTAAAAGACGTAAAACTCTGGTTTTGCAATCAATTATAAAATTCCTTCTAATTATTTTCTTTTCATATATATTTAAACATATAATGATAAGTGTAATCCCTAAAACCTCGCTAAAAAAACGCCAAAATGATTTTGTAACCAACGCTAAAATTTTTCCTAATTGTTTCTGCAAACTATATTACTCCATTTATTTGTAAATAGCTATGTACTTATTTTTAAACTTTGTTGTTTACTAGAAAATTAGAATTCGTATCAATGGCTTTAATTAGTAAAATTTTAGAAAACGGATATGGTTTTACTTCGTATTTGAAAAGGCAATAAAGCCATACGCGAAAAAATTTACGATATACGGCTTTTTTTCTTATTAAAAAGTGAAATAAGGTCATTATGGTGTTATTTCGTATGGCTTTATTTCACTGCCCCGTACATACTAGTGCATACATTAATATATATATTTTAAGGATTAAATTGAACCGACTTTAGTTAATTTTTAATAATTTTTTGTGTTTTATTTTTACATAAAATAATTTTTATTATTTTTTATATTGAAGTGGAAACGTTCATCTTGATTTAACTATATAACAAACCAGTTTCACTCTACAAAATTGAACATCAGAAAAGAACATCAGAAAAAAAAAAAATATATAAATTTATTTTCTCAATACAGAAAATGAGTTTTAACAAAAATTTTACAGGTCTTTTTGGTATTTATTAATTGTGGCTTTAATAATTGTAGAACAAAGATTTTATCAGATATTAAATTTTAATAAACATTTTTATATATTTATGTATTATTAACTGAAGTGAAAAATTGAGAAGTTAATTTTTTTTATTTTTTTTTTTTAACTGAGATTATTTTTTAACTATTTAATACTACAGTAATTAAGATTGAAGTACTTATGATAGGTGCAAATGTTTTAAGATACATTCAATGCAACTTATATTATAAGTATTATTTTCGCTTTCTTTTGTTTTGCTTCCGCGCAATAAAAAAAAACGAATTATATACATATATTATAATTATGTACATACTTTAAATTAGTTTACTTTACTTATAAATATATTTAGTTATATGGAGGGTTAGAAATTATAAAGGGATAATAAAATTTATTTAAGTAACTTTAACCATTTGATTTGAATTCGTGGACTTCTTTTTTATCATGGGGTTTTTTCAATCGTCACTCTTTACTTGTCTTCTTTTGTCACCTTAACGTTGTAATAAAAAATTATAAAACTGTTATTTCTAATTATAGAATTTATTTTTAATTAATTTTTTTTTTCTTTTTATCTTTTTATAGCAAACACTTCAATTTTAATTGAAGATGTAAGACGCGGTGAGAAATTAAAAGATATTGCAAATACAATAACAAATCTAAGTCAATCAAATTGTTTTTATTCAAATAATAACTCAACAACACAAACAACAACAACAACAAATAACAATAATAATAATAATAATAATCAACAAAATGTATTAGATGAAAAACCAACACGTGATGAAACTGATTTTCATCATAATAATAATACACAACAACAAACAATAGTTAATATGCGACCAAAGTCATTACCATTAACATCAAGTACAGCACCTGCCATTGTAGCTGCCATTGTTAAAAAATTACCACCAGTCATTACAACAACACAACAAACAACAACAGCAACAACAACAACAACATCAGGAATAACAAAAAATGGTCCAACCAAAAATATTGATAATAAAATCAATAATAATATTAATAAACAACCTAGTCCTAGATTACAACAACTTAAATTACAATCAATGAATCAATATAATAGATTATCACCATTATCAAAATCAAATGAACGTGGTGATCCAGATGGTGGATGTAATTTAGATGATTTATCTAATAATTATTTATCAAAAAATTCTGAATTACGTGTTAATTTACCAGCTGAAGAAATTTCAAATTCGAAAAAAGGTTGGCTTATGAAACAAGATACAAGAACTGGTGAATGGTCAAAACATTGGTTTACATTGCGTGGTGCTGCATTATTTTTTTATCGTGATCCAGTTTCTGAAGAGCGTGGTGTTTTAGATGGTGTTTTAGATGTTAATAGTTTAACTAGTGTTTCAGAAATTACAACTTCTAGAAGTTTTGGTTTTCAATTGACAACATGGGATAATCGAAGGGTAATTTTAGCTAGTATATCAGCAAATTCAAGAAATAATTGGATGAATATATTGAAAAGTGCAGCAGGTCTGCAACCAAAACCCAATATAAAACCTGAACAAAAAACTGTTGATAATATGGAAACAGATTTAATTATTAATGAAAATAATACAAATGATTTAAAAACTGAAATTGAAAAAGATTTCATTAAAGCCCAAAGAAATCAAGATATACTTGTTAATAAAATTGTAATACATGAAAGTTCACCAATAAAAGAACAACCGACATCAACACCAGCTATAATAATAAAACCATCACCAACAACTCCAGTTACACCATTAACTTCAAAATCAATTCTATTTTCATCAGATGAAGAATATAGAACAGCATCTGAAGGAGGAAGACGTGAAAGTGTTGATTGGGGTTCACCATTATCACCATCACCTCCCATTCCTTTAGCATTATTTAGAGCAAAAGAAAGAATGCGTAATAGAGCTGGTGGTACAAGTCCTCGATTACATAAACGTAGTCGTTCATCACCACCAAGTTCAAGGAGAAGTACTGTAGACAGTATTGGTTCAGACGAATTACCTTTAATTCATCCAGTTCAGGAAGAGTTAAATATTGACAGAGAATTACAACAGAGATTAGGTGCTGCTGAAAAAGAAAGAGATATGTTACGTGAAGAAGCCAAAGAAAGAGAAGCTAGAATGTCTGAACTATTAACAACTTTAGAGAGAACCGAATTAGAAATGACTGCCAGAATGCAAGAAATGGAAGAAGCGAGAGATAAATTATCCAGACAACTTGAAGAAGCAAATAACAATGCTGAAGAAGTGGTCAATCGATTAACATTAGAGTTAGAAGAATGTCAGAAAAAGGTAAGCGATTTAGAGGATAGACTGTCTAGAGGAATTGAAGAAAATGAAATACTGTACAAAAAATTACGAGAGTTGGAAGGTAGTTCAAGCAGTCTTAGTAATTTAAATCGCAGTAAAATAAAACGTTTGGATTCTTTAAGCGATCTGACAAATCTAACAGAAATTGATCCATTTTGTCTAGATCGTGATATGTTGGCTGATGAATACACGGAACTTAGAACAAGATTTGAAAAAGCTGTTAATGAAATTAAAGCAATGAAAAAAGAACTTAAAGAATCACAAAATCAATATGATAGTCTGGAAATATCATATGCTGCTCTTAAACAAGATTTGGAAAGAAGAGATATACAAGATAAATCGCAGTTGCAAATGATGGCTGAAAGAATACAAGATTTAACTTTAAAATATACTAGTTCAGAAAAACAAGTTCGTACACTAAAACAAAAATTAGCTAAATCCGAAAGAAGACGTTCATTATCTTTGAAAGGAAAAGAACAATTAACCTTATCAAAAGAACTTGAAAACAAAGTCAGTGAATTAGAAACCAAAGTTGATGACTTAGAAAAATCGTCTAGTCACGATAAACTAACATTAAATAATAGCAGTAACAGCAGTTCTGCCCAACAAAATACTGAAACAGATTCTAAAAGTTCATCAAAACGATCAGGTTCATCAACAATTCAATCACGTCGACGAAGCTTAGAAAGTTCAGCGACAAGTACTGACAGCTTACAGTTTATGGTTAGATTAAATGATTTAGAGAAACGAATTGAAACTGCTGCTTCAAATACCAGTAATAAAAAATCTGACAACAGTGGAATTAAAACTTCGCCATCTAATACAAAACTTTCAGAACATTTAGTTGAAAGGTTAAGGTGTCTTGAAGGTGTATTAGTTTCTAGTAAAGATAAATTAGAACAGAGTCTTCAGCAATTACAAACTTTAAGATCATCAAGAACCAGGCGATCAGTATCACCAATAACAGATCGTAAAGATTCTTTTAGATTTGTTGAACGTTGTTTAAATGAAGTTGTAAAATTAATACGAGAATCGTGTGAAACATGCATTGTTAGTAATCCTATTGAAAATTGTCAATCAACGACATCCGGTGTTCTTTTGTTACCTGATTCAAGTCCAATTAAATTAGCATTAAGTCAATTAGAAATGCAATTACGAAATAAATTATATGATCTTTTGAAACAAAGAAGAGTTTTAAGAGAACGAAATGAATTAACATCACGTAAAGACTTAGAATTACTTGCTGAACGAATTGCTTTCGAAAGTGTTATTTTTGGTAAACTTCGGGATTCAATAGCTCGAGCTGAAAATCCTAGTTTGTTCGGTGAACAACAGACCAAAGCCGAAGTAGCTGAAACAACCCAATTGATGTCAATTCTTAAAGCCAAATTAGGTGGTAAATGTGCCTTTAAACCAAGTGGTAGTTTAGATATTTTATCTGGTGTTTTAGCCAGACGTTTAGTTTGTTCATCATATCGAAAAGATCGTAGAATTAAAAGTGTAGAATTACCTCCAGTTGATCAAAAAATATTGGATAATCTTCTAAGACAACAGAATGAAATTAATTTAATTGCAAAACGTTATAAAAACAATGCCATGGAAAGTTTAGCATCCGGTTTAGCTGCAGAAACTTTAAGTTATATTAGCTCAAACGATGCTGTTCAAGGTGCCATTCAAGAAGCTTGGCGTCAAGCTCAAGAAACTGTTAATGCAGAACTAGTTCAATCTGAAATTGCTCATGTTATGTTAAGAAATGCTGAACGTTTTGAAAATTCAATAACACCAGCTTTTGGTTATACTTTGACTAGTGAAGAACGTCTAACATTTGAAAATTTTGCAGATGCTGTAAACGATGCTTTAAGAAAAGAAATGGATCAAACAATAGAACAGTTAACACAATGTTATGAAGAAAGTTTGAAAAAAATGAAACGTGGTCAATGGCGACTTCATTTAGAACAAGATAGAAAATCTAGTGAAGGTAGACAACTTCTTTGTGAATTTGCTGATATTATTGCACATAAAGCTCTTGTTGATGCTAGAATTTCTGTATTAAAAGGAGATTATTCACCACAATTTTCAAGTAATTCAAAAGATCTTTGTGAATTTAGCATTGCTACTTTACAAAAATATGAAAATCTTTTTGATGAATTAGCAAATGATCTTCAGATTTCTAATCCTAATGATATGATAGCAGAGGCTGATTTTAATTACATTTATAAAAACAGAACAATTGATTTTATTAGTGATGAAACTCATGTTAAAGAAATTTCAACAGCACTTGGTGAATTAGAAGAATCATTAGTTGTTTTAGAAAGTACTTTAAATCCAAATACAACAATATCTTTAATATCACAAGATATAGAAAATTTTAAAGGAGTTTGTTTTAAATGTCGAGAATTAAGACAAAGAGTTGATTCAATGATGAATACTGCTCAAAAATTAACCGAACCATGTTATGAATGTCAACAATTACAAACAAATTTAAGAAATTTAACAAATCAACATGAAAATGAATTAAAAAATATTATATATCAACATGAAACAAATATAACATCATTAAGGAAACAAATTGAAGGACATTTAAATCAAATTAAAACACTTGAAACAGAACGTTCAACATTAATTGAAGAACTTTCATTACAATCAAATATTGTTGAAGATCATGAACGTGAATTAGAAGCTATTCAAATGAAATTAAAAACCAAACATGATGAATGTCATCAAAAAAATAAGGATAATATTAATTTAGCTGAACGTTTACAAGAAACTGGTGAAAAATTAAAAGATTTATTAAATGAACGTGAAAAATTAACAAATAAATGTGCTCGACAAGATGAAGAATATGCATCATTATTGCAAGAACGCGATTATATTCAAGCTGAATTAAATAAAGAACGTGAACGTTCACGGAAATTAGAAAAACGTTTAGAAATGCTTGAAAGAGAACATTCAAAACAATTAGAATGTTTACAAGAGGCATATAGAGATCAACTTTTATCTCATTGTTCCGATATATCAAGTATACCAGAAGAAGAAAGTTTTCGACAAAGATACCAAACTGAAATTGAACAACTTAGGGTAACTAAAACAAAACAAAATGCTTAAAATTAATATTTTTAATCTCCGGATTTTTTTTTTTTGTTTTTTGAATTTAAAACAGACATTATGCGAAAAAGGTCTATCAGCAATGGAATCTTCACATAGAAGAATTATTACTGATCTTGAAGAACGTCATAGAGTCGAAATTGAAAGATTACTGTTCGAAAAAGAACAAGCATTAGCCGAAGAAACCCAAGTAAATTAATTTAATTAATATAAAATTTCTGAAGTTTATTTCTGAATTATTTTTATAAATATAATAGGCAACTTTAGCTGCTCTTGATGCAATGCGTAAAGCACACCAAAGTGAAGTTCAAAGAGAAGTTGCAAGATTTAAACAAGAATTTCTTAGACAATTTCAACATGGGGAAAATATTGGTCCGATAAGAGAAAAAGAGTATGTATAGTATAAATATTTTATTTCATATTTAAATTTATTAATAAATTTTAAAATTATAGAGAGGAACTTGAAGAATTAAGAGAGGAAATTCTTTCATTCTCTGAGAAATATTCAATTAAATGTGTTGAAAATGCAGCACTTGAAGAAAAATTACGAGCAGCAAATCAAAAATTAAAACATTTACAACAAATGCAACAGTTAGAATTAAGGTATAAGAAAAGAAAAATATAATTTAATTAATTATTAATTTTAAAATTAAAATAGTTTTAAATTTTATTCAAATAAATAGAAATAAACAATTTCGTGCTCATTTAGCATCTGATGATTTATCAGATCCAAATTTTCGTCATAATCTGATTGCAAAAGGTGCAGAAACAACATGTCCAGAAAGTGAAGTAAGTATTATAGGTATTTGTTATTGATTTTTTCTTTTTTTCCAAATCATTCACTCTATAAATATTTTACATTCATTTCCAAAAACAAAAAAAAAAAATAATAATGGGAGAAATCTCTAAAAAAAAAAGCTAAGCTTTAAATATAGTTTTTTATTTATTAACAATTTATTTTTAATTTTTAATTTTTAATTTAAAAAAAAAAAAACCCATTTTGTTTTATCTAACAGCATGATTTTGATGTAATGATATACGATAATAATAATTGTACAACGAAAAATAATGTTGTTACTGTTGTAACAAAAGAAAAAAATAATGTTGCACTACCATCAACATCATCATCACCAATTACAACAACAACAACATCTACGTTAATAAAAAATCAATTAGAAAATATTATATTTGATTTAAATGCAAATAAAAATGATCAAAATAATAATAACAATAATAATAGCAATAATTATAACAATAATAATGATTTAATATCATCATTACCACCAACACCACCAACATGTTCACCACCATTATCTGAATCAGATAATGATGATTCATTAGATTTTTTACCTATAAATGATGTTGATTTTAATAATGAAAATAATTTAAATCAATTTAAATCATTTAATGAAGGTAATAATTATTTAGTTTATGTTTTTTTTTTTTTGTCAACTTTCTGTTTAGCTTCTTAAAATTTTCTAACAGTTTTTTTTGTTTTTTGTTTTTTTTTTTTTTTACACAATTTTAATACATTATCACCATTTCTTTTTATATTCACCACATTTTCTTTATTTCTATTTTTTCACTATTCTTATTTCAACTTGGTGGTGTTTTACATTAAATCCATATGTTTTATAGTACAAAAAGTGTATTGATATTATTAAATACTAATAATTTTCAATTAATTATAAAAATCATATGATAGAATTATTAAATCATTAAGAAATCATTACTTTTACAACAACAATTATTTTTTTACTAAAGAATATTTTGGAAAGTGTTAAAAAAACTTAACTTGGAATTGAGTTTTTAGTACATTTATAAAAAAATTTTGAAAAAATGTCTGTCCGTCTGTTTACAAAACTTTTACACCGTTAAAGATACATAAGATTTTTTAAAATTAATATTTAAAAGTACCGTTATGTGAAAACCAAATTTTGCATGATTTTTCTACCTTTATAACTCCAGCACACTTTTAGATAGGTGTTTGTAATCTTAAGGCAAGAAAAAACTTTTAGAATTAGCATAAGTTTGCTCAGAAATTTTTTTTGTACCACCCCTCTTTATCAGCTATAATTAGGGCTCAAAAATTGAAAATTTGTTATTTTGAAACACATGTAACTTAGGCACCTGCACACATTTTGCAAAGACAAAATGCACCCATTCGGCAAGATAAAAAAATTTAGGCTCAGTAATATATTTTTATGTGTGTTAATGGTTTCTTTTAATTGTGTATAGGGTTCCAAAGTTACAGCCCCCCAAAATTGCAAAAAAGCCATATTTTCAGATATATAAATTTCAGGCTCTGCCTGTAAAACTACTACATTTTACAATCAAAAAACACTAGAAGACCGGAAATCTTCTTACCTCTATAAAACAATATCAAAATTATTCAATATTATGTAATTTTTTAATATTTAAATTTACCGTTATGTGAAAAATAAATTTTGCATGATATTTCTTTGTTCATAACTCCGGCACGCTTTGAAATAGGAACTGAAATTTTGAGACAAGAAAGAACTTTTGGAATTAGTATAAGTTTTCTTAGAAAATTGTTTTATACCAGCCTCTGTTTAAGAGCTATTAGGGCTCAAAAATTTAAAATTTCTTATTTTTAGGGATCTGTAACTTAGTTTATTTTTTATTTTTTTTTTTGTCAACTTTCTGTTTAGCTTCTTAAGCACCTGTACAAATTTTTCTTCGGCAAGACATAAAAATTAAAGCTCCAGTAATATATTTTTACGTGTAATAAGGGTTTTCCTTAGTTATGTAGGGTTCCGGATTTACTATCCTTCAAAATTCACAATTTTTTATATGAAATTTTCAAATTTTGGTGCAAGTCACAATTCTAAACAGTATGTATTATCTTTTGAAAATGTGCGCTTTTAAAAACCGTTGGTTTACATTCTGCCTTGTTTTTGAATAACAGTAATAAAAGTTTCTATACTGTCCAGTTTCAAAAATAACTCAGCACCCAGCATGTGTTTTTTTTTGTCATGCTTGACGAACGTTTATTGTTGACGAACTACTTGACGAATGTTCTTAATGTTAAAATTTTTTTTTTTTAGAACATTTTACGCACATTTGAAAAAATTTATGTCATTTCAGTTCATCTCAGTGTAAATGTAATTTATAACATAGAACTTTAGCATAAAATAATGTTTCAGTGTTTCAACTAAAAGTGTGCCGGAGTTACGAAAATAGTAAAATCTTGCAAACTTTTTTTATTAAATCAATTTTTAATGTTTTGTCTTTCGGCAATCATATATTCAATGTTAAGAAGAATCTGTGATATCTACATTTAAAAGTAGGACTTTTCCCAGCTTTGAGAGCTGTAGTTTCATAATGAATGGGTCTACATAAAAATGTTATTCCATAACATTATTATATTTTATAAAGTTGCTTCTAATAAATGCGTGAAACTACTTCGTATCAATAAGATAAAACACTTCTAGATTTGATAGAGTTTAGTGTGTAAACATCAAGAAAAATCTGACATTCGAACTTTTCGGTTTCAAAGGAGCAGTTTTAATAAGTTGTATGGAGAAATATTTTTATAACCGAATATCTTAATGTGGAAATTATAAAAAGATATTGGCGAGCTTTACAACTTTTGTTTAGGAATCATGGTTCCACGTCGTCCTGCTTGGGCACTTTTTGGGCGCGTTTTTAAATCCTTAACATCATGTGGGGTATCATTATCGAAGATCTTGGCGAGCTCTACAACTTTTGTTTGGGGGTGATGGTTCCACTTCGCCCATCTTGGGTTCTAAGGGTGGTTTTAACTCCTTACAATAGAAATCAGGGATACAATGCTCTTTTAAAATTTCATGTGATGTAATCAACTGTTTCAACGATTGCAATTGCAAGCACACATTATTAATTATTATATCCATTGTTAAAATTTCATTGTTCTATCTAAAACCGTATAGAAGTTTTGTAAGCACACGGACAGACACAGTCAAACGAATACGCAAATTTTTTGAAAAATGAAATAAAATAATTTAAATATCAAAGTTTTAGATTTTAAGCTTTAAATCAAATTTCAAACACATTTTTAAGTGTCACTTAAAGAAAGGTATATCAATCTCTGCACCATACGATTAATTTCACAATATTTATTTTCTTTGTTTTTCATTGTTTTAAATGTTATGTTATGTTATTTTAATCTAAAGATACAATTTTTAAAATTATAACTGTGTATAAATTAAATATTAATATTATTGTATAAATATATTTTGCTTTTTTCTTTTTATGCACTAATATTGCTTTCACACATTTCTATATCTATATAACTATATATATGTTTTTGTATATCATTTCATTAAATAAAATTTTTATATACATTTTTATGTTATACATAAATTAATATTTAAAATATATTTTAAATTATTAATTTTTTTGTTTTCTTTTATTTAGGTTTGAAAACAATTCATTTGTGTAATAGTGATAATAAATTGGATAATATTTCAAAAATTATACCACCAAATTCAATTTCACCAAAGTTAATTACAACAATAACAACAACAACAACAGCAACAAATAAAACCACTTCAATTAATTGCACTAATCAAAATGATATTTTCAAAAATATACCAGAAGAACAACAGCAACAACAACAACAATATAATTATCATCAAAATCAACAACAACATCAATCTCAGAATAAATTTACTAATAAAAATGAAGAAAAAGAAAATAATAAAATATTTTTATCACAAATAAATAATAATAATAATTATTCAACATTTAATCAAAATAATTCAAAAAGTACAAATCAACAACAAAATCAACAACAACACCAACAACAACATGAACAATCATTATTTGATAATCATTATAAATTTAATTCTGATTTATTTAATTCATCAATTAAAATAAATATTAATAATAAATCAATGGAAGAATTACCAAAGATTAATAAAAATAAAATTTTGAATAAATCTATAAATAATAATAATAATAATTTAGTTAAATTAAATATAAATGAATCAGAAGAGAATTTAATATATAATAATATAAATAATAATAATTATAATAATGAAAATGATGATAGTATTATAAGTAATGAAAATAATATAAATACCGTTACAAATAATAATGATATTAATAATAATAATAAAATAACATTAAATTTAACAAATCTTAAAGATTTATTATTATTTAATACAAATATTAATAATAATAATAATAATAATAATAACAATAATAATAATCAATTTAAATCAATTGATAGTAATTGTAGTAATTATAAATCAGCAATATCTACACAATTAATAACATCATCATCATCATCATCATCAACAACAAATCAATCATTATCATCATTATTATTTACATCTTTAACATCAAACAATAATATAAATAATACAAATACAAATAATAAAACAATATCAACATCAACATCACAATTAACAAATATATTCTTAGAGAAAACATCAAATCAATATCAAAAATAATAACAACAACATCAAAAAAATATAAAAATTGATGATAATATTGTTAATGTTGTTATTGTTGAAACAGAAGAAAAAAATCAAGAAAATAATGTAATTAATAGTCAAAGTGGTAAAAATAATAATCAAAATACAATAATTGAAAATAATATAAAAACAAATGAATTAAAATATAATATTAATAATAAAATAATTAATAATACTGTTGAAGAAATCTGTTCAACCTCTCCCTTAAATGGGCGAGAAATTGAGCAAAATATAAATTTAATAAATTTAAACAGTAATAATATTATTATTAATGATAATTTAATATATTATAATCAACAATTACAACAGCAACAGTATCAATAACAACAACAAACTTCAAATGAATCATCTACTTTGACATAATCATCAATTATTAATCAAAATAATAATATCATAATTCATTTTAAAAACATTGAAAAATTTGTGGTCGTATCTCAAATGTCACTTTGCCAAACAAAAATACGAGCTCATGAGTAATTTTTGTATGAAAATGTGAGATTTGAGTTCAAGCTCAGTTTTATGCATTCGACCCTTGATCTTAAATTTATCGGTTTTGATAAATGATGGAGTTTTTCAAACTTATGTTGGATTCACCGCTTTAGATATTTTAGTTGCGATGTTTTTTATACGGAAATTTCAATTCTTTCATTTTTTTAAATTTAATTCAAAAGTTTTTTTTTCTCTTCGGAAAAAAGGTTGATTTAACTTTTGTGGAACACTTTTTAATCAAAAGTTGATTTTTGTGCGGAACTCTTTTTCTCATCTCATCAAATAAACAAAAATTTAAAATAATTTAAATGTCATTTTCAAACTTAAACTGTCTAAATTTTTTTTTTTTTAAATGTCATTTTCAAACTTACGCTGTCTAAATTTTTTTCTTCTGCAGAAAATATTGTTCTGAAGCGGTGAATCATTGTTTCTTGAGAATCTCGTGAGAATCTTCGAGAATCAACGATCGAGAATTCTCTTCTTTTTTTTTTTGTAAATAGTTCAGAAAAAATATGCCCAAGCGTAAGTGAACTAAGTATTAAGATTGATATTATTTGTTTTTTTTTTTTTTAAATACTGTTTTAACAAAATTATTATTTGGTATTTGCATTATTAAATTATAGATGTAATAAAAACTTATATATGTATATAGAAAATAAAAAAAAGATTGATATTTCATTTATGAAATCAAATTAAAATATAGTCTTTGTGATTAAAATTTCAATTAGTAAATTTTTAAAATTGTTTTTATTAAAGATATACCTAATATTATGACAAGGTTCAGATTAACTGACTGCGCATGCAGACAAAATGCAAAAAAAAAAAAAAATGATATCAATCATTACAAATAAATGGAACAATAAATTATTTTAGACCATGTGAATCAGATCTATATATATATATATATATATATATAGAGATATTTTTGCGCTCAATTATTTGATTTATTAAAAAAAATTCAATATTTTAGAAAAAAAAAAAATAACATAACAATTTAAAAGAATCATAATGATTCTTTTTACATACATAATATATACATACATATTTTATAAAAATATCTTTATATATATATATATATATATATATATATATGTAATTTTATTTTAATATTTTAAAAGAAAATTATTATTTTCTAAATAAATATATAAAATCAATACGAGTATATAGTTTAATTTTTAATATTTGAGTGTGTTTTGTTGTTTTTTTTTTTAATACACATATAAATTCTATATATACATCCATATATAATACATATTATTTGTATAATATATATTATAATATTAATAATATTAAAAAACTTTTTTTGTTTTTGTAATATTTTTTTTTTCATAAATTAATTAATTAATTAATTAATTCTATATATAATATATTATGTAATATTAAATATTTATAAAATGACGACAGTAATTATGTACTTGTCATAATTTTTTTTTTTTTTTTTTTTATAAAATTAATAAACAAACAAACAAATTATAACAGAATTGATATATATATATATATATAAGATATTCTTATACTAAGTAAATAAATAAAAAAAATATATAAAACAAAAACAACAAAAAAAAAAAAAAATATGGCGGATTGTTGATATGAATCTGTCATTATAAAACTGTTAATAAGTCAAAATTACTGTTGTTTTTTTTTTTTTTTTTTGTAATTATAGTTAATAATAATGTTTTTTTTTTTTTTTGTTAATTTTCTTTTGTATTATAGAAAAATATATATATTTTTTTTTTTTGATTTTATTTTTAAAAATTTATAATTATAATAATTTTAATATTGATTTTTGTTCTATTTTTTTTTTTTCAATCATAGTTTTTTAGTTTGTAAAATTTTTTTTTTTTTTTTCTTGTATAATTTTTAATTATTATGTTTGGTATTAAATTTAAATAAAAATTTTTATTAATAAGAAATAATAATTTACTTACAACAACAACAACAACAATAAAAAGAAAAATGATTCAAAAAATGAAATTAAAAAAATAAATAAATAATTAATAAATAAAAAAAAAAAAAAATTAATGTATTTAAATATAATATTCATTATATAATATTATGTATATGTATTATAAATATTTACGTTTCATGTTTATATAAAATGAAAATGTCATGTAATATCATGTCATGTTAAAAAAAAAAATAATTCATTATGTATAGTTTATTAATTATATATATTATTATAAAAAATATTATATACATATATATATATACAAAATGTTTCCCTTGTATTTTCCCATACAAAATGAAAATTAAAAAAAAAAAATTAAAAAAAAAAAAAATCCTTTGATTGTTTTGTTAATAATTTGCATAAAAATTATATAAAAATAAATAAAAAAAATAAAAAAAAAAATAAAGATTTATTATTGAAAAATTATTTTGTATTTTTATTTATTTTTAGTAAAAAATTTTTAATTAGATATATATATACCATTAAAATATATAAATACCTTAAAATCTATACCATTAAGGCCACTTCACACTTCAAACCATATTGTGTATTGTCATAATATGAATTTCATAAATGAATTCCATAAATTCCATAATACTGCATACATATATACAAAAGTAGTATAGTGTGAACATTAAAAAAGCGTCATTTGACATCCTTATTACGTTACACAACACATCCAATCAAATAACCGATCTTTTCGAAAACCATTTGTATTGTCAAATACAAAATCAAAACTGTTATTATTTAATTTATATTATAAAATTTTTAAAATATTCTTTTTATTTTTTGTCAAAATATTTAAAATAATTTGGCCTTCCATCTTTATTTATACACCTTAAACATTATAAATACACAAATGACAATACAAAATAATGAACACAAAATAGATTGCTATCATTATTCAATTCACTTTTGACTATTCAGCTGGTTAAACATAAGCAATACATTTCAAAAAGTCATATGACAAATCATTTTGCACCAGTCTTAAACATGGATTCCACATTAGATGATTTTTCAGTGTTTACGATCGATCTATTTGTCGCCACAGTCATGTAGATAATGATAAATTTTATCTTTCTCATCAGACAAACACACACACTTTAACAATTTCTATAAAAAAAAATTGAAATCCAGAATCTATTTGCCAGGAAAAGAACCTAATACTATAAACCACAACAAAACTATACCTACCACAGTCTATCGTAACGTTGAAATGTCTTATATGTAAATTAAGCTTTAAAGTTTGTAGTATATTTATACTCGTATTAACGTATTTAAGGTTATAATAAATTTGCCATTATCTACGTTTGTGATATCTTAAAGAAGTCGAGCAAAACATAAACTCAAGTGTACAGATCGAATTCTGAGTCGATTAAGTCGCCATGTACGTCTGCTGGTCCGCACGATAACTCAAAAAGGAGCAAGGTTTTTGATATTTTTACTACGTCACTTTTGTATAAAATTGTTAGTTTCGTTATTTAAATACATCAAGTTTGACCCGTGGGTATATACAACTTCCTTTTTTAAATGAAAATAACTTAGTGGCTATTGAGGTTAGGTATCTTAAATTTTGCGAAAAGATGTCATGGTGCATACAATTTGGTTGTGCTAGAGCAGCAGCTTTAGGCAGCTTGCAATAATTGAGGAAATTTTGTAAAAGATGATCAAATTTTATGGAAACAGGATATATTATGTTCATGCGAGTATCCTAGAGTTGACACAGTCTCTTCTACTGTATTTTTCCTCGTTTATAAAAAAAATTATTTAAAATTTTAACTTTATTTAAATTTCTATTTATTTATTCTATTTATTCAAAATTAATATACAGTTGTCAGTTATATATATATATATACATATATTCATTACGCTATATATTAAACATTATAATCATAATATAATACATAAAATAATTACAGAAAAGGATATTATATAGATAACATATGTGTTAATATATAGGTACAAAAGCATTAAAATCTAAAGATTCCTAATTTTTATTCTCACTTTACATAAATTAAATACATTCAAATCGCGTGTTTATAAAAGCCTAATGAAAATCAATTAAACTATTACTATTTGTTAAACAAATTTTACTCACAAAATCATAGTTCATAATGTAAACTTTTATACTCGTAAATATGCACATATATTTGCATTCATATACATATATATAATCTTGTATACACATAAATTCAATAAACATTGTACATTATCTAAACATGTTTCTGTACATTATCCGAATATATTTTCTTCAAACACAATCAAAAAGGAAAATGAAGTTTAGAAGTTTAGAACATTCAAACAAATTATTTTGATGTTGGAAGATGTGCGAAAACAAATCCAACTGTCATCATAGAATCACGACATCGTGTTTTAAACAAAAGAAAAAAAAAAAAATATTGTACCGATTCTGTTTGTAACAAAAATCCAATATATAAAAAAAAAAAAAATAAAAGAAAAAAAGTATTTACTACATGACCATTTTATGAATGTTTTTGTTTATTTTGTTCATCATCATCATTACCATTATATATTTTTTTTTTTTTTTGCTTATTTTTTCTTATGTTTAGTGAATTCTCAGGATTCTATTTACTATATTATATTTTAATTCAGTTTTCTCATGAAAATTTTAACTAAGAGCAAAAAATCATATCAGAAATTAATTCTGCCACTGACTTTTTCATATTTATAAATTATATCAGCCATTTAAATACAAATACTACAAATCAGTACAAATTGTTTAGATTTAGAGCAATTCAAATATTTTGAAAATGATGGTAGAATTTTATATTTTAGTGACGACAAATAGCACATCAGACAATGTTGATACCAGACCATTGTATATTTGACAGACAACAATATGTATAAACAGCCGGAAAAGTTAAGAAATATTTTTTTTTATTTTAGGATTTAGGGTTAGGGTTTATTGATTAAACTGAATAAATGGTTAAACTGGATGATATGTGGAAGTAAAAAATCACCAAATTTTAACTAAGGGCGTACATTCGCAAAGAAAGTGATGTGATGCGGAGTCTCTTCTGTTCCTTCTTTTTTGCAATTTCTACACTGTTTGTTTGAAGAATTACCCATGCAATAAGCATCCTAATTGCAAAGGCTCCGATCGACTTGTGACAAGTAGAAGTAATTATATCTAGTGCTCTGGCAGAATTTGCACGAGTGAAGGTTAAATTATAATATTTTTTTTTTTTTTTTTCGATTATAATACTTTTCTTTTATACTTTTTAAATGTAAAATCAACAAAATCAAAATAAAAATTAATAAAATAAAAAAAAATATGAAAAATAAAGAACAGTTTTACGCTGTCTGTCTTCTGAATATCTTCCAGTTATTTAAAAGAGTTTTTTTTTTTTTTCATTTTAAACTTATCTGTCTGTTGTTTTTTTTTAATAATTTTTTCAGAAACACTTACAAAAAAAAAAGGAAACAAAAAAATATATTTATTTTTTCTTTTTTTTATAAGCCTCTTTCTAATCTTTTTCTTTGAAATTCACATTTAAAGTAGGAATTCTTTAATAGAACGTATTTGTACTTACAAAAGCAATTATTTTTATTCTCTCTTGTTGAATGAGAATTGGTTTTTTTTATTTGTTTTTTTTTATAAAAGGATGTTGTTTTGGTAACACCCATTGACCATGATCCTTTCTTTCTTCTCATGTATTACCTATAAGTAACTACAATTTTATGTATCCAGAACAAATAAAAAAAAAAGGAGTAAAAATAAATTAATCTAGTTAAAAAAAGCAAATCCAAATTTTTATCTTTCAAATATTTATTCTTCACTTTATTTTATATTTGAGTACAGGATGTTTTCTAAAAATTATTTACAATAATTTTATTTTATATATCACGTATCCTACTGGCAAGTGCAGTCAATTATTTAAAATAATTTATTTTCATTTGCCATGGTTTTCTTTAACGAGTTTTTAACGCTTCTAATAAATTTTTTTTCAATTTTTACAGAAAATTTTGTTTCATAGTTCCATCTTTTCTTTACCACTTCAATTATGTATTCTATACTAATATTTGTTATAAGGTTATTTAAATTTACTATACAAAATTTTGTTGCAACAACATTTACTTAAGCAATACCGAATACTTCAAGAAATATTGCTGAGGTAGTGCAGATATTTTAAACCTTTTTTGGAACTTATTTAAAAAATACTCAAACCCTATTCCTGTACACAAGATAAGAGTTTAAAATGTATTAATTTTGTTTGGTATTTATTCATAACGGCTCAAAGAATCAAAATTGAATATAAATATGTAATAATTTTAATACATAAAAACAAAAATTTTTAAAAACACCCTGTATTCAGATGAAAATAAATGAAAACTATGTATGATGATTATGCTTCTGGACCACGTAATCAATTCAGTGAAGATGTTACTCTCTATCGTATCAAGTTTATTGTCTCATCTATAATAATTCCATAGTCATTTATAGACGCTGTGAAATAAAGCCATACATAATAAAACCATAATGCCTTATTTCACTTTTGACTGAGAAATAAAGTCATAACGCTAATTTTTTCGCGTATGGCTTTATTTGGCATATAATTGCGAAACAAAACCGTATGGTTTTATTTTCGTTTTAAAAATCAAATTTTATTTGTTCAAAAAGAAGTAATAACAGCTAACAGATAACATCTATAGTAAAACAATCGACCACATTTTAGAAAGGTGGAGAGAAGATAAGTTAAGGGGATGGTATACATATTTTTTAAAAGACGTAACTGATTTTGTAACTAACTCTAAAGTCTGTACTAATACGGAATCCCGCTTATAGATATATATAAATATTCTGCAAAAGGGGAATATAAATAGATGTATATATAAATATTCTGGAAAAAGCAGCAATCCTGATTTTGAATCTAACTCTAAAATACCTTCTAATTCAGAATCTCGTAAATACATATATATAAATATTCTGGATAAAGCGAAAAACCCTGCTTTTGAATCCAACTGTATAACCTGTATACAATATACCTATTCCATAAAAAAAAATAAATTTTGTAATTTTTTTTAGCCAATAATGATTTTTGGTAAATGGGCTGCCGTCCCTAAATCACCGCTAATTAAATTATTGAAACCCTAATTTGAATCCAACTTTAAAATATATATTTAATAATTATTTTGTATAATGTTCTAACTTTCTTCAATCAAATTTAAAAACAAACTGTGATAATATAATATTAAATAACAAAGTCTCTTTGAAACCGGTTTTTGAAATTTCTCTTTGGAACCGGTTTTAATGCAGTATATTTATTATTTATAACTGCATTTATTTTTCAATACCTATTTTTTCACTTTGTTTACTATAAAATCAGAATTTGTATCAATTTTACTATATGACTTTATTTAATAAAATTTTAGAAAATGAGATGGCTTAATTTCGCAAATGAATGGGAAATAAAGTCATACACGAAAAAATGTGCGATATGACTTTATTTCAAATTCAAAAGCGAAATAAAGTCATTATGGCTTTATTGCGTATGACTTTATTACGCTCCCCACATTTATATACATTTGATACTAATGTAAAAATAAATGTGTATAAACAAATGTGTAGAAACATTATTTTTGTTTTCTTTTTTTGTTTTTCTTTCTAAAACAAAAATAAAAAAAATTTGTAGTTAAAATTGCCATTGCAATTTTGTGATTTTCAGTTTTTTTACTTTTTTGTTCTTAAGTCTTACAAAATTTGTTTATTTTTTATTCCTTCGAGAATTTTATTTGTCTATAGTAATTTTCTTCCTTCTTCCTTGTTTTTTTTTTTTTTAGTATTTTATTTTATTTATATGAAAAAATTAATTTTGTTTTGTTATAAAATACATTTGTTAAAAAATAAACTCAACATTCGTATAAAATATCATGCTGAATTTAGTTTTTCTTGCTGTGTTGAACTTTTGATATTCGTAGTAACCACCATTGTATTATAATAGAGTATAGTTGTCCTAGACTGTATGTTTATTGCAGTAATAAAACCAGTGTTTAACAATTTCTAATTCTACAAATTTAATTCAAAACTGATTCTGAGGAAATAAAAAAAAAACTGTAACAAAAATTGAAATATAAACGCATTTTTGGCATTTTTTATAATGGATAGGGTGGTCAAATACTTTTGCAAGTATTTTTAGGGAAAATTAGTAGAGTGTAGAAGCATTTTTTCAAAGTGAAAGTGGAACCTACGTTAAAGTGTCTGCATCAAAAAAAAAAATGGTTTAATAAAGACCAGCGGTAAACAAAAATCGTATTTATAATAGCTTAAAACTATACAATGAAATATCATGTGAACTGAAGATCACATGAAGGTCACAAGGTATTGTCCATGCAAAAGTCAAATCAGAAGAAATTAAAGAAAGTAAAAGATTTTTTAACGTTTTTCTTATAAATTTCTATAATATGATACTTTAATTGAAATGAAGACAATGGGTTATAAGCTTATATACTTTATATTAATTTTATATTATGCTACTAGTTAATACCCAGTGAGCATTGCTGTGTCCCTCAATAAATAAAACATGGGTTTTTAATTGAAGATATGGATTAACAAATTCCAAGTCTGTTAAAAGAGTCAACTCCACTGTCAAAAAGCAACACGTATATAAAATTTGAAGTCAATCGGTCAAACCGTTGTTTTTTTAAAGCGAAAAAGTTTAAATATTTGCACCACAATTCCAACTTGGCGGCTTGTTAGAGCAAAATGATTAGCCAAGAAAAAATTCCCGTACCCAAAAATCTTTATATACAAATTTTCATGACATTCGGCTGTCAAGTTTAGGAGTCTATAAATAACAAACAAACAGACAAACATTCGCTTTTATATAATATATTTAGGGGGCTACTCGATTCAAAAACGCATGTATTTTTTAATATTTCGTATATACTTTTGGAAAAATCATGTAAAAGCCCCTGTCCAAATTTTAGCCCCATTTATATAATATTCAGTTTAAGAAACTGTGTTATTCCATTGCGTTTTTTTAAATATTTTGGCGCTTAATTTTTTTTTTTTTTATTTACTTAAAATTTATTCATATTTATTTATATTTTTATATTATTCGTTTTTTTTTTAATTTTTTTTTTATTACATTTTTTCATAAAAAATATGAAAATGATAAATTGCTCCTATCCAGAACACCTATGATGATAGTAGCCATATTCTAGAAACAAAAGAAAAAAAAGATGAAAAATTTCCAATTTGATTGTACATGAAATTATCTCAATTGAATTGAGTTACAGATATAGATACAGATACAAATATACATTATTTTGGTTCTAGGTTAGAACCTGATTTTTTTTTTCCAAGATTTAATAATACGAGTCATCTCAAGTTGATAAATTACTGTAGTTTAGTTATAAAAAAAACAAAAAAAAATTATTAAATTAATTTTGGCCAAAGGATTAAATATTATTATTAAAGATAGTTTCTGAAATTTTTTCATGCACAAACTATTTAGATACATATACAGATACATATATAAAGAAACTTAAAAATAATTTTTTTAAAAACAACTTGATGATAACTGAAATCGATCACTTTCAATTTTTTTTTTTTTTTATTACTTGAAATTAAAACTTAATAAAAATAAAAGAAATAAAATATAAAAAAAAAATTTATATAAAATATAACTCATGTAGTTGTATATAAAGTAAAGTAAATAATAAAACTACAGATTTCAACTTTCGAAAAAAATTGGAATTATTTTTAAGGTTATTTATATTAAGTTTTATGATTTCAGTAATGAGAACTTTTCTTGATTTATAAATTAAATATGTAAATTTATAACAATTCAATTAAATTAATATTTTTTTGTTTTATTTGCATTGAGATACAAAAAGTAGCAGCAGTTTCAACATTTTTCCATTTTAATTTTAGATGTAGAAAGAGGACCAACATTCCAAATTTATACAGGCATTTCTTCAACAGTAACAAAATCCATCATTTTCATGGCATCTATAGTGTCAGGAACAAACAAAAATCTTTTTCTTGTCCGAATACTCCTCAAAGTATAGAGCTTCTATTTAAAGTCTCGATTTTTCTATTTTATTATCGTTTTCTTGAATTGTGTTCCAGGACAATTCGCTTTTGCTTAATTCTTCTAGGACAGTGAGTTTACATGTCTCTTTACGAATTTCAGTGACGTTCTGGTTATAATCTGTTTATCTTCGCTTAGTGGGTACCATATCCATATCGTATCAGATCTCTTTTTATTTGCCCTGTTCATTTCCACCTTCATCTGGTTATTTTGTTTACTAGGGGCTTTTTCATAAATATCTTAACAAATAATGACCTAGTTGAAATAAAATCAATGGAAAAAATGGTTTTAAGGTTGTTAATGACTATACACTTACTGAATATTCCCAGATTAATTAAAGCATAAGATTGAGTTTGCAAAAAATTGATATTGACCATATGATCAAATTCATATACCCCTCCTTTTGAAGCTTTGACGTAATTCCAAATGAAAATTTTCAATGGAGGAATTAATTTGCCATTTAAACTGGCCTGTAATATCATTTTTTTTTTTGACTTTTCTGAATCAGATTTAGCCAAAACTATAAAATTAGGTATATAAACCTCTTAATTTTTGGCTTACATTTACATTTACAAAAAAAAAAAAAAAAAACTTAACTTTAATTTTTACTGCTTCTGTTTAAATAATGTTTTAATTAAAAGGTATAGGTAAAATTATTAAGGTTGAGTTCAATAAAACTAAAAACTTTATAAGAATACACAAGTTATTAAATATATACAGTACTGATGTATATATTATATACATGATCTTGATCAGTAATGATCACTATGAAGAATATTGTGAGATTTCTTGTTAAAATATTCCCTTTAGCTTAACTTTTTTTTTATGTTTTTTTTTTGTTGTTCTTTTTGTAATTTTAAACTAGTTTTAAATTCTTCAACCATAAAAAATATTTTCACTTTCCATAAAGTCAACTTTTATTACTATCAGGTTCATTTTTTTATCTTATCTTTTTTTTTTTTTATATCCATTTATTTATTTTATTTTTTTTTCCCAATGCAGCTCATCATATTGAGAATCTTATATTGAGATAAAATGTACAATCTCTATTTTATAAAAAAAAAAAAAAAATCTATATTTACATTATGGGATACTAAGAATCCCATAATTGTTAACTTTGTTACTTTGATTTCATTCTAATGTACATAATATAAAAAAAAAAAAAGTCATTTGTTACTATATGATGAGATCATCGCCCAATGGAACCTTTTGTTTGAATATCTGTCAAGATAATCAAAGCAACTTGTAAAAAAAAATTTTTTTTTATCATAAATGTATTTGCTATATAGGTATATATATTTTATCTCAATTTTATTTATGTTTGAAGAGTTTGGTTAAAATTATATATGAATTAAACATGGACGTAGTTTTTAAGCTCAAAGATATATAAATATACAGGGTGATTCAATAAATGAGTACACCACGGAAATATAACCATATCACAGATGCCACGGAGTAGGGAATAATATGTAGACAAAACTTTTATATAGAGACACGATTGTGCAAAAATTTTGAAACTTTGGGGCCTTAAAGGAGATTTAATACAATTTTTTTTTTTAATTAAAATACCCTCTGTTACTAATGCCATAATGTAAAATATTTTTAAAAGTCTATAATTAAGAAGCTTTTAAAGAATTTAAATTTAAAGTTAAAAAAATAGTTACCGAAAGTTAAAAGATAATTTAACGTAGGTATACGATATATAAAATTAAAGCTTGAAAATAAGACCTGAATCTTTCAACACGTTAAAAAAAGTACTACTACATTTTTGCTTCTATTACACATTTAACAGAATGCTTTAACATTAATGCTGACCACGTCACTTCAATTGTTGACGTGCCCTCCTCAATCAAAACTTTTGTACACACATTATTTTGCTATTCGGTTGCATTTGTACAAGGCACTCATTAATAAATCACCCTTTATATGATTATATACAAAATGATATATTATAATATATAAAGTTTATATACTCGTACATGTTATAGTGCTTTTAGACATCTAGTAAAATAATTCTTGCAAACATTGCTAACATTGTAGCAAGCAAAGACACAATAACGATAGAGTACACATTAAATATAAATAGTAGTAACAATTTAACAAAAAAAATCAAAAAACAATTATTATAAAAAGCAAAATAAAAATGGAAATAAATAATCAGAAAAGGGTTTAGAATTGCTAAAAAGGACATATTGAAGAACAATATATCTCAAAGAAACTGAAATTTTAACCGTTTTTGTAATAATTAACAATTTTATTTTTTGTTTGAATCATTTCTTAAGAAATTCATTTAAGATTGTTATTTAAACATTAAAAGGTATTTAACTTGACATTAGAATAGAACAACAACTAACAATTGTTTACCTCCTTAACTTCCAATCCATGACAAATAACAATATTAAATGGTTGCACAATACAAAACAGACGATAATTCAATATAGTTAAATGTTGTTTAAAAGAAAGTAAACTTTTTGCCTTTACAATTTTATAAATATGTTCTTTTCCTTCTAATAACTCGTTCAGGGAGTAGTGACTTTATTATATATGATGAGATTCTTTAAATGTCGATTCTACCGGTGTTTTTCCTGTTAATAACAGTCATTGATTTGATCAACATACAAAAGATATCATCTCATCGCCCTTTTTGCATTAACTTTTCCTTCAACTACTAGTTTATCAGTTTTACTTGATCGTTTGGCAATGTAACCTAAAATTTTTGAAATAGGATTAACTTATTTTCTTTAGAAGTCTGCATTCTACGTTCAGTTTTTGTAAGAAGAAAATATTTGGGTCGTGTTGTGTTTATGATACTGTCAGCACAATTCGATAGATACAATTTAAACTCAAAATTTTTATACGTTTTCTGTCTAAATGCTTCATGATCCACGTTTCAGCGGCATGTGTTGCTATTGGTAATATAAGACCATTCATAAATCTAAATTTTATTCTTTTACTAATAACTCTATATTTGCATATTTTGGTTAATTTATAACTAGGTGCACTCTTGCCATTTCAAACCTACTCTTAATTTGCTGGTGCAGTTTTCTTGGTTAGATATTATTGAACTGAGATAGTTGAAAGTTTTTACTGTTTTATAATTAGCAGTCAATTGAAGGTTCGGTTTATTATTATAATTTGGTTTGTCAATTATCATGACTTTAGTTTTAATCACTTCAAGGCTATGCGTTTTGCTAACACGTGTTGATTTTTTCATAATTATTTGTAGCTTATGTTCGCCTGCAGCTAATATTAGGGTAGATGTAATAGACTGAAATAAAGAATTCATCCATTTACAACTACTTTGAATTAATAAAAAATTGATGTAGACTGGAAATAAGTTTTGTAACTAAGAATAGAAATAAAGTAGCATTAAAATAACTTTAAATTTTTTTTACACTAAACTGTTTTTTTTTTTTTGATTTTAATCAATCAACAAAGATAAATCATTATTTTTTTCTGCTACATTGTATTTGTAAACAAAGTATCTGTATTTTTCTCAACAATGTTGCAAAACTCAAATAAAATAAATTTAATTTATAAAATACCTTTTTTTTATGGTTTTCAATTCAATCAAAAAAAATTATTGCAATTCGCTGTCAAAAAATTTAATAACTTATCAAAATATTTAGATTCAATAAATCGATTTTATTATTTTATAAATCGATTTATAAAAAGAAAGAAAAACTTTGATTAAAAACAAAAAAAAAAAAACATTCAAATAAAAAACAAAATTCAATAAAATTCTATTTAAACCTCACAGTTTTGATTTTAACAGAATTTCATGTTTACAAGCCAAAAACAAAAACGTCCAATCCAAAATTGAATCAACATACATAAGACGATTACCAATAAAACAATCAAAAAAAAAAAACAAACCATCATACACATCAAAAACTGGGTTAGATGCTATTTTATTTTATAAGATTATAACTATAATAAAAAATGATTATAAAAAAAATCTACGTGAAAAAAAGGACGCTATTAGCAAATCTTTTGAACCAACAAGATTCAAATTCAAATGCAAATTAATAAACCTTCAGGCTGACCAAATACAAAACCAGATAAACAAAAATTAAAAACTAATATAAAATTGTTTAGCGTTGTACAAATTAACTAAAATGTTAATATTTATTTTAATTATGCAATAAAATACATTTTATATACATAAAATTCATTTACAATATGAATTAAATATATTGGTTCGGAGATTCATGAGAGGTACAAAAGAGTAAGAAGTAGTTCAGTTAAAAGAACCAGGGTTTGCTTACAAAGCCACTTATGATCTTGCCTATATTAATATGAGTTTCCAAATATTTGAATCAGAAACGAATTTAAGTTCTTTTACAGTTATAAATATTCATACACTATTTAGAGGGAAATAATTTCAATTCCTTAAATTAATATTTGTGGGCTTTCTCCAAGCGGACAATCGCATTCTGAGACAATATTTCAGTAAAAATCAGGGTCTATTGCAACCGGCCGACTACAAAAATGTGTTAAATGAATGTATTCCTCTCCGAAAAATGAATTATGAAATTGTAACAGAATATGAAGTTTCCCAGATAAAGTTTACATAACTAAAGTTGGTTTTTTCCCTTTATTAAAAAAAAAACAAAAAAAACAACCTCTCAAGGCGGCATTGTATTCCAACCCTTTTTTCCACAATCTGATAATTAAGGCGACATTGTATTACAACCTTTTTTTCCACTATCTTATAATTACTTGAAAAAAATTTGGACAGGTGCTCAAGTTACAGGTGTTTAGAAATAGAGAATTTTCAGTTTTTGACCCCTTACAGCTCCTAAACGGGGGGTGACACAAAAATAATTTCCTAAAATTTCAAGCTTCCAAGATAAATCGTTTGAAAGATACAAGGGGTCAAAATTTTTGCCGAAATTGAGTTGCACATAACGGTATATTAAAATACCTCATGGCAAAGTCACAAATTTATTTTATATTTATAAACTTTATAAAACCAGCTATCTTTTGGCGTTGGATTCTGGATTGAAAATATGCCTTATCGAACCTGTGTTATAACAACTTAAAAATAGGGCTTTTTCGAAATTTGTAGAACTGTAGCTCCGTAGGCGGGTGGAGCTACAGAAAAAAATTGTTTCACAAATTCATTTTTTTGGCGATGCCTATCCATAGTTCAAATTTTATTTTATTATTTCAAACAATTTAAAACCCCCAGACGAACGAACAGACGTACAGAGTAAAACTAATAAGCACATTTTTTTAAAATTTTTTGAAAATGTGCTAAGAATCAAGCAATAAAAATTAAAGAAAGAGACAACAATAAAAATAATTTACGATGTTATCGAATTAAAACGGATGCAAAGTAAATCAACACTTCCAGACAAAAAAAAATCAAAACAAAAACAGCTAAAAGAAAAACATATAGTAACAAGACATTTAACAATTTTCATAGATATTTTTTTTTGCCTCTCTTTTTTATTAATTTATTTTTTGTTTTTTGTTTTTAGAAAAACTACTGCACCTTTAAAAGGTAATTAATTGTATTTGGGTTCCATCGATCTATTGGAATTTTCTGTTTTTTTTTTTTTTTTTTTTTTGTGTTTTTTGTTATTGATTTGTTTTAAAGGTAATTTTAATTTTATATATTTTTTTTTAGTTCTTATTTTTCTTAATTTTTTATGATTATTAATCATTTTCATAAAATTTAATTTATTCATAAAATATGATTTCATTATTCTTTGTCGGCTCACTACGTATCGATCAAATTTTATTACTTTTTAACTGTGTTTTTTTTTTGTTTTTTTTTGTATCTATAGATATTTATAAAAGAAAATTTTATGCAAGAAAAAGAAAAAAGCTTTGTATATATGCATATTGCCATAGGGATGCAAAAAAAAAAAAAAATAATAATAATAATAATTCAGTATTAAATTTTGACCCGATGCAGTATTAAATCAACATACTCAATACATAAACAATTACATACTAAATACATACAGATCAAAAAGCCAAACAGGAAAATAAATAAATGTGTACGCTAACACAAATTTTTCTTATAAGTTAGGACAGAAATTGTTCATATGAAGTAGAACATTTAACATGGCTAATTAAAAGAATCATTACATAAGTAAGCTGTGATTCAAATTGATTCGGATGATCTAATTAGATCCGTGCATTAAATTAAGTTTCATTTTATTTTTTTTTTATTCGTATTTAGTTAGTGAAATCATACGGAATATTTATTTATTTCATTGATTATTGATATGCAATGATAAGAAAGGACTCAAAGTGATTTATTAATCATTTACACTAATCATTGACACTTCATTTTATTTTGTTAATTTTACTTGCATAATGATTCGGTAATGATAATTTTTAAATTGTGATTCACTAGTAATTTAATGTAATACAGTAATGATTCAGTGTGATTCACTTATTTATATTAATTTTTGTTTTATTGAAATAGATATTGAGAAAATTTATGGTATTTTGAAAAATATCTAAATGATGTTAGGGTATCAAAATATTATAAGATTTTCATCTTGTCATCCTTTCATCTCATCCTTTTAGACCTAATTAAATATTAATAGGTATACAATTAATTAATTGGCAAATAATATGTTACAATCATAAAAATGGAAATTCTTTTTTGATATTATAAAATCTGCAAAGAAGAAAACCATAACTTTTTTTTTTTAATTGTGAAATAAGTTATTAAGCCAATATGATCGCCATAACTACTTTAAACCAGTGGTTGAAAGACGGACTGATAACAAAAAATCAATATCTATATTTAGTTATTTTTACCTTTTTTTCGTTTTCTTTTTTTCTTTTTGGAACCAGAAAACAAAAAAATAACATAAATTGCAACAACTTAAAAACAAAAAAAAAAAATTTCATAGAAAATGAAATAATTGGATGGGTGAAAATTATGATAGCTGGGAGCGGCTAAATATGTTAAAGAACTCGTTGTTGTCGTCGTCGTCGTACTTAATTTTTTTTTTCTATTTTATTATTTTCTTCTTTTTTTTTTCGTTTTTTTTTTTTGAATAATCGAAAGTGATGAATCAGAAAAAATAAATTTTGTCTCATATATAAAAAAAAAAATGTTTTTTTTTCTTAGCAATTGAAGTCTGTTGTCGTTTTGTCTGCATAGTTTTAAAAAAGAAAAAAAAAATCAACAACAAGAAATGTCTGCTTAATTTTATTTTTAATAAAAATTAACAATAAAATAAAAATTGAAGATAAAATATAATTGGAAAAGTTTGAAAATAACTTTTTAGTTTTTTTTTTTTTTTTTTTTTTTTGTCTCTTTTTGTTTATTTTATTCTTGTGTGTTTCGGTGTTTTTATCAAAATTTTAAAATAATAATTGGAAAATATCTGATTTACTATGGTAATATAATTAGCATAGTAAAAAAAAAAGGGTAGGCAATTTAAATTTTATATAAAAAACTGTAAAAGAATTAAAAAATTTTTAAATCATCCAAATCTTTTATTTAAAATATTGAAGATAAAGTTATTTTATATTTTTGAAAAGGAAATTTCATAAAAGACGGATTTTTACTTTTGAAAATAAAATTTTTACACCCTGTTTTAAGGTCCCTAAGGCTTAATAGAAAATATTTTCAAGCTTCCAAAAATTTTCTAAGTGATGTAAAGATCCAAAGGATGAAAGATGAAAATGATGAAATGATCGCTAATCCGTATCAAGACTGTATTAAATATTAATGTGCAAGCTATGTTTGTTTAAAATTTGAAAAGAAGATTCACATGAGACGTATGTAAAATGTAATAAACTAAATCTTTCAATCAAGGTTAAGATCTCTATAAAAAATAATTATTTCATGTTTGGTTTTCTTGCTTTCATTTAATCCAAAATTCGCTTTTCGACTAAATTATTCCTTTGTTAGTCATAACTCTTCTGGCATTGGTATTTATAAACCATAAAAGACAGAGATTTTCAATACTTTACGTATAATATATATCTTATGTTTTCCATAAGGTCGTTCTTTTGAAAAATCGTTCTTTTTGATTATGTTTCTATATTATATTAAATAATGTTTCTGTACAGAAAATATTTAAAATGGTGACGGCTACTGCCATCGTGTTGTCTAGCTTCACAGACATAAATCAATTATCCAAAAACAAAAGTGCAGAACTTATTTTATTGCTGAACACTACGGGCTGGCTATAGTATATAGTTGACCGAAACCTAAAATACGAAGGAATGTTATTAAAACGACATCTTGTCTATACTCCTTGTGCTCTCTCAGATTGATTTCTAGAGAGCCGTCATGTAAACTAATTAGCCCGCCACAAGCCCCCGTTAAATAAAAGATTGAAATCCTGATTTTCTAATCAACTTAACCCCAAAAACCCCAAAATTAAAATAAAAAAAAACAATACCAAAAGCACGCTTTTAAGCCAGATTGACCTTTTCAAGAACGACATTTTGGACAACAGAATTTTAAAATTTTGAAATAATAATAAGCGATCTTTGGTAACGTTCCCATTTTGCCCAATTATTAAATGATGGCAATAAAAGTTTTATAAATAGTTTAATTATTTTTCATTAATAAATTTAATTTTATTCAATTTTCTTTAATTAAATATTAATTACTATTTTTAAGTTTTCTTCTTTTACTGTTTTTTCTTAAATTAAACATTTATAATTTAATTATATACTCATTCATATCATATCTATGCATAATTAAAATTTCAATTTAAAAAAAAAAATAATAATAATAATAACTGTAATAAAAAACTAAAAGTTATTATAATTTCCCATAACTATCACTTTTAGTTAATTAAACTTTCTCCAATTTTCATTTAAACTGATTGCAATATTTTCTGCATAACTTAAACATTATCTGATCAGAAAACAGTAGCTGTAAAAGGCATAAAATATAGTAGCAAATAATAAATGGCAGCAGTAACCATTTAGCAAACATACAATTATGTATATTACAATGTAATGTCCTAACAGAAACAGGGTGTCGAAAAAAATTATAAAAATATTTAAATCGTTATTTTTTAACATTTTTTTTGTATCGTATTTAAACAATCATTTTAATTTATGAACGGGGTTGAATAAAACAAATGCCGAATACTAGTCTACTTTTTCAAAAATATAAAATTTTAAGGCAATTATATGATTGTAAGATATTGTAGTATAATTACCGTGGAATGTAAACGTATGTAATCCATACATACGATTCAAATAATTTTCGAAGATGAAAATTGAATGTATCAAATCACTTTGAGGGTATCAAATCACTCAATACCAATGCGTCTCCACTAACGAGAGGTCTCAAAAATTATTAATATCAATGAGTCTCAAAACTTGTAAACACCATGTACATAATTTTTATTTTTAACAAAAATTTTTTCTAATGATATGCCGCACGAAGTCATCAATCTACTGAAAAATCAAATCACTCGGGAAATTTCCCTTTTAAATCACTCTTTGAAGGTTACAATTAAACAATTCACTAATCTACAGTTATTTTGCTTTAACGATTTTACTCTACATTTAAAAAGCATAAAAATAAAAAAATAAGTGAACAAAAAAAAGAAGCAAAAACTGCTATATTTTCTTTAAAACGAAAGGAAAAACCCTTTTTGTTTTTTTTTGTTGCACATGAAATTCAAATTTTAATGCAATCAGTTCCAATAAAATAAAAACTAGAAAAAAATAAAATTTTAAGTCACGAATTTTCCTTTCAATGTTTTGCTTTTTTTTTATTTTTTTTTTTAATTTTCTTATTCAATCGATCAACACAAAAAAAAAAATTTGCATATGTGAATTTTCTTTCCATTATATTTACTATACTTACTATATTTACTATATATATATTTTTTTTTTTAATTTTTTCTATTTTTCTTTTGCTTATTTTTCTGTTTAAAATTAAAAACAACAATGAATTGTTTAAATTGTTGTTGGATATACATTAAGATTAGGATTTAGAAGCATTTGATGAAAAATCAACCAACGATCAACCAGTGATATTTTGATTCACTTTTTTTCAAATTATTTTAAAAAATTTTCTTTTGATAAAAATCAATTTATAAGCTGCAATGACCATCACAAGTATATGAATACAGAGGTTTCTGAAGGAGGCTGCATAATAATTCAGAAGTAAGCTTTAATAAAAATATGGGAAATTTTGCTTAATAATTTAATTGAAAGCTCTTTACCGAAAATGATTTCAGAGATGGTTTAAAAATATTTGTAGCTATCTTAAGGTGAAGATGATAGAATTAATAGCATAAAATTTCTTTTTTTTAAATATATGCCTTACAAAATTACATTAATACAATAACTGTTCCTACAAAATAATTAATTCTTGGACAACTCGATATTTAAAGACATCAATAAAACAGGATAATAAGCATTTGTGAAAATAAAATAGAACTAATATATTGTTCCTATGGGTAACGAATATCGAAAAATAAATTTGTGATTACAAAGGCTTCATGAAACGACATTTGTCTTCAAGGTTGTAACATATCCTGCGAATGATGTACACCTATCAATAAAAATAACAAAATTACTCCTGCACATCATGTATAAAGATAAATAAATAAAATCAGTAATAAATTTCTTGCACATTATAATATTTCTTCAAAATATCCCCCCAAACTTTTCGCTTCATACACCTTAATTGTAAATTTCTAAAATCTCACTTTCAAAAGCTTCCTTACCCCTGTCTAATCACTGAAACCAAACTTTACATTTGTATTAAATGTTCAATCCTAAAGTTTCATTTTAAAGGGAAGTAGTAACTCTGAGCAACTTATAATGTTTTCCACCAACCCTCATAAAAAATAATAAGTTTAGATATCGATAGCTTCATGTTTTATCAGACAAACTCTATTAAAAACTATACTAATATCGACTGTGTACAGTGTATAGCTGGACATAGTCCTGCGAGAATTTGAATAGCCATAATCCTAATAATGAACCAAAAGTTTATAATGTGGTGAGAGATATCAATTAGTTTTTTAGTTATTGTATTAAACTAACATCACTATATCCTTGGATTAAGGAAAATGTCTTATACAAATGTTTTTTCTGATACTACATAGTTTTTATACCCGTACGATAAGGATCGGGTATATTAAAATTGCTCCTCCGTTTGTAACACCTTGAAATAAGCTAGCTAGATATACCTTCAAAGGTATGGATCGGATTAGAAAAATATTCTTACAACAATTTGTAGGTTCCCTATTTTTTTTGGTTGAGATCCGACCACAACTTCGGGTAGCTCTCGAACACCTAACTTTTAGATCCCCACATTTTTTTTGAAATAGAGACATGCAATTTTAACTGCTGATAGATAACATAAAAATATTAATTTTATAATTTACAACTTTTTTTTGTAGGCCCATCCGTTACGGAGCTACAGCTCCTCAAACTTTTAAATAGCCCTATTTTTAAATGCATATGTCTCATGTTCTACTTAAGATTTTTTCAATCAGAAAACGTCATTCGACAGGTATTTTTTTTAAATTTATAAAGTATCAAAATTGTACAATTTTTTTAAATTTAGTATTTAAATTTACCGTTATATGAAAACCAAATTTTGCATGATTTTTCTACCCTCATAACTCCGGAACGCTTTCAAATAGGGACTTGCAATTTTGAGAGCAGAAAGAACTCTTAGAATTAGTATAAGTTTGCTCAGAAATTTTTTTTGAACCACCCCCTGTTTATGTTTACCATTAACACCTTTAACTTAGGCACCTGTACACATTTTTCTTCGGCAAGACAAAAAAATTAAAGATCCAGTAAAATATTTGTACGTGTGTTAATGGTTTTTTTTTAATTGTATAGGGTTCCTAAGTTACAGCCCCCCAAAATTTCAAAAAACCCCTATTTTTAGATGTATATATCTCAGGTTCTGTGTAGTAGTTTTACAATCTAAAAACACTAGAAGACCGGAATTTTTGTTATCTCCATAAGACAATATCAAAATTATGCAATAGTTTGTAATTTACTATTTAAATTTACCGTTATGTTAAAACCAAATTTTGCATGATATTTCTTTCTTCATAACTCCGGCACGTTTTGAGATAGGAATCTGAAATTTTGAGATAAGAAAGAACTTTTAGAATTAGTTTAAGTTTCCTCAGAAAATTTTTTGGTAGCGCCACCTCTTTAAGAGTTATTACTCCTCAAAAATTGAAAATTTGCTATTTTCAGGCACCTGTAACTTAGGCAACTGTAAAAATTTTTCCTCGGCAAGACATGAAAATTAAAGGTTCAATAATATATTTTTACGTATGTTAACGGGTTTTTTTAATTATATAGTGTTCCGGACTTACAGCCTCTCAAAATTCAAGAAAAGTCAATTCTTCACATTTTTTATACCGTACGATAAATAATTTATACATATGTATAGTATAAATTTTTAAACTTAGGCATTATACATTTGCTGCTTAGTATTAAATGGTACTATAGCATATTAAGAAAAGTTAGATAGATAATCGTTATTCGGAAGGTTAGAATCTGCTTTTGAAGAATGTATAAACATATAGTTTGAATATATGTACAACCCACAGTTCTAGAAATTATAAAATTTCACCCAAATTATTTTAAAATACTAAAAAATTAAAAAAAATAATATTATAAGCAGAGTGAGCATACTAACGGGTCGTACGGGTATCTAAGAGTTGACAAAGGCAACTGTATTCTTTCTCGTTTTTATTGACTTGAAAGTTTGATAGTTCCGCTCCATTTCAAAGCAAAAAAAATTTCTTTTTACACTGTGCCCATACCCATTTACATATGATACCCACTGTACACGAATAGGAGGGGATATATTGTTCCAATATTGTTATTTTAATGTTTTATCATTTTAATGTTTATTTTATATGTATTTACAAAAAAAAATTTTTGTTTTCTTTAATTTATTGCAAATCAATCAAATTCGAACAATTTCGAAATATTATTCGAGATATATAACATTATTGAAACAAACAGTTGTTTTTAACCGTTTTTAACCGTTAAACCGAAAAATAAACGTTTCTATCAATTATTAATGAATTCTGATTTTGTTTCTTCCTAATAATTTGAAATTAAATTCAAAATAACTTTTTTTTTTTAGGAAATTAATATTAGATATAAAAATTGAATAAAAATGAAAGTAAATTAAAAACAAAATTAACTAATAGAATTTCAGAACTAGAAATTTAAAATATTGATTCAATTTTATTTTTTCGTTTACATTTTTTTATATCCTGGATGATCGATTCTAATCTCTCAAGACATAAAGAAATAAAACTTAAAAAACGGTGGAAAATGCCTAAATGCCTAAAAAAAAACAAATATTGCAATACAACACATTTTTATTAACACTACGATCTTAAAGAACTTAAAAAATAAATATAAAATCCTTTTTGGTCTGCCCATCATATTGACACTATCTTTAAAGACTGAAATTTCCGTCATATCAAAATTTAAAGGCTGTAAATTTAAGTGATTCGCAATTTAAAAAAAAAAGCGATTAGTTTATAATTTCTTATATTTTATTTTTTTTAAAGTAAAATTAATTAGAAAGAAAAAAGCAACAAATAAATAAAATCAGATCATCCATTTCTTATTAGAATCATTTTAAGACATTTGAAAAAATTTATTGAGGAAACAAAATTTAAGTTTCATTTTCTTTCTAATTTTTATTGCATCGCGTCATTTACCACGCGTTTTTTTATTATAAATATGCGCAAAGCGTATATTCAAAAGTAAATCCACAATATTTTTTTCTATATATTTTTCAATCTGATATGATGAAATTATAGATAGATCTCTTGAAGTTTTTATTTATTGTCTAATGAACGCAAGGAAAATAAATTTATTTTCTTAAATATATAGGCAATAAAATTCAAAATAGAAAATTCTAAATCAATAAAAAATTTTTAGTATCTTTTATATAAAAACAAGGTAGAATGTAAACCAACGGTTTTTAAAAGCGCACATTTCCAAAACTCAATACAAACTGTTTATAATTGTGACCTGCCACAAAAATTTGAAAATTTCATGTAATAAGAAAAAAAGTGAAAATAGGACATTTTTGAAATTTTGAGGGGCCGTAAGTCCGGAATCGTATATAACTAAGAAAAGCCGTTAACACACGTAAAAATATATTATTGAACCTTTAATTTTCATGTATTGCCGAAGAAAAATTTGTACAGGTGCCTAAGTTACAGGTGTCTAAAAATAGCAAATTTTCAATTTTTGAGGCGCATTAACTCTTAAAGAGGGGGTGTTACCAAAAAATTTTCTGAGGAAACTTATACTAATTCTAAAAGTTCTTTCTTGTCTCAAAATTTCAGGTTCCTATCTAAAGGGGTGCCGGAGTTATGAAAAAAGAAATTTCATGCAAAATTTGGTTTTCACATAACGGTAAATTTAAATACTAAATTTAAAAAAATTGTATAATTTTGATATTAATTTAGAAAGATAAAAGAAATACCTGTCGAATGACGTTTTCAGATTGAAAAAATCTTAAGCAGAACATAAGATATATGCATTTAAAAATAGGGCTTTTTCAAAGTTTGAGGGGCTGTAGCTCCGTAATGGGGGGGGCTACATGAAAAAGTTGTTCCACAAAATTATTTTTTTTATGAGACCTACCTATGGTTAAAATCTTTTTTCTCTATCTTTAACGGTGTAGAAGTTTTGTAAACAGACGGACGGACGGACGGACAGAGTGAAACTAATAAGCACATTTTTTCAAAATTTTTTTGGAAATGTGCTAACAAGAGTTGAAAAGTTTTTAATAAAAAAAAAATAGAAAGTTTTAGTAAGCATTTTGGAAAAAAAAGAAAAGATAAAATTTGTCGCAAGCCAACAATTTGTCACCTAACAAAATTATTAAATAAATAGAGTCTTTTCATTCTTATCATCAGACAAATTTTAGTATTCATAAAGGAAATTCTCTTTAAGAAAAACGAAAAACTTAATTAGGTTTTAATTTATTTAACTTTTCATTGGTAGGTATAATTTTCCACCATATACATATTTTCCTTTTTTATATTGAATTTTAACTCTGATTTTAATAAAGTAAATCAAATGCTGAAAGAAGGAAATAAGGATATTACAAATTTTTTTTTGTATATATTTTGAAATTCAATCAAATTATGGGCTTAATTTTCATGATTTCATTTAAAGATGATTTGATTCCATAAGAGACTTGAAAAACATTTAAACTTTGCAAATCATTTATAAATAAGTACACATATTTAAAATTTCAATCTCACAACGTAAAGTATTTCTTTTTTTATTCTCATTTTCTTAATGGTTGGTTGGGTGGTTTAACTAGACAGCATTCTATCTTAGAGAGCACGAATAGCGCACAGATGAAGTTCTGTTTCGATACCACTACTTATATATCTTATATGTCAACTATACTCTATAACGAAACCGTATAGTGTTTTTTCTCCTCTAAAGGAGGTGGAAATCTTCCAAATACACCAAGAATTCGCCCTTGGTAGTGTAAATCCATCTTCGCATTTAGTCAATATAATGGGATAAAATCCCTATCTGTTAACGCAGTATATTGGCTAGGAAGTAGGGATAGGAAAGGATTGGAGAATAGGATGCAAAAATATTGAATCGGGATTGGGTCTGTAAGGAAACAATAAATCCTCCTTTTATTATTACTATTTTTCTAACAGTGACAATAGCCGTTACAACAGTTACAATACAACACGCAGTAGTATATAACACCTTCCTGCTTGGGGTAATTATTGAAGCCAACCTCACTGTCACTATAGCAGGTATTATTGTTGATATTTATTATTTCTTAATATTGTTATTTACTACAGACAGATATTACTTTACTTACTTTACTACAGTACTTTACTACAGACACTATTACTTACTTTACTACAGAGTCAGAGCCATCAGTGGATAACAACGTACAGTAGTATATAACACCTTCATGCATAATATAGCCAAAAATAGTTCCACAGTAGCAACTTTTATTATTATTATTATTATTATTATTACGACATACATTATTACGATATAAAACTAATATATGTTTTTTATTTATATGACCTGATCGGGGTTTGAACCCAAAACCCTTCGATTGAAAGGATGTCGACTTAACCACTACCTCATGACTCAGAAAAACAGTTGTAGAAATTAAATTAATTTTTCTATTTTACTTTCGAATAACAGTTTCAGATCTGTGAAGATAACGGAAATCCAGATTTTTAGTTCTGCCCAGACTAGGGCCGAAGATTCACTAAGAAAGATAGTTAGAGTTTATTTAATTCGTTCTTCTTTGCGACACCTACAATGTGTATTGTAAGGAATACCCATTGTGGCTATATGGATTTGTACCAGCCAGTGACACGTAATTAACACTACGTCTTTAGCAGTATTAACTACTTTTAGATTAGGAGTTGTTACGTTTTTTTTTTTTTAAAGTGAACAATATCTTTCAAACTATCCCACATAGATTTTTCAGTTGATAGAAATTGTGAGGAAATGTACCTATATCTTTTTCTATAATAATTCTAAATTTTAGAACGGCACTTTTTTGTAAAACTATGATTTAAGGGAAAATTTTAGTATCTTCTTAAAATTATGGTATATGTATATGTTGTAATAAATAAAAAAAAAGTTTATAATATTATCGTAAGCGCCATTTCTCTGCTAAGATTAAAATTTATATTTCTTTCTTTTAATTGTTGAGATATGGCTTTATTAACGTAATAAAGGTATGTCCTTTTACTATCTGAATGAATTTTATTTTAGTTTAATTCTAGATGATATAAAATTCCTTTTAATATCAAATTAAAAGAATTTTATGATTTAGATAAGAATGAAAATAGAAATGAAAGCTAATAAAAATACTATAGAGACGTTTTAAAGAATTTTATTATCATAATATGTACATAATATTATACAAAACGTTTTCTCAATGTTATTAATTCTATTTAATATAAAATTGAAGAAAAAAACGATATAGTGCAGCTAAACCAAATAAAAAAAATGAAAATTCGAAAATTTATTAATATCCTTTAATATACTTTCAAGAAAATCATTTTAGGATATGGTACAGAATTAACCCATAATCTTTGTAATTTTATTTTATGGTATACCATACCATGGACTATGGACTCAACAACTATTCGTTTATTATAATTATACCTAATTTTTTTTTTTTTTTTTAACTCAAATTAAGTGCTAAATATATTAAAGTTTAAGATATTTAATAATTTATAAGATAATTTTATTTAAAACCTTTATTTTTTAATCCTTTTTTTCAATGCAGATTGGAATCATGTTAAAAACTAAAGCATTTATTAAAAACCCTTATTTTTATAAGTAAATAATATGATTTTTTTTTATTTCTATTCTGATTAAAATTAAAGTACCATCATAATTTGAAAATAAAACGTAAAAATAAATAAGATAAAATCATATACAGCAAATATCTTATCAATTTTACAGCAAATATCTTTCAATTTTAATTTTAATTTTTAATGGTATGGATTCGATATTTTTGGTAATGCTGGTACTTGTGTTCTTTGTTCAATTACAAATGTATAGATTTGCAGATGTATTAACATTAATTTTAATTCCAATTATACGTATCAGTATATATGTCACGATTTGGCGCGTTTTCAAAACAATTGAAATGCATGATAAATAATTTAAAATAAATTTTTTTTTTTTTTTTTTTTACGAGGGACGGTGGAAAACATCAAAAGTCACTCAAAAGAACTGCACGAGGTTCCTCTGAGTAGTGTTGGACTCTAACCAACCAAAACCACTCCCTTTAAAACCAAACTATAGGATTGGACCTTTAATACATAATCATGTACAGCTTGGTTTTGGGGAAAAGGATGGGGGAAGGATTACTTGGGTGTTTGAATATAGGAAAATTAAGATTATGGAGGATGAAGTGAAAAATTTGGATAGTTATTTTGAAGAAGGATGTTAGTGTTCTTCTTGAATTTCGATATATCGTACACAAATGAATTACCAACTTTTGGGAACACATGTGCGAGCAGAAGGTTCCATAAATGCGACGTGCGCATGACAAACGAATTTCCGAATGCTGTATTGTTTTTATAATATTATATTATAATTATAAAAATAAATAATTATAATATTATTGTTTGGTAAATATGAAGAGTTATTGATACACAATTAAGACAACTTACGTCCATTGCAATATCCGCGGATCTATCTCCTGAAAATTCAATCATTGTAAGCTTTTTGCAAAGCGCTGTGAGTCAATGATATATATGAGGAAAAAATTTCAGAGATATTCTTCTTTTGATTTCTAAACCAGGTTGTTCAAATAAAAGATGAAAAATTGCAACTCCTACACTGCAAATTAGATAAATATTTAGCAAATTAGTTTTACTAATTTTAGCAAATTAGTTCAATATTTAAAAAATAAATCAAAATAGCACAAAAAATTCTATTAAATCGCCATTTTCAGTAAAAAACATACATAATTTACTTTTTATTGTTCTTATCAAATTAAAAGCTTTCTAGAAAAAAAAGCGTAGATATAAAATTTTTTTTTTACTAGAGGTCATTTGCAGTTCCGCATTATTTTTGACCCCAAAATCAAAAAAAAACCTTAAAAGTAGTTAGGTAATCAATGAAATAAAAAATGCGCTTATCGTTCTACAAAGAAATTTTTTTTCCTCAAAAATATATATATACATATGTAGTTACTAGGTACCTACATTTTTTTTTTTTTTTTTACTAATACAATTTTAAATTAAACATTTTTTTTTTTTTAATGTAAATTTTATCCCAAAACCACAAGATAGACTGTAATTTCCCTAATAAAAAACCCCAAAAAAAAAAAAACAAAAACTAAATTAAATCTAAACCTAAACAACTAATTTAAGTCTACCTAAAAAAAAAAAAAAAAAAATAAATTAAAATTAATTCTTCAATTATCATCTGTACCTCTAATTCACCAGAACAAATTAAAGTTTAGATTAGAACAATACCATGACAAAACAAAATTTCAATCATAAAAATCCACCACCACGCTAATTTCATAGTTAGTTTTTTCTATTATTCTTAATTTTTTATTTTTTTCAAATTTTTTATACTTAAAATTCTCATTTCTTGTTGATTTTCAATTTGTTGTTTTTTTTATTTTTATTTTTTTTTTGTTTTGGATCATCATCATGAAAATTACATCACACTGGAACCACAAAAATGCAAGAAATGATTACTTAATAGATGATTGTGGTGGCGGCGGTGTCGTCGACGGTGTTAGCAATCTTAAACCATCTTTTCTATTGAAAAAAATAAAAATTTAGACGAAATAGGGAACAAAAATAAAGGAAATAAAATAAAATTGTTACCGGTTGCTTAGTTGATCGGTTAGTTGTAAAAAATAGACACAAGGTGTCTCAAAATATAAGATATATAGATGATAATTACATGATCTTATTAGAAGGCTAAAGTATAAGAAAAAAGTTTTATTGGAAATATGCACTTAAAAATAAAAGAAGAATTGAAAAAAAATGGTTGAATTCTAATTTACAACGTTTTCCTTAAAAATTGTCTTCATGTAACGGTAAACGTTATAACAAAAAAATAGTTTAACTCGGCTTAAGAAACCCGTTATTTGATCTCTTTCATTCATTTAATTGTGCTTTTTATTACTTCATCTTAAGAAAAAACACCCTGTTTGTTTTTATTATGGTCGATTAGTATATAATTTTAGTTGAATTTATGAATGATAGCCTAATCGCTATTACACGGTATGATAGTTTTTTCTTTTTTGTTTCCCTTTTTTTTTTTTTTGCGATGTAAAATGAATTTTTCGATTATTGACCTTTTGATAAAATTTTTTTTATTTTTCTTTTTATGTTTCATTCTTTTATAGTTTTTTCCTTTAGTATTTTTTATATCTAAAACTATTGTCACCTCATGATAGTCATCATCATCGGTGGTTAAATATTATAAGATAATAATCACCAGGAGCGAACCGGGCAAATTATCTCTTCTATTTTCCTAAAATAAAAGAAAAAAAAATAAAAAATTCTTAGACTAAGTATAAAAAATTTTTTAGATGGAACGCAGCAAATTTAAAAAAAAAAAAAAAAAAAACAAAACTAAAACTTAACCAAATGTACCGTTTTAATATGAGGATGTTAAAAAATGAAATGAAAAGAAAAGAAACAGAAAAAAAAAATTACTGGGGCGTATTCAATGAATTTGTTAAGGAGAACCAAAAAAACAAAAACAGAAAAGAAATGATTGTAAAATTAATCAAATATCAGAATTAAATAAAAAATGTTTTCCTACTTTAATTTTCACGTTTAGAATGCTATCATCACCATCTAAAATTGAATTATTTATAATATTTTGTGTTACCTCAACTCTTTGAATTCAGTATTTCGGTGACCAAGCATCAATACCGGCTCTTAAATTATATTAAAGAAATAAAAAAAAAATAAAAAGTTATAAAAAAATTTTTAATCTTTAGCAAAGTTTCGCAAACGGTTATTATAGATTGCAATTTTTCATAAAAACTCTTAGATACAATGAATAAAGTTAGAAAAATAAACCAGATAAAATTAATGTGGTATATGAAAAGATTATTTGTTAAGATCGCAGAATGCATGAGAGTATAACATTTTTTTGTCCATTTTATTAAAATTTTTCTAAAGTTTCATCAACACAATTACTATAAGAATTACATAATCAAAATATCCTACAATATTGTCTTATATAAATATAATTTTTTATATGAAAATTTTTAAAAAATTTCAAAACTTCTAAACATAAGAAAAATCTAAAATAATTTTAAACAATTTCCGAGACTCTAAGTGGTGATTATCAAAAGCAAAAACAAAAAAAAAAAAAATTAAAATTAAATTGTTTTTTTATTTAATTTTTTTTTTATTTTTTTTTTTATTTTCATCGGTTCTGTATTTTGTAATTTTTCAGTTTCAACAAATTACTTTACCATAATCGATGAGTTTGTTACTATGAGGGGGCGTTCATATCGTGTATCCAACATCGATATTTACAAAACAAAAAAAAAAAAAAGAAGAGAAATAAAAAAAAAGAACAAAGAATTTGAAAATTAAGAAGGAAAAAGTTAAATTTTCTACTATAGTAAAAGTCCATATTTATATCTATACAATATATAAAGTCGTAAATTATTCTATTATTAAAGTTCACTTAAAATTGTGTTTTTTTTTTTTTAAGATACTTTGAACTTATATATAGTTAGTAAATTAGGCTTTAAAATAAAACGAAAATTACAATTCAAAATCATCAAAATAAGTCAGATTAAGAAATAACTTTTTTAAATTGAATATTAAAGTCATTCAATTCCAACTATGTATATATAAGAAATAATTTCGAATATTTCGTATATTTTGTATATTTCGAAATTATTTTTTTTTTCTTTTCTATCATTTCTTTAGAACAAAATGAATATATTTTGCTATTGACTATCTCGTATACTCAAATGTATAAAAATTATTATTTTGTCTGAACATATCCAAAGGTTAATATTTAATAGTGTATCTCTCAGATACAATTGAGCATAAATTTGTTTTTTGTTTTTTTCATCTTGATTACAATACTTTGAAAAACCATACAACATTTTATTATAGTAAAAGCAAAAACTAACGAAATTGAAATTTTAACTATCTATAGATTTTTAAATTCTAAATTGAAAATATTTTTCTAATAATGATAATTATAATGATATAATTAAAATGAGTAGTTTAAAAGCTGACTATTTTTAGATACTGAATTTCAGAAAAAAAAAAACAAAATTTCATTCTAGTTAATCATTGGGTTTAAATTTAAAAAGCATTAAAATGTGGTAACAAAGTAATTCAAAGAAATATAAAAGAGGGTGAATGACTCAGAAAAAAAAAAAAAAACTTTTTTTGGGAAACCAATTATAATTTCGAAGTTAGAAAAATTCTTCACACATTAACGAGAAAAAAAAAAAGCTTAAAATAAATTATGATAAGATTCATTTTGATTATTTTTTAATAGGTATTATAATATAGATAAGAAATAATTAGTATATTCCAGGACCATAATTATCTGTCGGTTCTTCTATTATACCAAAATTTTTTCGATTATGCTAAAACATCTTTTGTTAGATTTTTGACTAAACTTAACTTTAAATTCCGCGTCTGATTGATTCCAAACTTTTATACAAACATATTTGAATATGATTAAACACATTTGGTGGGGGTTTTGTCTGGGAAAATAAATAGTAATGAAAGAATGAATTTTTAGTTTTTTTGAGATTTGTCACAAAACTGTAAGATATCTTTCAACCAAATACATATCTTCAGAAAGCTCATTATTAGACCTTTCAGACGAGTATAAAATGTTAAAAATAAGTATGTAAATTAGTTAAAAAGATATAATAGAAAATATGGAGGGTAAATTTAAACTTTTAAGGACTATTTGGCCGCAATTAATGACGTCAACACTCAACCAAAACTCCGCGAAACGTGTTTAATCATATCCCAGCTTGTTTGCATAAAAGTTTATAATTGATCCGACATGGAAACTAAAGTACAGTATAGCGAAAATATTTTTCATAAGAAACGGAAACATTCTGAAATATAAAAAGTGTATAATAATATAAATTAAGTATTTAACTGTTTATACAAAAGAGATCCTTTTTTTTAGAGATTGAAATTTTTTTCATAAGGTCTAATGGTTGATTCCTGAAGTATGATACAGTTTCTATGAAAAATATATAAAAGTATACAACTCGATATCTTTTCACGAAGATTCGGATATTTAGCCTCAATAGACATTGTGTTTTTTTCTTTTAAAAAATCAAGTTGCGGAGCAGCTACAAGAACCTATTGCTCCAATATACTCTGAGTTATTTTCATTTAAAAAGAGAAGTTATATTAGAGCTACCTGAACCTGTTACACCAGCACAACCAAATTACCTTCCTGAGCTTTTAGGACTCAGAAATTGAAAATTTCCTCTTTTTAAACATCTATAACTCAGGCATCTGTATAAATTTTTGTTCGGTAAGATATAAAAATTAAAGCTCCAGAAATATAACTTTACATGTGTTAACGGTTTCTCTTAGTTGTGTAGAGTTCTGGAGTAGTTACAGTTCCTCAAAACTGTAAAAAAGTCCTATTTTCAGATATATATCTCAGGATCTGCGTTGTAGTTTTACTATCTAAAAACGCTAGAAGACCGGAAATTTTCTTAGCTCTATAAAATATTATTAAAATTAAATATAAAATATTATTAAAATTAAGTATAATATTTTGAGATTTAGTATTTAAATTTACCATTTATTTAGTCCGTAAAAGTTTACCATTTATTTAGTTAGTATAAGTCCGGCACACTTTTAGATAGCTACTTGAAATTTTGAAGTAAAAAAGAAGTTTTAAAATGATTAGAAATTTCTTTTAGAGCACCGTCTGTTTAAGAGTAATTAGGGCTCCAAAATTAAAATTTTCCTATTTTTAAGCACCTGTAACGTAGGCACAACTTTATAATTTTATACGTGTTAATGGTTTTTCTTAATTATGTAGAGTTCCCTTAAAATTGATGAAAGTGTCTCTTTATTTTTAACATTTTTTCTTATTTTAAACCCAACCATAGTACTTTTGTAGAGATTAAGAAAAGATATGATCGTAAAGAAAAACGCCACCCAACCACTAGATCTTTCCCAAACTTAAGGTCCCCACTCTTAGAACTCTAATAGTATAATGATCTACACTCCACACCACTACGCCAGAATGCTCTGTACGTCTTCGATTAGTAAACAAATATAAAATATTTTATAATTTTTTTTTTAAACTAACTTTAGGTTGGAGCTGGGTACCCGCAGTTATATATAAAAATTCTAAATTGAAAAATAAAAACTAAAGGAGGTTTGAAACAAAATAATCCTCCAGGTTCTGTTTATTATTGTCGTTTATTTGGTAATTTTTTACTTAATTAATATTAAAAATTTTAAACTAATTAATTTCCAGTCGCAGTTTTTATAAAATGAAGAATAAAATAATTGACTTGTTTAAAACTATATGTACTTTAATGTAATATTAAAAATATTAAATATGAATATACTCAATAAATAGAAGTTGAACAACTAATAATTAACATAATATTATATATTCTTGTTTACTTAAACCTATTTAAATTTTTCAAAACTAAAACAATAATATTATTATGTATAAAAGAATTTTTCTTTACAAAAACCTTATTAAATTTTCATTAATTGATGATGTATCTAAAGAAAAATAATTTTTTTTTTATAATCATCTTTTGCATTCTTAATCGTATCATAGTACCTACTTGAATTAGTTCATTTTTGTTACCCTACTTTTAATATTGTAATTATATATGGTATTCTAAATATTGTGCAAAAAAAAAAAAAAACAAAAAATCTGATCAACCCAATTACAGTAATTTTCTATTCGTTCATTTATTCTTTTTATTTTTTATGACAGTCAAGTCTTTAAATGACATCCTGTAAAAAAAAAAAATAATAATATATACATATATATTTCAAAACACATGTATTTTTGACTTGGTATAGTTTTCTACATCAAGTTCTAAAAAAAAGCAAAACATACATCAGGTGTGTGCAGGTGTCTAGTAGAATATTTATTAAATCAAATAAAATTGTTGTTTTATTACAAATAAAAATTATGAACTGTAACAAACATTTTTTTTTCTCTTCGCCATTAATTTGATTTAATATTTTCTCTGCTTTTAACTGTTTTCCTTTTACTTTAGAATTTAATTTGAAAGTTTTTTTTTTTTTTTTTAATAATATAATATAAGATATATGTACACATGAATACAATAAGAATTCAATATTTTCTTTTAAAATATATTTGCAATTTTTTAAACTTCGGTTTTCTATAAGTTAACGTTTAATTTATTTCTTGATTTTCATAGTCGTACCTTAAAACGGGAATGCCTCAAAATCCCAAATCACAAAATTCCAAAGTAATAAAACTGCAAAATTTTAAAATTCCAAAATTAGAAATTTTCAATGTCAATTTTCAAAATTGATTTTCTTCATACACAAACGTCAAAATTTTTAAAAAAATTACTATTTTTTATAGAGAAATGTCAAAATTTAATATTTTTGTATGAAAATCTGAATGCATTGGCATACTTTAGTATTGATTTTAAAGTAGGATTTAAAATCAGGGTGGCCCCCTTTTACGGAGTATTTATAAACTCGTGTACGCAAGATTCTAAATTAGGAAGGATTTTAGAGTTGGTTTTAAAATCAAAAAGTTGCCGTTTTTTCCAGAAGATTTATATATTAGTGTATGCCAGATTCTGATTTAAGAGGGATTGTAGAGTTGGTTAAAAAATCCGAGTTGCGCCCTTTCCGGAGTTTTTATATATGTATTTGTGTATGCGATATTGAATATGCGATATTTATACATCATATTGTTTATTATTTTGATTGTACATGTTTGGATTTTGAAAGTTTGGATTTTAAAATTTGGATTTTCTAGCAGAACCCATGAGGTTAATTCTTTCTACCTTTGATAAAACAGCCACGGATAGAAAGTAAAGAAAGATATTTATTTTGACCGTGTTTAACGGTGAGGCCCATTTTTTTTTTTGGAAGTTTTGTTTTTGGTATTTCGTACCTAATCCGAATAAGATTTCGTAATTTGGGATTTTGTAATTTGGGATTTCGTACCCAACCCATTTAAACTTTTTATATACTCGTACATACATTTTATTCGTCAACAAATATTTTTTTTTTTCATTTTCTTATTTTCATCTGATTATCTTTTTCAATCAACCAATCGATTTCCGTCAGTCCTAAGTTTTATCAAATTCTAATTTATTCCTTTATTATGAATGACATTTATACTAAGAGTAAGTGAAATCGATATACTTACGATGAACCCAACTTTGAAAAATGTCATTACAGAATCGAGGAAGGAAGTAAATATAAAACTTGGTATTTTTTATTTTTTTTGTTCTTCTTTTCACTGCTATACTGCATATGTCAACCCACTAATCATTTATTGTTCATATTTAACTAAGTTTCACTTCTTGCAATCATTAGATTCAATAAGCCATTGATTTTTCGTCTGTAATTTATATTACATACCTTATAATTTCCTTATCAACTTATCTTATATTTACCTAATAAAAATGAACATTTTAATTCTATCTTGTTATTTAACTATTAAATATATGTATGTTGGTTTTTAAAAATTAAAAACTTCTGATCTACATACTCGTATACCTTACCTAGTAACTATTTTTTATCATTTTCTACATTTTTTAATACTTTTTTAAATTTCAATCAGACAGTTACCATGGACTTAAATAAATAATTAAAATAGAAAATGTTATCCTTTGGAAAACCAATGAATCAAATAAGTAAATCTAAAATATTAAAACGAACCAAAACATAAAATTTGATATTAATGCATATCATATACCATACCATCATAAACATATTCATAAAACATGTATGCAAAATTTTATTATCTTTTATGGCTCTAAAGCCTATTTCAAGTTTTGATCATTTTTATAATCTATCTTAAATTTCGCCTTCACATATATTTTATACCATGGATATATATTTAAAAAACCCATCAATGATTGTAGCTTTGATTTCTAGAGGCTAAATTAAAATTAGTATATGTATATTTTATTCCTTTCTAAAGTAGGGTATATCTTCATTGTCAGTTCAGGCGTCAATTTTGTGACTGAACTGATAATGTATATACTAAAGTATATACTAAAGTCAGTTTGATAATGCAGTGCAACTGAAGAATACCAAAAATGTTTACTATTTTAATGAAAACTGTTAGTTTTCTGTCAGTTTTAATTTTTTTCAAATTTTTTGTATTCATCAGTTGCACTGCATTGTCAAACTGACGACAGAACTGATCATGTATACCGTACTTTATAAAACTGTCAGTTTTTATTAAAACAGCTAAAATTTTTGGTATTCATTAGTTACACTGCATTATCAAACTGACGACAGAACTGATCATGTATACCGTACTTTATAAAACTGTCAGTTTTTATTAAAACAGCTAAAATGTTTGGTATTCATTAGTTGCACTGCATTATCAAGTTGACGACTGAACAGTATACATTATCATACTTTACACTGATCAAATGTCAAAACTGTTATAAAATTATAGAACAACTGCTATTAGGTTACCTATATAAGAAAAACTTAAAATTTACATAATACGAGTACTATGTTCTATTTTTTCATAATATTGTATTATTTTAATTTTTATTATTTATTTCTCACAAAACAAAAAAAAACTAAAAGTAAAACATGCATGAGGATGATATCTAGAGCATACAACAAATTAAATGACCAAAATAATCATCTCATCATTCTAAATTGTATACGTGTACATACATACATATAGTTTTCAACATTTAGACATATTAATATTCAATATAAAAATAATGTAAAAATTTAATGAATATAGTAAAATCGCAATTAAATTAGAATTTGAATGTTGTAAAATAGAATAACTATTAAAACTGGATCCTTATACATATATATATATATATACTCTATACATAACTATATACCATACCAATTTAAGAAGAATGTTGACTTACAATATGCATATATAAAAAACTTTTAAATCAACCAGAAAATAACAACCAATTTGAATTAATAATTAAATAATGATGTGCTCTCTAAAAATTATATATGTTGTTTTTACATATTCCTGTAGATTCTCCATATTCTGTATGGGTTCGATTAACAAAGTATGTTGACTACTAATTTAAAAAAAAAAACAAAAAACAAAAATTTTTAAGTGAGGAAAAAATGAATCTGAATTTAAAAAACAAAAAAAAAAATAGACAAAATAAATGATGCACGTAAACATTTTTATACAGTTGTAGATAAGGTACGAGTACATTTTGTTTAAACATATTTAAATGTACCGTAGTTATATCGTATATATTACAACAACAAAAAAACAAAACATGAATTAAAATTATTATTAAATTACTTTTAAAGAAAATTATTATTTACCGATTTTTATAATACATATTTTATTTTTATTAAAATTTATGTAGATCATATTAAATTTTTAGATTCTTAATTGCATACGTTCAATTTTCTCAACAATTTCTGGTAAATTTAAAATATATTTTGTATTGATTGTATTATGATAATTATTGTTATACAACAAAAAAAAATTTCTTAGAAAAGTTACAGGGTTCTTTCTTTTTTTTTTGTTTTCCTAAGGGAGATGGGAATCTTCCGGAAGACACCAAGAATTTCCCCTTGGTAGTGTCAGATTCTTACTGTCTAAACCCACCTTCTCCTTTAGCTAATATAATGTGAAGAAATCCTTACCTGCGAACGCAGTATATTGGCTAGAGAGTATGGATAGGAAAGGAGATAGGAAATGGATGCGAAAACATTGAATTGCGAGTGGGACTGTAAGGAAACAATGAATCCGCCTATAACACAATGTCTAAAAATTGACTATTTATATAGCTTAAGTACAATATAACTAAATACGTTTTCTTTTGTATTTCTTCTGGTGCTTTAAAAAAAAACAACAAATCTGTAAGTTAAGATCTACTAATCAAATATTTAATTTTCAGAATACTATGCATGTAGTTTTTGACGCAAATAGGGGCAAATTTGTAGTTTTTATTGGAGATGTGTTATTGGGTCAAATGCATAAAACTGAGCTTGAACTCAAATCTCAATTTTTCATACAAAAATTGCACTTGAACACGCATTTTTATTTAGAAAAGTAAGCTTTGAGTTCAAGCTCAGTTTTATGCTTACGACCAATTATCACAAGACTTTGAATTAATGTGTAATTACAGTATTTCTAACTTTTTTCTAGTTTCTAGTATTTCTATAATCTTGCACCTATTCTATTTTTTCTTTATATGATAAACTTGAATGTAATTATTTACCTTCAATTGTTCGAATTAACAAAAAATTTCTTAACATAAAATAAAAAAAAGAAAATTTTTTGTATGTAGATAGATTATCCCGTTAATCAAAAAAACTAATATTATAGATTATATTCTAATAATATATCTAGACATGCCCACACTGTATTTGTAAAATAGATGAACTAATTTTAAAGAATTATTGCAACTACATATAATTTCAAAAAAAAAAAATGAAATTAAATAAAAGTTCTAATTAAATTTAGTCAAACTTACGAAATATTGTCTATAGGAAGTCAAAATTTATGAAAGATATTTATGTTGTATTCTCTTTTTACACTGTTACAGATCATCTAGTTAACATAATTTAAGGACTTTTATGAAATTTCTATGTAAGTAACCGAATACTGATAAACGATAATCATCATTGCTTTCTTTGTGTTCTTTTTTTAATGTAAATGTTTATTTTTGTGAAGAAGTCGATTTTCGGAAGTCAAATAAAGTTTATATTTTAAATTTTGAATTTGTTAATGGTGTTTTTTTTTTTTTTTTTTTTTATTAAAAACACGATTATTTCACATAATAATTTCACCTTTAAAAGAAAATAAAACATTTTCAATAAAACAACATTTAATTATAGGATATACAACATAATGGTATAGATAGTGTATTTTTACTGTTTCAACTGACTAATTTAGGATATCGTTAAGATTATAAATTTTATTAATGTTTATTCAACAGTATAGGTATTTAATTTGAATTCGAAATCAAGTTTTTTTTTTTTTAATAAGTGGTACATAATAAGTAAAATAAAAATTATTTACTAGTTGTTATTAACCAAAATAAAATTTAATTAAATTTTCTTTTTTTATAACATCTATGGAATAGAAAATAAAAGAAAAATATAGAACAAAATTTAGAATGGAATTGCTATGTATGTACGTACATAATTAAATTTTTAAAAATTTGTCCAATATTTAAATAAAACAAAGTTTAAAGATTAAATGTTACATAAATAATTTAAAAAATTAATAAAACAACTGCATTTAATCATTTTTTAAAGGTAAAAATGTGTTGATTAAATATAATGGTTGGTATCTTTGCTAAACACAAATATATGGTTAAAATTTTATGAACCTGATCAAACCGACAATTTGATCTTATGAAAAAGAAATTTATATTAACAAAACAAAATAAATTAATATATTTTACTTTACGTTAAAAAAAAAAAAAGGGGCCAGGAAATAACCCCACAAAAAATGAAACTCATCATATTAGAAATTTAATAACAACTGAAAAATTTATTTGACAAATAAAATAATCCTCCACAATATAATATAAAATAGTATAATGATTTACTTATTTTATGACCATATTTCATGTTATACGGTATATATATAGTATAAATTTCCAAAACAAAACAGTTTTGCATATCAAATAACCTCCCAAAACAATTACTATATTACGTACATTTTATTAATTATTAGTCGACTGTTGTTAAAATATGCATACATATATGTAAAAATATTACTGAATTGAATTTTATAGTGGGTCACAAAGTTAGGATTTCAATATATTGTTTAATGGTGGTTTGGGGGTGGTAACCATCAATTCTTTATGGATTTTCCTTCTGAAATGTGTAAATAATAATTAGAAGAAATTTAGGTTATTAGGGTACCAATAAGGGTACCAATAATTTCTTAGGGTAGAAATAATTTGTTTAGCTGGGTATTAGGGTACCAGCCGAAGTTTAAAGGATGGTAGCCACAATTATTAATTGTACGTATTAAAGACATTATTTTATATTTTTTAATATATACACGTGTACACTAAATTATCTACAATTTTCATTTTAAAAGTAGGTTTTGATGCCTTTGAAGTTTAAAAGATTGGATTTTAAATGTGTTCGGATATCGAAAGTTTGGTTTTTAAAATTTTCATTTTAAGTTTTTGATTTCAAGATTTGACTTTTGTAGCCGATCATTTAAAAGTTAATTCCCTAAAATAAAAGTTAAAAATTTCAAAAATAAAAAAATATATACATAATATATTGTGTAGTGTTTATAGTACTTCTAGAGTTATCAACTCCTCTCATGAAAATTTAGGAGCTCAAATTCCTCTATTGAAAATTACACATTACAGATTTACAGATAAAAATTCCAGACAAAACATTACAGACTAAAGCGTGTTTATCAACTCTTCCCAAAAATATTTAGAATTCCAAGGTAGAAGCAGTTTATTGGGCAGCTTATTTTTTTTGCAAGACTATTTCGCAAAAATAAAATAAACCACAGTCGAATGAATTTAACTTTGTATTTTAAAGTATGTTTTTAAATAAATTTACTGTATAAAAATGAATCTTATAGTATCATCCTTTAATTCAATCATAGTAATAATATTGAAACAAAAAAAAAAAAAAATTACATTGTATAAATGTGTGGGAAAAAATAGCTTTAAAATGTAATCAGATTATCTGATTATTAATTTTTTTATTGCATTTCAATAAAAACTAAAAAAAAAAAAAACAAAAACAAGAAAAACAAAACGAACTTTCAAGAAACAGAGACAGAAAATATCAAATGATTATCGTACAAGCATAACATAAACATTTTTTTTTTTTTTTTTGTTCCTTTAAAAATAATCAGAAAATCGTTACTTAATCTCATCAACAAACTATTTCAGCCCGTCATCACCATATCAAAGATCACAATCAAATACTGGGTTCATTTATTTTTTTTTTTCTTTTTCTTATTATTTTTAGTAAATTTTATTTTTTTGACTTGCAAGAAAAAAAAAAAAAAAATTTGGTAAATTTAAAATTAGTATCAATGCATGTATCTTTAAGTTTTATTTTTGGGATGCAACAATTAGAAGTCATATATAAAATTAACTAATGACTATATAGTTTGTATACACTGTGAAAAAAAAAAGTATTAAGAAAACTAAAAAATTTAATTTAAATAAAATTTGAAGTTTAAACTTTAAAGTACAAGGTACACTCAAAATATGTTTAACAAAAAGTCGGTAATTCGGTGAGGTTGGTAAAAAATTTGGAGCGTTAGGAAATTTGCCAAAAAAAAATCAAAATTTCACAAAATTTGTCTTACTTATCCAATATATGGCTTGTCGCCTATAATAGTGATAGATTCGCCATATAATGATCAGTAATTTAATGTTTTTTTTTACTGGGATGGGTGAGGAATCATTAAAAGACATAGAAGAGGAGAAGAAAAAAAACTCAATACTGCACATTAAAACATGAAGCAAATGAAAATTTTTGAATTAAGGGAATTTTTTAAGTTTAATAAAATTTAAATTATTACAAATTTCATTTTAGATTTTTTATTTGTAAAAAATTTTTCTATGTATATAACAAAATATATAATATGCGTGTTACTCCTTTTTTTGTCGGCTCATTTGTTTCTTTATAGCACAAAATAAACAACAATGAAAAAAAAAAACAAAAATGTTGCTAATATCAATTGCAACAGTTACAACATTTAAAATTTATGCTTCCATATCATAATGTATATTACATACAAATGTTCTTCCCAGCTAATAAGTTGTACATATATGAAAGTAAATTATTTATTTTTTTTTTTTTTTTTAATAATATGCTGAAATCCATATTTTGTGGTTATTTTATTACATAATAAGACCATCATTAAATAAAAATAAAAAGAAAAATAAAAACATAATTTTTTGGTATGTAATGAACCTTTTAATTTTTTTTTATTTTTTTTTTTTATGAAACTTCAATTTAATAAAAACTTCATGAAAAACCATAAAATTATGTATGATGATAATATGGTCTTTAAAACGACACGAAACATTATTCACCTACATCATCAGATTTTACCTTTTAACCAACATTTTAAATTTTTAACCCAACAATACATAACTGCAACATATCAATATTTTAGGTAATTTTGGGGGATAAAAACCAAAAAAAAAGAACAAAAAACACAATAAAAATAAAAGATTGTTATTATCTTTTTGTTTTTGGTTAAAGAAAATCACCAAAATCACCATATTAATCATTTAAAAAATAAAAAAATAAAAAAACATTTGCAACAAACAACATCACAACACGAAATTTAAATTTGAATCTGAATATGAATAAATTAACTATATATTTTGTTGTTGTTTTTGAATCAGGTGAATTTAATTGAAATAATGGATTGGACAACAATAATTATTTTTTTGTTTTTTTTTTTTTTTGGACAGGTAAGTTACTTGCAATTTTTAATAGATGAGAATTTTTGTTGCATTTGAGATAAGTTAATTTATTGCTCAATCAAAAAAAAAAAAATTATTGGTTAACTTTTATTTAGCTGTGATGGTAACATCCAGTAACCAAAATATTCGAAAAGAAGATTTGACCATTTTTATTGTATTCCAAATTTCAAAAAATAATATTACTAAACGTTGATGGAAGATGTATATGCAAATAGTATTGAAGGATAAAGGCTTGTGCATTCAGTGATTTTTAAGAAATTTGCATTAAAGCGTTTTTTTTTTATTTCTTTATTGTTCAAATATGTATCAAAAATATTTATTAGGAGGGATTTAAAAGTTGATTATAAAATCAGGGTTCCAATAATTCTTTTATCGAGAATTTAAAAGTGTAGAGCTGCCTTTATGGTAATTACTTTATTGTAAAGATAGGGGCCTCGGTGGCCTAGTGGATAAAAGCGTATAAAATACACTGTAAACAACGAGGGAATGTGGGTTCAAATGCTATATACGTCGTAAGAGTTATTCTCCCTTACGACATTTACAGCCACGCCAGAAAAGGAAAGGCTGTATAATTTCATGTTCACATTTATATGGCAGAGATATGCACTACAAAAAAAAAAAATATAAATGCATATATAACAAAAATAATGAGCAGCGGATTATAAAAATCAGGATTATAAGGTTTTTCCAAATACTATATATAAGCAAGATCATCAAAATTCGACATTGATCTAAAAAATAAATAATTTGAACTCAAAATTTGTTATTGAATGAGATTTGAGAAATTTTTCTATTTTTATAATTTAGGATTTTGTAATATACTGTTAAATATTTGAGATTTGGTGTTAAGGATTTTATATTGGGGTCTTGATACTTTGGAATTTTGAAATCGGGATTAACTAGCCAAAACTTTAAAAACTATGAGCAACAGTTTTTTTTTTTTCAACTATGAGCAGCTATATAGTTCCGCAACTGATGAGGTTACATAAAAATGTTGTTTTACAATTACTGTTACTTTCTTTATATTTTTTTATAAGATCCTAATTACGTTTAAAATTTCATTTCTACCTCTCAAACAGTGCCAATCTTAAGATTTGTTTTTTAAATTCAATAACAAAAAGTAACTATTATTTTAAACTTTATTAAGAATCAATGATAGTCAAATTGTCTGGAGGTTTTTGATACTCAATTTAATAAAATTATGAAATTCACCTGCTTGTCTCAAAACTTATTTTACCTCATTAAAAAATTCTAGTTGTTTATTCAACGGGCTACAAAAAAAAAAAAAAATTATTTTAGTTAGTATTATAATATTTCAGATATAAAAAGATTTTTTTCAGATTTTTTTTTTTTTTTTAAGAACCATTCATTATATATTTTATTACCAACACTGGATACCACCAAAAAAATATGTTAAGCAGTAAAATAATAGTCGCCAACATTAATTGATGTTTTCTTATAGATTCGCATTAATCGGTTACATGGACAATTTAAAGAAGAAGGTGCAGCATAAGAAATATTAAAAACAAAAAAAAAAATTTTTTTTTTTTTTGTTCAAAGAAAATTAAATATTTTTTCAATAAATGCATAGAAAAAATATTGCTTAAAATTGCATCCGAAAAACATGAATATAATCAAGACAATATGATTATTAGCTTCTAGCTGTCAAAGATTTAAGCAATTTAACTAAATGATTTATACAAAAAGATTGTCTTCATAACATTTTTGTTTTTTGTTTCAAATGCATTTTACTAGAAAACAAAAAAAAATTTAAATACAAAAGAATTAAGATAAGCCAAATTATCTTATGAATTTTTGTTATATAAAATATAGGTTATAGAGCTTAAAAATATCAGACCGCACCAGAATAAAAATTATCTTACAGTATGTATCTAAATTGTAATTTGTATTTTAATTATTATAGGTTTTAAATTTTCAAAAAAAAAAAAAAATCTTTAGATAAATTATGAAATCATAAATTTTGTATAAATGCTATTAGAATATAAAAAATAAATCGTCATTTTCTTATTAAAAGAAGTCAGTCATTATATTTCAAATTATTTCAAATTAACAAATTTTATTTAAAGATTTTATTTTGCTAAATTCCATTTTTTAATTAACCAAATTTGATAATCATCAATTTCAAAACTTATAAATAGCTAAACACAAGATGCGAAAAAAAGGGTGCGTGACTTAATATTCACGACCATAAGTTCCACTTTTCGGTTTTTATTTCAAATAACAAATGTATTTATGGAGTCTCGGTGGCCTAATGGGTAACAGCGTGTAAAATACGCTGTAAATGGATTCGAATCGAACACACGTCGTAAGAGTTATTGCGCCTTAAGACATTTACAGTCACGCCTGAACAGGAAAGGCTGTGTAATTTCCTTTCCTGTCCACATTTATGTGGCAGAGAAATTCATTAAAAAAAAAATGTATTAATGAAATAAATTAAATGTGTACTGCTTTAGAACCGATTACTACGCTATAGAAGCTAACATAATTTCCATGGAATTTTAGTTTTTATTTTAATTGAACTTAACTACAATTACACCCAATTTCATAAATAAAAGTATAGTATCTCTGATTTTCTGGCCTAACTTTTTTTACTCATAGTGATTTGAACATTTTTTTTTTTTTTTTTGCTTAATTAAAAAAAATAAATTGTTGATTTACACAGCCACAAAATTTTTTGCAATATTGTAAACTTTAATATTTTAATTTATAAGCAGACTTCGGAACTGGCAAGCACTTGAATCCTAAGAGTTAGAAAAAACAAGGCTGAATGTAAACCAACGGTTTTTAAAAGCGCACATTTCCAAAAGACAATATACAAACTGTTTAGGATTGTGACTCTGCACCAAAATTTAAAATTTTCATATAAGAAAAAATGTGAAAATAGAATTTTTTTGCAATTTTTAGCGGTTGTATATACCTTATATAACCCTATATAACTAAGCTGGGCTGGAAACCTATATAACAAAGAAAAACCGTTAACACATGTAAAAATATATTACGGGAGTTTTAATTTTTATATCTTATCGAAGAAAAAATTGTATAGGTGGTTAAGTTACAGGTGTCTAAAAATAGCAAATTTATGAGGAAACTTTTACTAATTCTAAAAATTCTTTCTTTTCTCAAAATTTCAAGTCCCTATCTAAAAGCATGCCGGAGTTATGAAAAAAGAAAAATTATGCAAAAAATTTTGTTTTCAGATAACGGTAAATTTAAATATTAAATTAAAAAAAAATTGTATAAGTTTAATATTGATTTATAAAGGTAAAAAAAAATTCTGTCGAATGACGTTTTTATATTGAAAACAAGGGAGAAAAAAGAGGCTAAATATACCAGCTTTACCAGAAATTTTACAAAATTTATACATTTTTAGCACATTTTATTAGTTTCACTATTTCTGTCTGTCCGTCCGTCCGTCTTTTTACAAAACTTTCACATCGTTTCTTTTTTTTAAATATTATTCTAAACTATTGTAATTGTCTTTTAAAAAATATCCGCTTTTAAAATCTTTTGAGTCTACATTCAGCCTTGTTTTATTTAGTTTAATGATCTCTTCTTAGTATAATTTACCTGAGAAAATTAAAAAATTTAAACAAAAATATATTTTGATTTTGAGAAAAAAACAAAACGAATTGTAAAATTATTTTTTATTTCCTAAATTTTTTTTATGACTTTTTAATTATTTAATTACTATTTTTTATTTTTGACTGTTTTAAGTGATTGAACTCATGAATTCATATAAACATTAACACCGACTTTTTATAAATTTTTTAACCTGTTAACATAAAAATTATCACATTTAGACAAATATAGACATTACGTAACATTAAATTCTTATCTTAAATTCTATGTGATTAAAGAAATTAAGAAATTAATTATAATTAAAATGGTTTATGTTTTTTATAAAAAGATTATTATTTTTTATATGTGTTAGGTAAAGGGTTTATTTCACTGTGATCTTACTATAAATTTGCAGTATCTTTTAAATATCTTCCTCATTTTATATTATCTGGAAACCTTTAATTTTGTTTAAAATTATATTTCCAAGCAAATTTTTCTTAAAAATAAGCCCTACTGAAGAGCCCTACATGAACCTTATATTATATCCACAACTCTTCCATATTTTTAAGCTTGTAAAAATAATTGAATATTTATTTTTTTAAACCACCCTCCATTACAATAAAGGACTATTTTCTTTGGATGAAACCTATCAGTATTAGATGCGGCATGACTGTTTTTAAAAACTTTACAAAAAAAAATTAGAGATCAATACTTGAAATATAAGGAGTTCTATAAATGTAAAGTAAAGTTTCATAATTAATCCAAATCTTAAATTTTCATCAATTCTTGCTAACTATATAATACTAAATATTAAAATATAAAACTAATTTTTAACAACCAATTTAGTTTTTTTTTTGTTTTGCAGGCTTAATTAAATGCACAAATCACAAATTCTTAAAATCTTAAAATGAATCTTATTTCGACTTTGATTAAAGTAAGATTTGGTCCTTTGAACCCTAATCAAAACATAATAATATATAATATCACTAAATTATCTGTATATACATATATATATATATATATATATACTCGTTTGTGTTAAAATAAAATTTTAACCTTATAATCATCTTAATGAATTGGAAGCGAACACGTGATATAAACTTTTATCCTTCTAAAATAATGGTGCTTTTTTCTCTTGTTTTTATCAAGCACCATTCTTTTATCATAAATGTCAGATTTCTAATTAACTTCTTTTTTTTTATCCGTCTGTCTTATAAAAAAAAAAAAAATTTTTTTTTTTTATAAAAGTAGTAAATTTTATTAGCTACAAAATATATTATCCCTGATTTAATATTAAAGATTTGAAAGAAACTAATCAAAAAATAAAAAAAAAGGTAAAGTAAGTACGTGCCCGGATGACCTGACACGTCAACAACTAGCCATGATATTTAAATGAAAAAAAAAATTAAAAAAAAAAAAACAGTTTCGGTTTTTAAAAGGATTCCTAATTTATGATAAGGGCAACACAAACACTATAGTATATAGATACAAAATAAAAAAAAAACGAATCTTAAGATGCAATGTAATTGTTGCATCTAATTAAAATCAAATTAGTTACAAAACAAAAAGGTACCAAAAGATATATATGTATATATATATATATATATATATATAAATATTTTTTTTTTGTTATCATAAAAATGAAATAACTGAATAAATCTGAATCTTGAAAACTGAATTTAAGAGATCCTTTTTTAATAAAAATAAAAAAAAAAAATTTCTAAAATTATCTAAAAAATGACTTGACTTTTATATTTTAGAAACCCGCCTTTTATTTTTTTTTATGAAAAAAAAAAAAGATTTCGTAACGCTTCATTAATATTAAAATTGATCTCTAAAGGTTAATTTATTACTATTTTTCCATTATGCAAAGGTAACTTGGAACTTATTAATATGATAATGACTTTGGATCTGAATGAAAACTTCTCTGTACTCTTAAATATGAATGTATGTATTGAATATGTATATAATAGATTGAATTTACCGCGAAATTAAAATTTTTGTTTTAAAAAGGGGGAATAAAAAATTTAGATTAGAAAAGAATAATTTAAAAATTTATTATTAAAACAAAAAAAAAAACCGAGAAAATTTTAACTTATAGTTGATAATTAGAAAAAGATTTAAGTGCATACTAAATCAATTGATATATACATGTAGTGGTTAAGATATCGGCCTTTCATTCGAAAGTTTTCGGGTTCAAACCCAGCTTGAATCATAAAAATTAATAAAAAAAATAATGTAGATTTCAAATAATGTATAAATAATGTTAAATATAAGTATATGTATATATCTTAAACATTAATATCATATGTAATATGATATTATGTAATATATAATAAAATAATAAAAAAAATAATTCTTGTAAAAGATAATAGATGGCGTAGAAATAAAAGAAATATTTACGTCTCATACAGCTGAGTAATCAACAACTTAGTGAAATTAATGTTTCTCGAAACTTAAGCTATGTCAAATATAAATAATAAATGACTAAAGAGCATCACATTACTCGCCAAACAATTTTTGCAAAAATTTCCGTGGAGACCAAGCCGTAAAATTTCATATATTGGTTTTTTTTAAGTTAGTTATGTAGCACTTTCATATGATTTTCAATAAATTTTTAGTATATATTATTAATATTTTTAATGTCATTCATTCATTTCAATTGATGATTAGATGACATTGTTATAAATCTTATTATAACTGAAATCAATAGATATGCTGATCAAGAATATACTAAAAAAGTCAAATACGAAACATACAAGGTCTACTAAATGTATTCCCACGAATTCCAATGAAACTGAAAAATTTTTTTTTTTGATATTGCGGTTGGGTCTTATAAAACTGCGCAAGTCAAAGGTCAAAGGTATAAAAAGAGTGTTCTTGCTAATGTAATGTCGACAAATCGATTCCAAATTTTACTTTGCATGATACATTTCAGTAATAAAGCAAACGGTTTTCTAAAAATTATCAAATTGAGGAAGAACGATGTAAATTTGTATGATAATTTTTACACCAGTTACGATTTCACGATTAAAGTTACACTTTACATGTAAGCTATATATAGTTTCTATTTTATCTATCTATTTCTATTATGAACCACATATACTCCTATTTGTTTCGATGGTTGAATTCGTATAGATAGACAAAATACATCACCCTAATAAGTGTAATAGTCTGCGGATGCTTCTTCAGTCAATTTTTCAAAATACCTCTATACATATATTGGTTCATAAATAAAGTATGTTATTTAACCGACTTGTTCAAATGATTAACATCAGTTGTTTATAATTTCTAAAATCAAATTTAACTTTAACAGAAAAAAAAAATAATTTTTTTACATGAATTTTAAGAAAAGTTACGAATACTTTTTTTTTATCCAAAAAAAAAACTTATCACAATATTGTTGTTAAGTCTTTAAGCCAAGCCTTCTTTTTATTGTTTGATACTTATATTAAAATTAAAAACAAAAAAACATTCCAGAATGTTTATTTTGAATCTTTTTAAAAGAAATCCCAGTAATTTTATTGTATAATATGCACAATATACATATATATATATATATATTATATTGTTTTTTATTCATTTTTTAAATCTTTTGTATAATTAACCGCTTATATTTTAAATTTTTCAATTAAAAACAAAAAACCCGAAAAACAAGGAGCCAAAAGTATCTACAGAAGATGACATTAAAATTGTTTTTCTTTGCCAAAAATTCGTGACTTTAAATATTATTTCCAGTAATTTTTTTTCGTTTTTCGTTTGTAAATTGTATACAACATTTATAATGTACCTAATAGTAACAAATCTGTTTGTGCAATTATTCTGTTTAATTGCAACAGTTGAGGAAATTTTGTTTTTTCTTTTTACAAAATATATAATTCCCGTTATTTAGGAAAAATTCACGTAAAACTACACAAAACAAAAAACAAACACACAAAACAAAAAAAGACTATTGTCATGTGCGTTTGCGTACGTATCATTTCAGATCAACTTGTAAATCTACATAATCTTTTTTTCTATATCATTATATATTGCATATCAACCAACAAACTTAAGATAATATTTCTTTTTGTTAAAAAGATGCACTCTTTAAAACATATGGGAGGATTTTGAATTAAATTTTTTTTCTTTTGTGGTAGAAAAAAAGAATGGCAGGTATGGTAATAACAATCATCAATTGCCTCTCATTCTTAACTCAACAAAGTGATCTGATATCTATTTTGTCTGGGTATTTGGACATAGTATCATTTTAGGCAATTGCAGAGTTGGTGAACTTATTAAAGACGGCATAAACCTTTATATTCTACGAGGAAAGGGAATCTTGCGATTGCAATAACAATGTGTAAATATTGGTTTCAATAAAAATCCAATACACTCACAAACCCAAGGTACTTTTGTATTAATACTCGCTCTGTGGCTAAGAGCTGGGCTATATTAGATATTAAACGATTTAGTCTTATCCCTAAATCGTTCCAATAATTGCAATGCAATAGAGATTTTATTGGTTCACTGTTCGACCGGTAGAGATGCTCCAAGGATAAAATTAAATCATATGACGTCTGCAGAAGAAGAAGAGGAATAATTTTTTCACATATTGTGTAAATGCCCAACAGAAGAAAGTTTCTGGAGAAATTCTTTTTTAAATAACCTTTTCAATTTGTTGAAGGTGATCTTAATCGATTTAAAGCACTTTGTTAAAAACTGATCTGACTTAAACTGGCATAAATGTGCATTTGAAACCTCTTTCTACCTGCCTAGCTATGGTAGCATTATTGATGGCTATGTTGGTATTATTTTTTAACTTTCTAAAATAAAAAAAAAACGAAGAATTTTAGAAAAATACCATGCATAATAACAACCGATTATAACATATTAAATAAATCCATTAACACTTTAACATAAATCGATACATTAAACTATCAATAGAAAGAAAGTTTTTTGTCGTCGATAGTCGATATGGACTTTAAAGTTTTTGTCATTCATTCCGATCTATCGTTATAAATTTTATAATCTCTCTGTTTTTTTTTTTTAAATATATACGAAAAAGTTGAAAGGATTAAATTATTAAATATTTAATTTCTTAAAAATTCAAAAAAAAAAAAAAAAAAAACCCCAAGAAGATGCACCTGCGGTGGCGGTGTAATTGGGAAGCATTCCATTCCACTCACATTTTTTTTTTTAATTTTTTCTTTTTGTATTTTTATTTAGAATTACAAAAAAAAAAAAACAAAAAATTTAAAATAAGAAAAACAATAAAGTCTTTTTAAAGCCACCAACATTATTTAAAATGTATTTTGGTAGTTGAATCTTGAAAAAAAAAAGTCATAAAAATGCAGTTTTTGTTTTTTAAATTTTTTTTTTAGGGGCTTGGTAAAATAATGCAAACTTTGCTTTAGTACTTTTTTTTTTCATTTATCGTTTTTTTTTTTCAAATAAAATTATTTAATTTTTTTTTTTGTTTTTTATGTATTTCAAGAGTCCAAGAATTCATTAAATTTAAGTTTTAAAAACTATATTGATATGATGCACAAACCATAACAACCACATACATACCTGGAGGTTAAGGGAATTGTTAGCAATTTTTTTTTTTTTTTTTTGTTATCTTCAAAGGAATGGTAATTTAAAAAAAAAAGAAACAAAAAAAATGGAAAATAAGATAAAAAACATTATTGAAAAAATAATTTAATAGCGATAATTAAAAAAAAAAAAAAAAAAAATATTGTGAAAAAATATAATAATAAAAATAAAATTCAATCATTGTAAAAAAAAAAAATATGTTGATTACAATAAAAAATTAAATTTACTCAAGAATATTAAAAATGATAATTAATGTTTAAATATAAATGTTATTTTTTTTTTTCAAATTTTATTATATTGGTAAAATAAGTAAAAAAAAAATTTAATTATTTAAATGAAATAGAAAATTATAAATACCAAAAAATAATATTCTAAAAATAACCTTATTTGTTTCTATTCATTATCATATTTTCATTATATTTACAGTATTTTTTTATTTAATTTTTATATTAAAAAATAATTTACAGTTTTTTTTTTCTATATCGAAGAATGTTCATTCTTTTTCTTTAATTAAAAATAATTTCGAAATTAGGACTTACCAATTTGCTACGTGAATAAGCCTTCACCTCGATTGGTATACCATATACCTATTTATTTAATCTTCGCTTGTCAATATGTATTTTTCAAAACATACATGTATTATTGGTATTTTTCAAAACATACATTCATATTATTTTCATGACACATCATATTCATATACGAAAAAAAGAATATTATAAACCCGATGATTTGTTACGCGAAAAGTAATATTTTTAATCGACGCGATGTTAACTGTCAAAAGTATCGTGCCTATCTAGTATTTCTGAAAGACTTTTCTTACGATTTTTTTTTCTTAGCGATAAGTACTATTTTTGATTTAAAAAGTAATTTTAATAGTTTATATTTATATAATTAAAAAAAATAAAGTTAACAGTACTTATAAAAAGTATAAAAGTATAGTAAGTATAGTAAATATAAAAAATTATTTCGAATTTTAATGTTTTTGTTTATGTTTATTCATTTTAGAATAAAAATATTACAGATGTCAGGCAATTTATTTTTCATCATGTTATTTTAATTTCAAAAAATCGGTTGTATATTTTTACAAAAAAAAAGTATTACTAAAGTTTTTTTACAAGTCTTAGAGATATTCAATTTTAACTAAAATCGACGTGGTGAATTTTGTCATCGCCTCAGTCCTGCATCTTGAAGAATAAAAATTTGGTTCTTTCCGATTTTTGTATTTCGTATATTTTATTAATTTACTAGTAATTTTTAATACCGTAATTTTTAAATATTTGCTATACTTACTGCTCAAGAAATTCATATTGAACAAGGCAGTGTGTAAAACCTAAGGTTCGTAAAAGGTTCGCACATTTTCCAAAAAGGCAATAAACAGTTTAGAATTTGTTGTGACTTACACCAAAATTTGTAATTTCTCTTAATAATTTATAGTATGTATGTAACAATCACGATACAGTTTTTTTAATTTAAAAAAAAAACGCTATATAATTAGCTATAAATTTTTATTTACTACTAACTAAATAATAAATTTGAACTGTCTTTTATCTTTATTTAATTTTATTACGAACACGATGAAGATGTCTAAAAATAAGAAATTTAAATTTTTGAGTCCTATTAGATTTGAGACAAGTGGAATTTAGAAAAGTTTTTTCTTAGCTAACACGTCTTAATTCTGAAAGATCTTTCTTCTTTCAAAATTATAAAGTTCTAACGTTTCGGAGTGCCAAATTTTAAATGTGATACTGTGAATTTATGTACATAGGTACTAAATTACCAAAAATATTATGTATTATTTCAATATTGTAAAAAAAATATTAAACAGAACCTAAGATACATTTATCCAGCCAATGGGATAGTTGTTAACGCACCGTCCTTTCATACGAAAGGTTTCGGGTTTAAACACCGGGTGGGTCATATAGATTAATAAAAAATAATAAACATTTTTCTTATAATATATAGAACATAAAATTAGAATTAAACATAAAATTAGAACATAGTAGAACATAATTAAATTAAAAATAAGTATATATTATGTCCTATAAATTATAATTAATATCATATATTGTAATAGCTATATAATAAAATAATAATAAACCATAATTCTTGTATAAGACAATAGATGGCGTAAAAATAAAAGAAACCTGTCATAGTCTTGTGCAATATAGCTACAGCCGAGTAATCAACGATTTAATATTATTAATGATTCCAGAAACTGAAACTTAGCCAAAAATGAATAATAAATGATTTAGTGGATTTAATGGAGGAGAAAAAAAAAGACATATTTGAAAATATGGCTATTCTGCAACATTAATTTTTTTAAGAGATCTATTCATGGTTTAAAGTTCACTGTTCTATCTTAAACAGGCCGACAGACGGACGAACATAGTGAAACAAAATCTTTTTTAAAAATGTGCTAAAAATTAATTACAGTTTCTTTTAAACTTAAACAATTGAAGCTTACACTAATTTCTGTAGGTACCCCAAATTTCTTATGACTGAAATAATCTAATTAAATTTTTTACCTTAAAAACTGTCTTAATATTAATATTTAATATAATTTAAATTTTAAATCTTAATTTTATATTAAAAAACTTACTTTTTACAAATGGTATAAGTATATACCTATGTAATAAAATAAAATTTCACTAGATCAAGTTTTTTTTCTCCTATATACTAAATTGAAATCCTGAATCCACCTACAATAAAAATTCACACGATATTTAAAACAAAAAATCAAATTCTTAAAATCCCAAATCTTAAATCCAGATTTATTTCTTAAAGTTTTCTTGATTTCATGCTAAATTAAAAGAAAATACAATTATCTATATACATATATATATATTCATATAATATATATGTTTGTATATTTCATTTTAATTTTTTATAGATAAATCCTTAAAGATATTACACCCTCGCCGAATCGGTATAACATTAAATCATCCACTAAATTGCATCATAAATGCATCACTTTCATTTGACCTCATCACATCGAAAAATTTTTCATTTTCCACACATTTTATACTTAGCAAAAAAGAAAAATGAAAAACAAAATATCTACCAAATAATATTTTTTATACACATTTAGAAATTGCAGACATGGTATTTTATTAGTAATGAGAAGCTGTTGATTTCAAAAAAGGTGGAATGTTTGGAAAAAAATAAAAAAAAACTAAAAAAAAATAAAAATGGAATTTATAAAGTAGGAAAAAAAATTAAGACTTTAAGAAGGTAACAATTATAGGATTATTTTATAATTAAAAGAATACAATTACCACAATTGTCAACCACATTGTTAAATTGGGAGTTTTATTTCATATTACAATTAAAAAATAATTTTTGTTTACAAAATTTACAACTTCATTTATCTCTACTTTATAACTTTGACATTTATACTAAAAATTGGTTTTGACAACTGTCATTTACTTTCGAAAAAATTCGAATGAAAAATTAATGACTCGTTTTCAATAATACCAACATAAAATGAAGATAAATAATCTTCTTTGAGCGGTGCAATTTCCGTACGTTTTCAATCATAAGTCCCAATTTAAGAATAAAATGGCAAAAAAGGCCCGATTTAAATTATATTTTACACTTACTAACTGGGTTATGTCATATATTGAAGATATAGAAAGCCGTTTATGGTCCTCTTGACAGTAGTAGCAACATTCGAAAATTACAAATTCAAAAAATTTATTTAATTCCACCCCTGTTGTTTAGTACTCAAATACATGGTATTCATTACCTGGTAAAAGGTATTTTTCGATATTTTTAATGTTTATAAAACTTATAATGGAAAATGGTACTTCAAAAAACCTCTATTTAAAAACCCTCTCATATAGGTTTAACGCAAAACGCAAGGAAAATATTCAAACTCAATGGGGTAGCGCAGTTTTCAACGAATTTTCAACGAATTTTAGGTTTCTTAGGTATGTATCATTAATTGCCGCGGTGAGTTAAAATGATTAATAAATGTTTAATTTTTATTTAATTTTAAACCCAAAGCATTTAGTAATATTAGTTTCTACAATGCCACCTAGCCGGTAAAATTATATTAATCTAAAATTATTGACCAGTGCAGAATCTAGAATTTCTTTAACAAATTTTTCGAAAATCAATACAAGGCATTCTTTTATGTTTGTTTGATTTGTTGATGTTTGTTTTTTTTTCGAAGATCAACTCTTATAGGTCAGATTCTCTCGTAAAATAATTGGAAGAAATAAATCAAAATTAAATTAGAATTACATCTCTCCTATATTATAAGAACATATGAACAAACAAAAGCAAAAATTGAACTTGAAAACTTCTGATTAAGGCCAATTCTTCTTTAATATTTGAATATCTAAAATATTAAAACAGGTCCCAATAAATTTTGTCAATTTCGTCAATTTTATCAAAATCAACTTTTCATTTAACTCCAGGATAAACTGATTTTAATATTTTATATTTTTTTGAATAATATTATAAACGAAAAAATAAAATTTAAACCGAATCTTTCCGACAAATTAAACTTCAATTTAAACAAAATATCTACGAAAATTTACAAAAATAAAACGCTAGAATTTATATAAAATCTTACATTGCAACATATATATTACATAAATGTCTACATACATTTATTATATATGTATGTACATACATTTATTATAAACTTATAAATATGTAGAGGTATTTATATTGAAATTGCAGCTTAAACTTTGATCTTTTATGAATTAGTTTCGGTTTATAACAAGTCTATGACTATAGGGTTTTTTTTTAGCGAATATTTTTTTGTTTAAATTTTTTATTTTATTTTTTTTTTTGTTTTAGTTCAAGATTTTAAATACACCAATATTGGTATTTTATATTCACGATAAGCGCGAAAATTCTCTTTCAATATTTTCCACTTCATAACCTATAAATATAAAAATATATACTGACTTTATACATAATATACAGGGATAGAAATTTAAAAATTTTCCGCGTGCCAAATATTAATAAATTCGATTAAGACGAATTGTAATGGGTATATAACTATCTAGTGTTCAAAGTTAAAAGGTAAGGTTAAACAACCCGCACAAAGAAAGTCTAATTTCAGTTGAAATTATTTTAGTTTTACAAAAATTAAAACTTAAAAAGTAGGGTTTTTGTATCTAACCATGAAATATCTATAAGAATATTATGCGTACCGCTTATATGTTATTTCTGGTGTAAATAATTCAATAGAAAATGAAATTTTTGAAAAATTTACAATTAAAAATTCCATAAAGAAAAAAAAAAATGAAAAAACAATTTTTTGAAACAATTTTACAACAATAAAATTTAAAAAAAAAAAACCTTTAGGGTAACAATGACTTAACTAGGAGGAATTTGTACATAGGTATATATATGTATATGTATATTTTGTTAGGATATATATATTATTTTATATAGTTCTTTTTACATGTAATAATCCATATAAAGTCAACTGAAATCATACATTTTCGAAATTTTTTAATTTTTTTTTACTAGTTTATAAAATAAAAGAATATTTTAAAAAATAGATACCATGGAATTATAGGTTTAAATTCCATTTTTATATTAATTAAATCACATTAATTAAAATTACTATATAACTTTAAAATGAATTCATACGTTTAATTTAGACATAAATGACAATGTTGGAAATAAAATTTAAATTTTAAAACTATTGTATAAAATAATAATGAGCCTAGATGAACCTATACAGTCAATACAATATTTTAATCTACACAAATCGAGATTTTTATTAGAAATCACAATTAAAAAAAAATAAAGGCTCATTATTTTTCCGTTTTCCACTTCTATTGGAGGAGGGAGAGGGGGGTTTTTTGCCCATAAAATTACAATGATTAGACTAAACTTCACTTTCTTGAATCATCAAATTCATCAAGTTGGTAATTACTTGACTGTGTTTTGTACTAGATAATAATACACAAATACTTGCGCCATCTGTTATCTTATACAAGAATTATTTTAATATTTTTTCATTTATTTTATATTACGATACAAACTTTTGCAATATAAAATACTACTTCTGAACATCGTAGTATAGTTACGACATAAAGTACTACTATACTGGCCGAGGTTTGAATAGTATATTTTAGATTGAAATCACTACTTACTCTATATTGGTCAGAGAAAGATTCAGATATGGTATATTTAATATTTAACAAAATTACACCTACGATTTAATATTAAATGATGCAACCATTGATCGATCAATACTTTAACCTTATTTTAAAACGAAATGGAAAATACTAATAACTATATAAACTGAGTGACATTTCTTCAGCCATAGTAAATCAGGACAAGACAATTTGTATTTAAAATTTTATAAAGAACTTCAATACGATAAAGATAAAGATAAAGATGAACATGAACATGATGATAAACATGAAAAATATAAATTACTGGCACTTTTACATCAAAATAAACTGAAATGACTTCTAGATAAAAAATAGAGAAAAAAAAATGGAAATTATTTAATCAATGGGGACTGCTTTTTTTTTATATCTTATTTGACTTATGGTTAAACTTTTTTTCTTCGTTGCAATTTGTTTTCTTTATTGGAAATAATTCAAATAAAATAAAAAGTGTTAAGTGTTTAGTGTTTTAAGTAGCAAACGAATTCTCCTTATTTCCGAAACAAAACGTGAACGCTTGGTTTGAAAAGAAAAACTAATTAAGAAATTTTTTGAACGTTCGGAATTATTGTTAAATTACATATCTGTTGCTTAAGTTTTTATAATATTAAACCTTTATAAGCATATATTATTAATAGAAGGATATTATATATATTGTTTGTAAATGATATAAGCCCTACTATTGGACAAACATATGTATAGTCTTGGAAAACCATTACTAAATAAATTTTAAACTGTTCTTAAAATTCATCTTGTTCTTTAAAAGTAAGTATATGATACATAAGTTTAGTTCTTTAGACATTATGAGAAATTTGTTTGATACACCTTTTATTTTTATAGCCAAATTAATTATAGGCCTCTCTTTAAAGAAGATTTTTTCACATTACTATGAATACATTAGAAACTTTAATGAATTTAAATTACGGAAAAAATTATTAAATCTGCAAATAAATTATTTTATTTCCAGCCATTTCAATAGTACCCAACAACAAATAAAAGAAAATCTTTATAGAAATTGTTTTAATATACAACAAAAAAAGATTTCTTATAGTTTTAAACATTAAAGTAATTTAATTTAAAGTCAATAGGAAAAAAAAAGCATTAGTAAAGTAATAGAATCATGAAATCTTTTTATCATACAGATAATATGTATAGAACAACAGAAGCAACAACAACTTCAACAATTTGCAATAAGCGTAACTATTTTTATAACAAATCGTGCCATTCAACCTTAGATCATTAATTAAATACTTAATGATAGGTTTAAATTTTTATTTTTTTTTAGTTTTTTAAAAGAAAAAAAAAAAACCGAATCAAAGAAAGTGTTTTTTTTTTTTTTTCTTTAATAAAGAAGAAAATATTAAATAAAAATCAAATCTGTTCATTAAATCCTTCGTCTAAGCTATTATTAAAAGGATTATCGTGATTTTCAGAAAAAAAAAATAAATAATTTCAAATATACCTTAAAGATATAAATTTTATTTTTTATTATCTTATAAAAAAAAAAAATGTTTGTATTTCTATGAAAGAATTTTTTTTTTTTTTATTGATTTAAATTATTTTTATAATATTTTATGTACTTAAAAATATTATATAAGAAAAAAAATTCTAATTGCAATATAAAAAAAAATCTTCATCATTTTTACTTAAGCTAATAGTAAATTTTAATTATTAAAAAAATGTAATACCTTTAACCCTTCTGAATAAATATACAACAGATCTGGTGATCCTATTGAAGAAGAAGATATGCATAGAATTCCTTCAATCAATTCATTCCATAAAGTTTAGGACTTAGGACTCTCATACAACTTTTGTAGAAACAGCTAAAATGAAGAAGAAGAAAAAATAATCTTTCAAATTTTGTATGAATTCACAACTTTGACTCAAAAAAGAAGAAAGTTTCTGAGAAATCATCTTAAATAACCTTTTAGATTTGTCGGAAATGGATTTAATCAATTTACAGCACTTTGTAATAAGCTTCCAATTGTTTAATTACGAAAAAAACTAATCTATATGGTATCACAACTTACCTAAATTGGCTTAAGTGTGCATCTGAAGCCCCTTTCTACCTATCTACCAACCCCTCCGATTCTCATCAGCTTTATCTTTATTATAAAAATTTCCTTTTGTTTAGTCAAAATGTCAAGAGGAGTTTCATTTTAAATAATTTTTACTTCATAAGTTTTTATAATTAAAAAGGACGAGTTGGATTGAAACAATTTTTATAGCAAATGGAATGGAATTACCCTTAGTACTGAACTATTTTATTTTACTTTACTTTTAAATTTATTTAAATACAAGTAAATTTTTTTTTAAATAAAATTAACTAAAAATTACATTAAGCGAATTGAGCTACATGAACTATTTGTATTTATAATTTTTCATAAACTCTGCCGCACTGCAAAGATATTCCTTTAAAAGAAATTGTGGGTATACTTTAGTTTAGATACATCGTCCAATTAATTTTAAGTTTTACATAATGGTACTTATAGTGATTATAGTGACTTATAACATGATTTTTGGCGACAAGGTCATTAAAATGGCAGTTTTGAGTTCAAGATGACGTCATTAGGTGCCGTTACTAAAAATTTCAAAGTAATAGGATAATGTACCTAAAGTAAAGTATATCCGAAATTGTTTATTGAATGCTTTAAAATCAGTTTTGAATATCTTTCCGAAATTCTGTAAATCCTTAAAATTATTTCAAAAATTATAAAACATAAATCCCATTTTTAAAATAATTTTATGTTTATGTATACATACGAAAGTTAAAATTAAATGAAACCCAGCGTATATAAACCTAAACTTTTATATATGTGCGAAAGTTTTAAATTTATAAGAACCTAAAACAGAATATTAGTAACATATGCAAAATTCGACACTTGAACCGGAGGCTATTTCTGTATAAAAAAAAGTTAACACTTATGATTAGAGAACGTATAATATGCGTGTATTTCATTTGCCCGTAGTATCAATTGACTGTATTTCTTTTTAAATTAGGAGAAATTTTAGAGTTGCATTCAAAAGTAGGGCTTTACGCTTTTTGCAGAATATCTATATGTGAGAATCTGAATTAAGAGGGACTTTACTGAATTCAATATCAAAGTTATACGCCTATTACAGAGTATTTTATATAATATATTTTTGTATAATATGAAATGCAGGCAAATGGAATACAGACTTGTGATAGTAACCGTTATGATTACACTAAAAAATGAGATGTCCACAAAAAAAGACTAATTACACTTCAAAAATATTCAAAAACCAAATTAAATTGGTTAAATTGGTATTTAAATTGGTTTTCACTTATAAGTTTATACATTTAATAAAATACATTTTAATATAATAACATAATTTCAAATAATAAAAAAAAAAAAAAAAATTAAGTTATTAAAATATATATAATAAAATTTATGATATTTTTAATAATTTTACAACTTTACAAATTAATTGTAATAAAAATTTACACTTAATTGACTTCTCTTTAAACAAATTGGATTGTTTTTTTTCTTTTTTATACAAACAATAACTACTGATTAACATAACAATTTTTTATGCTCCATTTTAGATTCCACAACTTCTCTTTTTTATATTTAAATAATCTGTAAAAATACCTGTTAAAAAAAAAAAAAAAAACAAAACAAAAAAAACAAATAAAACTCTCTGTTTATTTTTTTTTTTTTTTTCATCTTATAATCAAATTCAATTGAAATCGGCATTTCAATTCCTTTTACAAAAAATAAAAATCACAATTTAATTTTACGTTCTTCTAATCAACTGCAACCATATTTGGCAAAAAAAAAACTTTTATTTTATTCTTTTTATTCCTTATAGCTTCTTGTTTTTATTTTTTTGTTTTTTGCTATTTGTTGTCTCTGTCACTAGGTCAATAGTGTACTAGAATATTGAATAGTAAAAAATAAACAAAGCTAACACAGAACTCAAAAAGTAACAACAACAACAACAACAAGAACAAAAAAAATAAATAAAAATCGGTCAAAAGAACAATTTTCTTCCAAATATAACATTTCTATATTGTATTCAATTATAATCTTTAAATTCGATAAATAATTTTTGAATACAATCGATTCTGTTTCTTTTTTTTTTTTTTTTTTTGTATTTTTTATGATTCTATTCAATTTTTTATTATATGATACAGAATGTGATAAAAATTTAATTTTAAAAATTATATTTTATAAAATCTGTTACGAGGAAGAGTGCAGTAGAGTAGTGCCAACTCTGGGATACCCGTATGAACGTAATATATCCTATTTCCATAAAACTTTATCATCTTTTACAAAATTTCAAATGTTTGATCTAATTAAGCACCGAGATATATTTATATAAATTTTAGAGTTGTATGACAGCTAACCGTTACCTGAACCTGCTGCTCTAGCCGAACCAAATTTATTATTTTTGTTATTGCATGCAATTCGACATCTTTTTACAAAATTTCAGATACCTAGCTTCAATAGACTCGGAATTATTTTCATTTAAAAAGAAAAGTTTTATGGCAGCTCACCGGACCTCTTGCACCAACACAACCAAATTTTACAAAAATTATTGCCATAAAATTTGATAATCATTTGTAAGATTTCAGACGCCTAGCTTCATTAAGTTCCAAGAGGTACAAGAAACCTGCAGCTGAAGCCGGATTCGAGTAGCTGCTCTAAGCCAATCACATTTTACAAAAGTTGTTGTCATGTAACTTGACACCTTTTCAATAAATTCCGGATACCTAGCTTCAATAGACAATGAGTTATTTTCATATAAAGAAAAAAGTTGTATGATAACTACTCGAACTGGGCGGCCGAAAATTCTGGATTTAAATAGCGAAGCTAACAATTTTGCAAAAGTGGCGTAAAAATAATTTCAGCCTACTAGCTCCTTTATTTTTTGACTTATCGTGCGAACGAACGGACGGGTAGACGTGCATTGTTTAATCGACTAAGAATTCGATTCTAAGCTGATCCATACCTTTGAGCATATATGTAGCTCGACTTCTTTAAGGTGTCACAAACGTAATGGTAAATTTAATATACGCTTGAACGGTTAAATTAGTGAAATACAGTTTAAATTTAAAGTTTTGAATTTAGCTTCTAAGAAGCAGATACTGAAACTATTAGCTTGAAAACAAAATTCTTACTTTCCATGATTGTTGGAAGTGCCATAAGAATAATTGTCATTTAATCATTTTGGTTTAGGTTTATTTCATTCCTATATATGCTTAAATTTTCGTTCGTAAATGAAGAAGGAGGAAAATCAGGAAGCCAAAGAAGTATCTTAAATTGTTTCTAGTTTTCTTTCTAAAAATAACCTTGACGATAATTCAATTGAAATGGTACACAGCTTTAAATCTTTTGATTACTGCCTAGAATAAAATTGGAATGTAGAAAAACAAATTAGTTGCCTAATCGAAGATTTTAAGGGCTTTCGTCAAATTTAAAAAAAGTATTTGCCAATAGAAACATTCTTAAACATTCCATATTGCTATATGGAGCAGAAGTAATAGTCGCTGCATATGAATAAAGTAGAAACATTCAATATTTAAGTTTACAAAAGAATATTGAATATATTCTATGGACCGAACATATTTTAAATTTCAAAGTTCTACAATGAATGCTAAAACAATAAGCAGCATACTTCGGTCACATTATACGGAATCCTAAATATGAATTACCTCAATTAATAGTTCAAGAGAAAATCGAATGAAGACATGGTTTCGGTTAAAAACAGATGTCGTGGTTCCAAAAAAAAAACTAGGCGAGAATTTGAAAAATAGGAAAGTTGGTTTACAAAACAACAAACAAAGAAAAATACAACAAATAGTCTATTTTACAAGATAAGTTAATATCATATAAGCTTCTAATAACACTCAAACTTATCATTTCGCATACAGTGGCTTAAAACTAAGAAATTTTATTCCTATGAAGGGGAATCATAAATTTATTATAAGGAATCATTAGATTACTTTTAGTTAAAACTAACTTAGACTTTATATATTAGAACATACTTAATAAAGAAATACTTAAGTAACATAAACTGGTATGAACAGTTATTATGTTACTTAAGTATTTCTTTTCAAAAAAAAACACACTAATTGTTAAGGAAATTCAAATGTTTTTTATTTAATGTGAAGTACAATCGATACAATTAAGTTCTGAATAAAACGTAATTCAAATGGCCTCCACAACTTCTATTGTAGGAACGAATTCGATGAACCCAATTTTCGAGCACTTTTTCTACTAAATCAAGTCCTGAGTCATAACAAAACCGTCGATTCTGGTGTGAAGAAAATCTACAAATTATTCATGAACAACCAATTCATTCACCTAAATTGACAGTTTGCTGTGGGTTTTGGTCTGGTGTAATCATCGGTCCGTACTTCTTTCGAAATGAAGCTGGTAACACCTGTCAATGGAGAGCGGTATAGATCGATGATAACCAACTTTTTATGGCCGAAATTGGAAGAAGTTGATCTTGACAAAATCTGGTTCAACCAAGACGTGGCTACGTGCCACACAGCACGTGCAACAACCGAATTATTGCGAGAAAAGTTTGGAGGTTCGATTATTTCAAGAAATTGTGACATTGAATGGCATCCAAGAAGTTGTGATTTAACACATTAGACTATTTCTTTGAGGTTATTTAAAGTCATTGGTCTTTAGCAATAAACCAGACTCTCTTCAAGCTTTATAAGTCAATATTGAGCATTCTATTCATTACATACGATTTGATTTAGTGGAAAAAGTCAAGGATTCATCGAATTCGTTCCTGCAAAAAAAGTCGTGGAGGCCATTTGAATGACGTTTTATTCAGAACTTAATTGTATCAATTGTACTTCACATTAAATAAAAAACATTTGGATTTCCTTAACAATTAGTGTGTTTTTTTTTTTTTAAAAATCATATCACTCAAATTGGAAACCCTATATTAGTATTATCTGTATTACTTAAGATACCAAATGTCAGCCGCAAAAATTTCAAATTTTCCAAAATATCTAAAGAACTTGTAATTATAGTAACATTTTAAAATATAATTTTTAGAACACTCTGTATAATGATTTGTATGTAAAAAAAAAAAATTCTTTATAAATATTTCAAAAATTATAGAGAAAGGCATTATATAGGTATTAACTCTTAAGTTGGTTGTTTTCCAGAATTCTTCTTTTTTTTTTAGTGGCAATCAAAATACTTAACATAAATCCTTTTTTGCGAACATAAATTCTGTTCAAATAATGCTTTATTTTCTTTTTCTTTTCATTTTCATTTTTTTTTTTGTTTTTTTTTTTTATTTTCATCGTCTTTTAAATTTTTTACTCTTTAATTTTTACTGCCACTAAACTTAAGAATATATATATATTTTAAGATACACAATCGATTATTAAATTTTATATGCGTTTTCATTTTAACAGAAAATTGTTAAGCAAATAAAAATTACCGTAACTATTGATTTTTACGAATTACGAATATGTATCGTAAAATATCGTAAATTTAAATGAAATTGTTACAGAATATAATTGAAATACAAATATATATATATACGTATTCTTTTATATACATACATAACGCATACATCTAATAAAATATAAGAAAAAGTTTTTTAAGATATATTGATTGGAACAGATGGAGACTTAATAAAAGAGAAATACCAAGAAAAACAGTGTTCTTTTTCAATTCTTTATTTTTTTCTCAGCTTGCCAAGTTTTTCCATCCTGAGTGAATATTAAGAATCTTCTCTGTTCAGTTTTTTGACTAAATCGATTTTCCTAAATATATGTGACACTTTTACGAACTTGGAAGTAAGGATAATAAGAATTTTTCTAAACTCTGTTTACAAATGTCATTATTTTGACATTTGTTTTGTCAACAATTTTAGTTTTTCTTTTATGTTTGAGTTTTTACCAAATAACTGATGCATATATATTTTATTTATTTTAAAATCTTTTTAAATAACTTTAGATACTTTTAAAGAATATTAATTTCGAATGAATTTATTCAGTAATATCATACAGAATCTAAAAATGTTTAAAACAAAAAAAAAAAAATAAATACCACATTATTAATGTTCTGATAGATTGTTCTATAGAATTTAAATTCTGTTTAAATTGGAAAATTACCCATAGATATTATTTAAATTACAATATATATATATATGCAATATATTTATTTGCTTATATTAAATTGCAAAAATCAGTTTAATTTCAAAAAAAAAAAAAATACTTTATTAGAAAAAGTAAAACTTAATGACACATTTGATTTTTTTTTTTTTTTTTGAAATAGATTTGTAACTCGGTCAATAAGGAAATAAAAAATTTTGACAAGTACATGTTCTGATTTTTTTTTTCAATTACCATTCATTTTAGAATAATGTTGGATTATTGCCAATTAAAATTACATATTTTTATTTTAATACAACGAAAATTCACGAAATTTTTTTTTTTTTTAAATTAATGAGCAATTATAAGTTAAATTTTAAGATAATATAATGGAAGATAAAACAGTAAGAAACTGCTGACCATTCTATCAATGAACGGTGGTCACTACCAAATAATTATTTGAAGGAAAAAACAATTCAATCTGTATTAATAGTAAAACTTTAATTGATTGGCAAAGGAAAAAAAAAAAATGTGAAACAATAAAGGAGAGTTCAGACTACACGTGGAAATCAGCCAATAGATTGAAAATATAATAATGATTAGAATTTAGAAATAAGAAAGGAATATATTGTATATATAATAAACCCTAAAAATAATCTAAAACAAAATATTATAGAATTGTAATCGAAAAATTACGCATAAGACAGAAAAAACTTATAAGAAGACTCTCATACAGAATTAAAGACAAATGACAGCAATACATTGAACCAAACCAAATTGGAATACTTAGTTCTTATATGAGTATTAGAATAAAGTCACAAAGAAGACAAAAAAAACCAGCATCATATCACTTTACAAACTAATCCGGATTTTTAAAAATAAATTTCATATCAAATCAAAAAAAATTTTTTTTTTGGCAAACCTATAACTAAACTTGGTATTACAAATTACCAAAAACAAACTGAGTAACCTGAGAAGAAAAAGACAATCAAAAAATTTTGCAATTGTCTTAACTATACACCTTTTTTTTAAAATTTGGTAGCTCTATCCTTCCATCCTCCATATAACATAATTTAAATATCATTAATGTCAGATTTCTTTATTTTATATTTTATAAAAATCAATAAAGTTTTTTTTTTTTTATTTTTTAAATATTTATTTTTTACTTAAATCAAAATTCCAATCCTTGTTTTTTGTTTATTTAATCTGAAGAAGTCGTTAACCTGCTTAAAATTTATGCAACTCATTACTGGACGTAAATAAGAAAAGAAAAAAAAAAAACAAAACAGCAAAAACATAACTATATAGCCACAACATTATGCAATTTAAAAAAAAAAAAAAGAAAAACAAATTTTTAACCATTAAAAACCAAGTAATTTTATTTTTTTTTCTTTTTTTATTTTTATTTTAAACCAACATTAAAGGGTTCTTATCTTTGATAAATATACTTTAATTCTGAAATTTTTGTTCTCATTAATTCTGGCTTCCTTACTAAATTAATGATAACCCTTTAAAATATTATCTTTAGAACATAAAATAAGGAGAGCCTTTCTTTTATAAAAAAATAATCACAAAAAAAAAAAAAAAAGAATAATTACCAAAAATATTTTGAAAATAACATGACATTATGTTTTTGTTAAAAAAGAAAAAAAAAACCATGATTAATTATGCAAAATATGACAAAAAAAAAAAAAACAAAAAAAAAAGTGTATATGACAGTGGGTTTTTATTGTTTTCAGTTTAATGACTTCTTTAATTATGTTTTTTTTTTTTAAATTTTCTTTTAATATAAAGAAAAACAAAAATATTTATCATAATTCAACAAATTTATTAAAACACTAAAATAATGGATATGTTTTCATTTTTAGAATTCGAAAGATTGGGAAACTTGCCAAAAATATATATGATTAATTTATTTGCATGCAAAGTTCTTCTTTTGAAATTGAGAATATGTTGTAAGAAAATGTCAATAAAATTATTTAAATTAGTCAAAATTTATTACGTTTGAACACTAAAATACTTATAGACAATTTATTAGACCACAAAGCAAATTGTATTGCAATCTAAAAAACAAATATAAAAATTTAAATCCATAACATCTTAAATACCTTAACACATTTTTGGTTGGATATAATAAAAGTAAACAACGCAGAATGTCAAACCAAAAATTTTTAAAAGTTCACATTTTCCAAAAAGGAAATAAAAACAGTTTAGAATATTGTAACGATGTGACGAATATCGTGAAAAACTTGTACTTACCTAGTAGGTAAGAGCGTATAAAATACGCTGTAAACACCGAGAGAGTGTGGGTTCGAATCCCACACACGTCTTAAGAATTATTCCCCCTTTACCACATTTACAGCCACGCCTGAACAGGAAAGGCTGGTAATTTCCTGTCTACATTTATATGGTAAAGAAATGCATTTAAAAAAAAAAATAATACCGTGACTTGCACCAAAATTTATAAATTTTCTTGGCATTTTATAAGTAAAAAAAAATTATGAAAAATTAAGAGATACTTTTTTTAATTTTAAGAAACCCTACATAATTAAACTAATGGTTATTGATTTATGATATCCATATTAATAATTATTAATAATTATAATGTTGAAGTTTTAATATTTGATCATTAATAAAGATAACTTATGCTAATTCTGAAAGATTTTTCTTCTCTAAGAACTTTAAGGTTCCATATAAAAACGTTTCGGAGATATGAAGAATTCAAAATCTTCCGAAATGTTTCTTCCACATTTTCATGTTTTTAAATGTAAAAAAATGTTAGAGTAGAACCTGTTCTGTGATACACGCTTTTGAAAATAGGTATTTCTTCAAATTTTACGGGTCGTAGCTCCTTTAAGTAAGGATAGAGTTTCATAAAAAAAGTTATTTCATAAAATTAATTACATTGCTCCAACTGTAACAGTGTAGAAATTTTGTAAACCGCAACTGCAGACGAACGGACGGACATAAAGACCAACGGACATTGTAAAAGAAATAAGCAAATTTTTAATTTTTTTTGTGATATATGGATATGTGAAAAACAGATTTATAATGTTCAACTCAAAACTAAACCTAGATCTTATATTTTATATACACCTTCTTCTCTGCACAAAATTCTTTCAACGTTAATAAAACTTTAGCATCTTCCAAGTCATTTTTAATCATAATGGTCGTATATAAATTTTCCTAAGAAATATGCTGCTTTTTCTTACGATTTAAATGTTTTAGCTTCTTGTACATAAAAACATTTTTTTTTAAATAAATATTTGTTAAAATAAAAATATAAATCGAAAAAAAAATTTAATATATAAAATCTTTAGATTATGTAAAAAAGTTTAATGACCTCATACTTAGTTAAAAATCAAAAAGTCATTATCATTAAATTTCAATTGAAATCCTTAAAAAATTTCCCAAAAAAAAAGAAAAAAAAATAAACACAATATTAAATTTATTGTTAAAAATTAGTATTCAAGTTAAATTTATTTAAAAATACCAATTAATGGTAAAACTGTTATTTCATATACTTAAGATTTATGTTCTGAAATCCATTGAAATTTTTTAAAGAAATTTTATTAAAGTCATTAATACAAAACAAAAAAACAAAAAAACAAATACAAGTATTAAATAAAAAAAAAATTCTTAGCAAAGAACTTAAGTATTTAATATCCAAAACTTTGGAGCTTAAAAAAAACATTATCCATTGTCCAACTTAGCTCTTTTAAAAATTTTATGTAGGTATATATGTATATACATAATTTCATTTACAAAGTTTGGAGTCATTAAAAAATACAGGGTTTTCCAATTTGAGTGATATGATTTCTTTAAAAAAAAACACACACTAATTGTTAAGGATATTCAAATGTTTTTTATTTAATGTGAAGTACAATCGATACAATTAAGTTCTAAATAAAACGTCATTCAAATGACCTTCACGACTTCTTTTGCAGGAACGATTTCGATGAACCCAATTTTCGAGCACTTTTTCCACAAAATCAAGTCGTATGTCATAACAAAACTGTCGATTCTGGTGCGAAGGAATTCCACAAATTATTCATGAACAACCAATACATTTACCTAAATTGACAGTTTGGTGTGGCTTTTGGTCTGGTGTAATCATCGGTCCGTACTTCTTTCGAAATGAAGCTAGTAACACCGTTACTGTCAATGGAGAACGGTATAGATCGATGATAACCAACTTTTTATGGCCGAAATTGGAAGAAGTGGATCTTTACAACATCTGGTTCAACAAAGACGGAGCTACGTGCCACACAGCACGTGCAACAACCGAATTATTGCGAGAAAAGTTTGGAGATTCAAGAAATTGTAACATTGAATAGCCTCCAAGAAGTTGTGATTTAACACCATTAGATTATTTCTTGTGCGGTTATTTGAAGTCATTAGTCTTTAGCAATAAAACAGACTCTCTTCAAGTTTTAGAAGTCAATATTGAACGTGCTATTCATGACATACGACTTGATTTAGTGGAAGAAGTGCTCGAAAATTGGGTTCATCGAATTCGTTCCTGCAAAAGAAGTCGGGGAGGCCACGTTTTATTCAAAACTTAATTGTATCGATTGTACTTCACATTAAATAAAAAACATTCCAATTTCCTTAACAATTAGTATGTTTTTTTTTTGAAAAGAAATCATATCACGCAAATTGGAAAACCCTATACTTTTAGAAGATTCTTAAAAATTGATTCCTTCAATTTCAAAAAAAAATCAATTCATTTGTAAATTACAGCACTCAACCATTGATTCTGATTCGTTTTTAATTCCAATTATACTTTTAGCCGATTTATTTTGTATTTTAGATCAAAACCTTATGTTATTAGTGATTTTTTAATGAGTCTATATCCACTGTTGATTCTTTTTCGCAACTTCATTCTAAATTTAATTGAAACAAAAAAACATTGTATTTTAAAAACAAACAAAAAAAAAATAAAAATCATAAAAATAATTTCAAAGCATAAAATTATTTCTTAAACAAACATACAATATTCTTTAATCTATCATATTTCAAGAATTTCAAATCAAAATGTCAAAAAAAAAAATAAAAATCCAAAAACTACCAAATAAATTAGTTTTAAGAATTTTGATTACTAGTTACCAGCTTATTGAAGATTGACATGCAACAAGCAATGAGCCAAAAAACAAAAAAAAAAATCATAACCGTTCAGTTTATTATTAAAAACAAATTATCTGAAAAAAAAAAAATCCTTCAGCAATAGCAAAATATTTAAAAACAAAAAATTCTTAAGATTAAAAAAAAAACACCATTTTGATGAAATTTAAACATTACTTTTCGATTTTGATGGTCTCGGATAATTTTTATACAAGAATTTTCGCAAAAAAAAATCTTAAATTTGTATCAAAATTTTTTTCTTGGACAGTTCAATTGATTTGATTTATGTCCAAAATCATTTATCTGATGACTGTAACGAATCATTATTTCCAAAAAAAAAAAAAATAACAATGCTTTTAAAACAAGAGTGAATGAATTAATGTTTTAAAATCAAGCTCTTTATTGCTTAACACGTCATCCAATAAAAAATTTTCTGTTTGTTTGGGTTTTTTTTTTTTTAACTTTAATAATTTTGCCAAATCTTTGATTTTCTTTATTCTTTCACTAATTCAATTCGGTATTATCAGAAAAAAAAAAACAAAAACAAAAAAAATTATATTCTAACAAGAAAAAGACATTAATGAGAGGAAATTTGCAAGATCATTCTTTATAGCCTCCCATAACTTTTAGTGTAATTAAAGGTTTTTCTGTTTTTATTTGAATTTGTCCATAATTTTCAATTTTTCCATTAAAAGATTTAATACTGCATTTTTTTTTATGATAAGTCATGTTAAGACAAAAAAAATTTTTTTTTTTTAAATCATTTGTCAACAGTAAACGTCGCTTCAGACTATATGCATTTTACATTTGACATGGCTGAATAAAAAACAGAAGAAAACGAGGAAGAGTGCAAGTAGAGCAAACTATATGAACTATGGGATACCCGTATGAAAGTTATATATCCTGTTTCTATATAACTTGATCATCTTTTAAACAATTTCAGATGTTGTAGTAATTTTTTTAACAATTTAGACGTTATAACTACTGAGATATATTTATGTAAATTGTGGAGTTGTATGACAGCTACCCAAATCTATTGCACCAGCACAACCAAATTTTACAGGTGTTGTTGCCGTGTAACTCGACACGATTTTGCAAATTTGAGAGATACCCAGCTTCAATAGATACTGAGTTATTTCCATGTAAAGAAAAAATTTGTATGGCAAACCCGACGGCTGAAAAAGCTAGATTTAAATAGCAAAACTTACAATTTTGCAAAAGTGACGTAAAAAAATGTTTAGCATTCTGAGCCGATCGATATCTTTAACACTATATCTAGCTCGACTCCTTTAAGGTGTCACAAACGTGATAGCAAATTTATTATACCCCTGAACATAGTTCATACGGATATAAACAGCTGATTAGACAAATGTAAATTTTTCCATATCGTTTTTATTTTCTGTGTTCCCACCTATCTGACAATTTTGACAGTTTTTAAAAAAAATTTTATAAACAAAAAAAGTTATTGGTTTTGTAAAATCTATTTTAAGGAAAAAATTAAAATTAAACATGAATAATTTGGACAAATTTATTTATTTTATAATTTCTTTAATTAAATCCGTTCATTTTTCTGCGCCCAAACACTTCAACTGTATATGAATATATGGAATATATCAAAAATACATATGAAAAGTCAGATAGAATTAGAACCTGTTCTAAAATAAAATTTACATATGTAATGTCATCTGACGTGTCAAATGTTCGTTTTTTTACCGTTCACACTATCTGTTTTTACATTTCACTTGCTGAATTGAGCATGTGAAATGTAAAATACATATAGTCTGAAGCGACCTTTAAGAAACAAAATATTAAATTTCATGGATCAATAGATAGAATATATTTGTGTGTTTTTTTTTGTTGCGAGGGTAGGTGGGAATCATCGAAAGACACTATAGATAAGTGAAAAAAAGCACGAGTCCTCTATAAGTGTGTGGGACTTTAATCCAATAAACACCCCCTCCCTTTTTTGACTAAACAATAGATTATACGACCTTTAGTACTCATGTACTGCCTAGTCAGAGGAAGTTGAGATAGGGAATGAAAATTTATTTCAAATTGGCAGGCATATTGTAAGCAAAGTTTTTAATATTCACCTTGAATCTTTGCACGTTATAAATGTTATCATCATTCATCACACATTCTGGGGATCCCATGAGGTGGAAAATGGTTCCACATTCGCGATGTTCGTACCACAAACGAATTTCAAAAAGCCGAATTATACCTTCTGGAAATTTGAACTACATAGGAGAGGGCAGCCAAAGCTTTCCTTGTTTTTCTTTGAAATGCTTTGAGAGGAGGCATAAAACTTTTAATCTCGTTTAGAACAAGAATCCAACCCTATAAGGTATCTATAAAACAGGGTAAGTGTTACAGTTAGGCGAAAAAGATCCAGTGGAGAGAGCGTAGAGGTGACATGGGGATCGTTTATTAGACGAATTGCTCTATTTTGCACTTTATCGAGAAATCCCAATGCCGTTTTGAAGACTCCCGCCCAAATATATGCATTGTACTCCATCTTTGGTCTTATATATGTTTTATAGATGTTAAGGAGATCAACGATATCAGGAGTTTATGTTAAGCAATTAAGGATTAGTATAACACTTTTTAAATTTTGGTAGGAGCTTAAATAAATATTAAAGAAATTTGAATTAAAAAGTTCGAAATTTAAATCCATATTAATCTACTATGACAAACATCTAATAGCATTATTCTACTAATTATGGGGTCTTCTGTTGAATAAATAACCTTTCATAATGGATTCAGATTTTGCACCAAGTTATGCATTTGGATTTTGAAGCTTGGAAAATACAAATTTAATATTATTTTCAAATCGCACAAAAATTTAAAAACATAAAAGGAAACCTTAAGTGATTCACTGAAGCTTGGTTTAGTTAATGCCACAAGATTGCTAATAATAAGTAATAATCTTCTTATCTAGTTTCGTTTTTTCTGACTAAAGACAATGTTCATTTTATTTTCAATTTTCATTTTATCAATGAAGAATAACCTAATACATCAGAAATCATTAGACTCTAGATCTGTAGTGCATCCTGAAACTTCAAAGAACCTACACATATAAAAAGAGTTTATGTTCATTTTCTTTAGATTTAATATCACGAAATTATTGTACTGATAGAAGAATTATTGGAAGTTTGTTAAATCCATGTCTGCAACATAAATTGGTAAGAATACTGCCGAAATATTTGCACTTTTTTCTTGAAAGATTAAGACTGATTCGATATGAGATGTGTAATAAAGACCAAGAAGAGAAAATGTTTAAAAGTGTTAAAATGCGCTCTATACCGACAATTCATCTGAAAAATCTACATTTAAGAGCCACATGCTTACATAATCTTCTAGCATGTCTACCGATCAGACAATGATTCATAATAACACCAACCAATTATTTTATTTCAGATCTAGATAAATAAAATATATTTTGGACAACTCAAATAAGTTTTTCTTAATTTTCAATCTGTGGATTTATATAAGTACGTGAACCGAAGAAGTATCCTGAACATTAAGCTCAAATTCTAATTTGTCTGTGATACATTCTTGCCTTGAGATTCAAATCAAGCCATCAAGCTGTTTGATTGTCCCTGAAACCCGCTGAAGGCGTTGTGGACTGTTTGTGGCTAAATAAATCACAAATATGTTCAAAGATTGTAAGCACAAAATAACTCCCATGTCTGTAATAGACATCATACAGTTAGCACTTATATAACTAAGGGATGTAACTTTTTGTCTGTATGCTACTCATTTTGTTGACATTGCATTTTTTAAGCCTTTTGATTACGTATTGATTATTTAGTACATTATTATTAGCATAGTGATTATTTAACCACCAATCATGGATACCATACATTGAACACAATGGTTTTACAAGGTAATAAATAATGAACACAATAAGCTTTCATAAACAACAATCGAAACTAATTACTTAAAACTAAATTTACTCTCTAGTCTCTGTTATAAATAAATTGTAACATAAATAAAAGAAATTAAAAGGATAGGCTTATCGTTAAAACAAATGGAAACAAAAAATTTAATTTCCTTTTTCCTATCGAAAAATTTTGTATTCGAAATTTAATAAATTATTAAAATTTCAAGAACAAGTTTTCATTCTAACATTTTTTTTTTTCTACAAATGAAGATCACATCTCCACATCTTCAAGAAATTAAATTTTATCTAAAATTTTTTTTAAAACATAAAAATTCCCAGCAAAAAGAACTCTTATTTTCTAAAACTTTAAATTATTCATTCTTTTCAATATTTTTTCTATACGATTTAAATCTACAAGAGAAGAAAACCAATACGCATGTTGTAAAAGTTATCTAAAAACTAACGAAATTTAAAAAAACATTGAAATTTTCCCAGCATTTCCCAGAAATCATGTTTTTATTATAAAAATAAATTACAAAAAAATTGCAAAAAAAATTTACATAAAAAAAAAAAAAATAAATCTTATAGTAATTTGAATCGCCAGTTGAATTTTTGTAAAAAAAAGATAAAAACTAATAATTTATTTCCTCCGAACACAGGAATTTCAAAATTTCAAAAAACAAAAAGAAAAGTTTTTCCAGAATTTTTAACAAGACATAAAGAAAATCATTAGAAAAATTAAAGAAGCAACACAAAATCAAATAAAAAAAAAATTCATTCAATATACCATGTGAAACATATGACCAACAATACCAGTTGAAAACGATCGATCTAAGCGCCATAAAATACTTTTTAACGTTATTTGTTTTTTTTTTTTTTTGTATTGGTTTCTTGAACTTAACCTCAAATTATTGATAATAATATTTTTAGTTTTTAATTTCGTGCAACACCAACAACATTTTCACTTTGTCATTTGTATAGTTTTTATACTTTTACTAATTCATTTTTTCTTCTTGATTTCTATTAGAACCGCACCTGATTAAAATATTAATATATAACTATAAAAATTTAATCAACAAGCAACTATAAGATAAATGTTAAAAACTCGTTTTGGAAATTATCTACTGACAACTTATTATTAAAGCTGTCATATTAAAAATTAATTTTTTTTAGTGTAGAGAAATATTTAAGGTTCAAAACGAAATTGAATGTTGTGCCCGAATTCTTAACACAAAGAAATAACTAAGTATCTCCTAACGGAATACTTGTATGATCTTCAATTGTAGGTTAACGGTAACAGTTTTATAATCCATGTCACAAGAATCTGTTTCTAAATCGTCTAAGATATTTAAAATCACTAACTTCTAACACCTTAGAAAAAAAGAAAAGAAGCATTAAGTGATCTTACATTATAAATTTTACATAAACTCAATCACATGATCACTATTATACCTTATTAATTTTCGAATAAAATCAATTTAATTAAAAGAACTGACTGTTTTTAATTAAAGTTTTCATAGTATAATTATTCTTCTTCTAAAAAAAAAAACCATTTTACACTGAGATAACGAAGGAAAAGCTGCGATAAAAGATATGCAAAAATAATTTTCAGGAGAAGAATATTCCCTTTTTGTATTTTTGGACTATATGATTTAGTATCAAATTTTAGGAGTATTTCTTCCTGCAACATTACTTGAACTCTTCAGTATAGGCAACTTATTCTGCTTTAAAATTTTCGATTTGTTTTATTTTATCAAAATCGTCTGCGAAGTATAAGACCAATCAAAAAAAAAAATTTTTTTATATGGTACTAGTTACTAGTATGATTAATTTTTAAAAAGGTTTAAAAGGCAGTTCAAGAAGTATTTAAAGCAATTTTAATTTTGAATCAAAATTTTCAAAATCTGATATTAACCGGTAATGGTTCCAAGGCTCAACAGGACTCTAATTAAAAGTTCATTAATTTTACTATATTTTCTTAGTGCAAAGTTTGAAAAAAAAAATCTGCAGACCTGCCCGAACTAATATCAACTTAATATCAACAAACAAGCCGTATTAATTAAAAATTTTTTTATATTACAAACCAATTACAAAAAAAAAATCGTCCTGCATTTATATGCGTAAAACCTAAAATAAATAAATTTCAATTATTTTAAAATTAAAAATTGTAAATTTTGTAATCAAAGTTAAACAATTATGTATGTACCTTGTTAAAGAACCTGTTTTAAATATAGTATATTTTTTTTTAGTTTATATCTATAAAATATTTCTAACAAATTTTATGGTAAATCACTTTTAAACTATACATGTAACAAAACCATTTACTATATACAGTCAGAAAATGTTGATTCTCTATTTCAATATGATCGACATACAAATATTTGTAATGTATGCTCTAATATATACCTATTTATAGTTCAGTTTCATCGTTTTAACCTTATTTTTAAAGAGGGCTTATCTTGAATTTATTATCGATTTGTTGTTTCCACTTTTGGGCATATAAAAAAAAATATATATATATATAATATAGCAAAAACAGATTTAGTTACCACTCTGGATTATGCATTATATTGTATGTTGTTCAATACTCGTTATTTATACATTTTGCAATACAAAAAAAATATTGAAATGATGGATTGATGGTAAAAAAAAAATAAAAAATTTATTTCCTAGAAATCAAAATATTCAGATTTTTAGACGACTTTTCATCTTTTTTTTTTTTGTTGTTGTTGTTGTTTTTTTTACTTTTTGATCAGAATATGACATGATCTCAATGGGGTATTAAAGTAATAGTAAGAAAATTAACCAAAAACTTAACAGATTTTTTAACCAGATGTTACAATTTTTCAATATAATAATGGTGGAACAAAAAACAAAAAAAAAAAACAACTGTAGTAAATTAAAATTAATTGAAAATTAGGAAAATGTTTACAAGATTTTATTGATGTCATTATTAAGATATCGATCGCTGTATATTAAAACAGTTTTATTGAAATTTTATACTATTGTAAATAGATTTATGTTAAAACCTACGCAAAATATGGTTATATTTTGTATATTTGTACAGATTAAATTAAGTTTTTTTTTTTTTTTTTTATTTAATATTAAATTTAAACTTCCTCATATTATTCAAGTTTAAAATTTATTAGAGAATAATTGACTTGGGGAGTGTATAATTTGATTTTTTTTTTTTTAAGGATATTGAATATAAATTATATATTAGAATGCATAGAATAAAGGAATATTTCTAAATTTTTAAAAAGAGTAATTAAAATCGAATAATTTAAAGTACTAAAGAACAATTATGTCAATATAAAAGGAATCTCGGATCAATTGAAGGAAGTTGAAGTAGAAAAAATAGTACCGAACTGTATACGAAATATAAAATGACATGAACTTAGTTAAAAAAAATTAAGTTCAGGTTACTTCATTGGCTAGGTCACTTCAGTGATATAAAACGTATGGACAAAAACACTCTAACAAAGATAATTTTTGTGATGTCGAGAACACTCGAAACTTTGCTGGAGTAATGAAATTTCAACGGGCATACAAGAGTTTCAGATTTCCGATTAGAGAGAAATTAACCGAAATCATAAAAAATTGAAGGACAGAACTTTCAAGAACTGGAGCTCCAATTAAGTAAGAAAGTAAAAAAAAAAACAACCAAAACTTTAAATATTAAAAAAGATGAGGAATTCAACACTTCTTTAAAAAAAATTAGAATTAATCAATGATGAAAATGTTCGAAGTAAAAGTTTATTAAATTGTTTCACAATTTTCCTGGATTTTAAAGATCAATTTTAAAGATCAAAAATAGGAACTCTGAAACATTCCTGAAATATCTCGATAAATTGCAAAATACAGTTCGGCCAGTTTGGTTTCACTAAATTTGTTTTATACCTTATAAGGGTAAAAACTGTTCTAATCTAATCAAATAAAATAACTAATTCCTTCTCTCAAAGTTTCTCAACCAGAAACATAATACCCAAAAAATGACCGCCCCAACATTATATTGTTTAACAGCTTATATTGTTTATAAATTCGTTTTTCATGCGCACGTTGTGTTAGTGCAGCCATTTGTCATCATATGTGTTTCCTGGAAGTTGGTAATTCATATGTGTACGATATAATCAAGGTTAAAATAACATTAGCATATTTCTTCAATATATTCCACTAAATTTACTCCTTCATCTTCATAATTTATAAATTATTTCCAGCAAACTCAATACTTCATTTGTAAGATCCAACTTTAAGTTTTATTTTAAACCGTAATACTTTTTTTTGACAGCTCCTCTGGATGATTTTCGATGTTTTACCCTTTAGTAAAAACAACGAGATTTCGATTTCTTATCTTAGATAGATAAAACTTTTTTCGGTTTTAAACAATACAAAAAAAAATCCTTTTTTTTTCAAAACCATTTTTATTTCACACACCACATATTTAAAAAAAAAAAAAAATACTAATTTAAAATAAGCAGAAAATACTCAAAACAACAATTCTAATGGATTTTTTTTTTTAATTACCATATATACTTAACTTTCTATTTTACTCTACTTTATTTCTATTATCTGTTAACCATCATCACAAAATCTTTAAAGGTATTTCAAATTTGTACAATAAAATTATTGTTAAAAATCTACCAGATACAAACAATTATCAAGAATCAAATTACAAATTTGTACTATAGGTATTAGCAAAATCCTACCTAAAAGCAATAAAACTAAACATTAAGCAAAAAAAGAGAAAAATATTTTATAATCTTACTAGAAATGGAATCACCATTTATCTTAAGGATTCGTGACAAGAGAGTTCATCTCCGAACAAAATCTTTAAAATAATAATGGCATGTATGTATTATTGTTTTTCTATTTTTTTTTTTTTTTTGATTTCTACCTAAAGTCTTTCATGTTATAGAGATTTTAAAATACTTGGTAAAATCATTTAAAGGCATGTTTTCGGTTTGACTTTTTTATATATATGTACGTAAATAGAAAAAAAATCAATATAAAAAGGAGTAACAGATAAAAATCATAATGAAAACATAGTACCTACCGTAAAATAGAATTAATTTTGATATTTAAAAGTTTTTTTTTTAATCAGTGAATTTTGAAAGATTCAAATTTATTCGAATGATTACAATACTTTTCTTACACATTATAATATACAAGAAATTAAAATAATCACATTAAAATCTAAAGTAAAGATATGAATATCAAAAGATGAATTAAAAGATATTAAATTTCTGAAAAGGATATTACATATTACTATAACATAGCTTCCATCTAATGTTTAGCATGCATCAGTAGCTAAGCAACAGCTATAAAAAAAACAGCAACAAAAAGCAACAGCAACAAAAAAAAAACTAAACAATTAACAAATCTTGGACAAGAACCAAATAAAAATACACAATATCTTAAAAATAATATTCTGAAACTTCTATAATCTACAAAATTCAAGTTAAACTTCAAGCAAAAGACAAAAAAAAAAAAAAAACAAATAAGATCAAGAAAGCAAGAATAGTTATAGAGATGAACTAACTAATCACTTAAGATTAAATGAATGAATAAAAAAAAATATAATAAATGGTGTGATTTATTTGAACATGGGATCATTATTATAAGACTATGTATATGATCATGATTGTGATTAATGTAGGAAGTCATTTAGGAAAACATAAAAACTCCAAGTTATATAAAACAAACTTTAGTTTAACGTTTAACTTAACTAAAAGAAAAAAAAAAAACATTTTTGAATTAATGGGTAGAAAAATAAAGCAAAAAAAAAAAGAAAAAGAAAAGGTTTATTCTAAACCTTGAGGCCTTGTTCTATCCACAAATAGGTACAACGCAAAAAAGAATTAATTCTTGTAAATGATTCTTTTTTCAGTAATTTAATAAACAAAAAAAGGACGGAACAAGAGAAAAAAAAAATAAAAATAAAAAAAGAAATTTTTGTATTAAATATTTTCTGAGATACTTTTGAAAATTTACTATACACAATTTATGTAAAATGTCCATATATCAGAATTTTCTGCTACCATTTACTTTTATTTTATTTTTAGTATTGTTTTTAACATTGTCAAAATAATAAAAATTCTTCGACCTTGATTCTCTTATTTATGGGATATCTTTTTTTTTTTTAAGATACAATTTTAGTTCTTCTATTTAAAAGGAAAATATTGTTATTTTAAGTTCATAAGATTAATTTTAATTAATTTAATTAATCAAAATCTGGTCTATTAATATTATTAAATACTTAAAAGAATATTTTATACTCTTCATTGTGATAAAATTTAATTAAACCTTTTTTAAAATAATTGAAATTTATTTTCTGATATTTGGTGTTATCTGATATATGTGCAAAAAAAAAAAATACATATCTAAAGTTATACTGTTTACTGTTATTACACATTGTATTGTATATTATTGCATAGGATAGGAACTGATAATCATTTTAAATTTATATTATTATATATGGTCCGTTTCAACTAAGTATAAAAGTTTAAAAGAGATTTTCAGGCGCATCATGTTTAAGTTTTATAAAACATGAAACCCTTTAAAAGTACGGTGCTCTCTTTTGAAGAGAGAAGTTATTCTAAAAAGTATTCAAAAAATGTTATTTGATTTTTCTTAAAGAAGGTGGGGTTATCTTCAGAAGACACCGAGAAAACTTTTACCCCCTTGGTAGTGTGAAATTTTTAATCACTAAATCCACTCACTTTTTTCACAATATAATGGCTAGGTAGTAGCGATGGAACAATATAGTAATTTGAAAATTCTTCCTAAAATCTCCTTGAATTATTCCTTGAATTTTTTCGTTTCACAGATTCATAATTTAAAGGTTTTTGTTATCTATGATTTTTTGTATTTCAGAGTTCTAATTCGATTAAACTTTATCCTATTTTTAACGACTTGAGCTGCTCTATATATGTTTTACGGTGGAAATATTCGATTTTGATATAATACTTTTGGTTTTTATTTTGGCATCATTTAACATTTCGACGATGCCTTAAAGATCTTTTGCAACTTCAAAATAATTTATGGTCTTGATAAATTTGACCGCTAACACTTTAGATGATATTCTTAGCGAAATACAACAAATATTCTATAGTAAAAAATAATAAAAAAAGAAAAATATACAAATTAACAAATAATTGCTAAAGCAATTTTGATCCAATTAAATATTCTTTAAAAAAAAAATCCAATTGATTTATTATCGATATTGAATTAAAAAAAAAATCAAGTTTATAAAAAGAAAAATTTGCAATAAAATTCTTTTAAAAACAAAAAAAAAAATCTAAAAAATCTTTACAAATAAAATTCAAATATTGAAATTATTTTTTTCTCATTTTTATAAAACACTTTTTCCTTTTCTTTTAGTACTTCTCACTTATCTCCTCTTCAAATTCCTTCTTCTTTTTCATTTTTTCATCTTATTCTAGCAGCAAACCTATATATATACTTTTTTTTACAAAACAATTTTTATGTCATTCGTAAATTAGCCTAACCCAATTTGGCATGGTTAAAAACATACTTAGATTTAGTTCTAAATTATTCTAAAAAATGTTAACAATAATCGTTAACAAGAGTTACCAGAACAAGATGCAATTCACAAAACCAAAAATCCAAAAAAAAGTAAAAAAACAAAATACAAAACATTAACAAAATACCAAACAAAGATTCACAGATAATTCTCGCACATAAAATTTATGTTTGCATTTAACATAAATTTTAACATAGATTTAAAAACACCAAAAAACAGAAAAAAAAATTCGCGCTATGACTATAAAAATCACTTGATTATAGTGGACAAAAGATACAACATGCATAATAATTTTTACTGTTCCTTAGCCAAATACAATAAAAAAAGAACAACTATTATAACATAATAACTAAACAAAGATAACAAAAGAAATCAAGTAAGATTTTTACCGTTATTACAATAACAGTTATTTTGTATATAAAATAATATTTTACATTTATTAAAATTTTTAAAATGATTCAAAGCAGTACGAGAAAATCTTGTTCTTTGGTCGAATGTGTGACTTAAAAAGTATGTATAATTTTGTGCTCAAATGTGTAATTTTATGGCTCTTTGAGTCACAAAAGAATTTTAAACCTATGCAAAAAAGGTCAAATCAAGGTCAAGGTTTTCAAAAAAAAACAGAACACATTTTATTTATTTATTTATTTAAATCCACGTATCGTGGTACATTAATGCGCCAGGTAGCTATAACCCCTGTTTCCTGGTAGGAATGTGGGCTGTACGAGATATTATGATAATATGAAGTATTTATAGGTATATTGCGATATAGGAATTATTTTTTTTTATATTATAATTATTGTACCCAGCCGGGAATCGAACCCGAGACCACTCATTCCCTTTTCTAATTTCCACATTCACATTTAAATAAGTTTAAAATGTTGCACCTAATGGTATGCAATTTTAAATGTTTTAAATCCAAAAAAATATTTGTTGGATTTGTTAAGAAAATAATATTTATTTTTTAAATATAAATAAATAAATAACCAAAAATATGCTGAATCTCTTTTAAAATGCTTTCACAACTTCTAGCAACTGCAGGTTCGAATATGCCGTATAAAAACACTAGCATTTGCAATTGTAAAATTACTTATGCGAAGATAAGTTTTCTTAACAAATCTTTCTTCCGATGAAATATGAGAAGATTTTTTTTCCTCACTAGTAGTTATTAACAATGCTCATTAATCATATTCATACTCTTGATGTATAATTACTTTCCTAAATTTTTTACTCGGCTTTACCTATTGTCACTGTTTATTACTTGCGCCATCTATTATATTATTATATAAGAACAATTTTTTTATATTTATTATATATTACGCTATAAACATAATATGCTATATAAACTACTATTATTAAATATGACGTGACTCAGAATTTTATTCAAAATTTTTCGATTGAATGGGCGATAACTAAACGAATCAATAATAAGTGACGAAATGAATCAATAATAAGTGACTTTTAAAAAATCTTATACATAAAAATAAATTCCATATTATAAACTATACATAAAACAAATATATAAAACTTTATCGTTTATTTTCCGAATAACTAACATGAATCTGAAGGACATATTCCATGCGTCTTTAGAAATTAGAGTCACTATCTGTTTTAGTTCATTTTAAATGTTTTAAGGAAAATAATCAACGTAATAGACAGACAGAAGCAATTTTAAATCAAACTGAAAATCTTTAAAATAAAAAACAAAAAAAGGAATCTTTTCAAAAAATGCTAAAAATTTTTTTTAACATTAACAAGAGCGAAATATCGCAAAATATTTTTGTTTTTTTTTTGTTTTTTGTTAAATTGAAAATAGAAATGTGACAAGTCTTTGACACCAAAAACTATCAAACGACTTTTGTTAGAACAAATAAAAAAATAAACAAAAGTTTTGTGAAATAAGTATAATAGGAAATGATGAAATTCTTCTTATTTATTAAAGGTAGGTTTAACCAATTTTTGATTTTTTCCTGTTATTAAATCTTTTCTTTCTCTTTCTGAAAGTCTGATTTACTGACGGATATTTGCAAAACAAAAAAAGGAAAAAAAAACTATAAAACAAATATAATATTGTGAAAATTCATTTTTATTGTGCAAATAACGGTTAAAATACAACAGGTAACAACTTTTTAGAAAAACTAAAACAAAAAAAAAAACATTTAACTGAAATTCCAAAGAATTTATTTCATATTAGAATATTTACAAATTCCACTTGCTAAAAAACAAAAAAATATTTAATAATTTGAAATGGAATTTTAAAATAAATTTAGAACAGTTTTAGATTTTAAATTTTTTTTTTTACTTCTTTTTTAAATTTTCTTTCATATATTTTAAATCTCATCATTTGCGCAATTTAAAACATAAACTGAAAGAATTTTTAAAAATACAACATCAAACAAGGAAGAATACAGTTGCTTTTGTTCAACTTCTAAATACTCGAACGAACCCTTTGAAATGTTCAAAATACCATATAGTATTCACTCTCCTTACATAATTTTTCTTTTTAACTTTTCATTATTTTTGAAATAAACAAAAAAAATTAGCATGATAAAATTGGTAGCCACCTCAAGCCTTTGTCCATAATTTCCAGTTTATATTCTAGTGAGTTTTATGATTTCTTTATTGTTCATATGGATATAAAAAATAAAACCCCCAATTAATACATTATAATATGTAGCTTTTAATTTACAAATTTACAAGTCATAAAATTTATTTTAAATTAAATTTTGATAAGTGAGTTTATAAGTAAATTCATTTTTCGCAGATTTGAGTTTAGCGTCATCCAACTATTATCAATCCAAGACTTTACTAACTATAAGACAAAACCATCTAATACTAAGCGTATAGCGATAAGTGTGTATATTTATTTACATTTACTAAGAAGTAGCAAATACATTATGTTTCTAAAATGCATACACATTCATACATGTATTATTATTATTATTATTATTATGATTTATGAATTATAATATACGTATATAGCCTTTAATATATCGCACTTTTTCTTTAAAAATATTTCATTCATTGATTTTTTGCTCATAACGGACAGGAGAAAGGACAGACAAAGGCTAAATCAACTAATTTTTCGATTCTGATCTAAACCACAAACATGAGTAACATATGCTTATTTTAGAGATGGTACATACGAAGGAACAATTTCAATACACCTGACAAAAGGTGTCAAATACTAATTGACCTATTTAAAATATTGAAAATGGATCATCTCATTAATGGATTACCTACATAAAAAATTTTCTGACTCAAATAAAAAATATGAAATTGCTAAAGAAATCAACGTTATAAATAAATCTCTAATCTTAACTATTATGAGTTCAGTTTACTTCAGTTCGATTTAGGCGATCACTATTTTAATTTTTATTCAATCTCTCTGTATACAATTTAAATTAAAACTCTTTAATTATTTTTGCATAACTAATAACTTTAGAATTCAAAAAACCAATCCGACAATTTAAAATTACCATCAGTTATTGAAATTTCAAAAATAACTTTTATTCTAATTGCGTTTTCTTTAATATCACTAACATAAAACAATCAACCAATAAAAATTAATTAAAAAAAAAAAAAAATTTAATAAAAGTACCTAAATTGAAAATTGAGATGTCCTTTCGAAAAAAGAAAAATAAAATAAAAACACACACAACTATTCTAAAATTATACTTTCAATTTTTTATTAAAGTTGCAAAAAAAAAAAAAGAAAAAAATAACTTGTATTTTCACTTGTTCGATTTAATATTACAATCAATAACAACATCTGCTTTAAATTTTCATCTTCATCAATTATTTAAAAAAAAAAAACAAAAAAAAAACGCAATCTTCTAAGGGATTTCTTTATTTATTTAAATATATTTATTAGTATTTTTTCTATAATAAATTTACACAATTCATTTATATGTTATCCCTATTCGCTAAAGTACAATCGCGTAAGTACATTTTTTTTTTGTTGTTTTTTTTTTTATCTGTCATATTATTCAACTATTTTTCTTATTTCATTTCTCTCTTTTGAACTACGACTAATTCAAATAATCTTTGATCATTTAAATGAATCACCTTTCAATTTACAGATAACTTAACTGACATTCTTATTCTTGATAAAAAAAACAAATACAATAAAACTTAAAAAAAAAAAAAAAAGGATCCAAGGATTGTTTGAATCATTCAACTACAACAATATATGCAATTCAATTCATGATATTTAAATGTTATCATAAAGAATCCCTAACTAACAAACAAAGTATAGGAACTAAAAATATACATAAGTAAAAAACTGAATACTGAACATTTGAAAATTGGTCAGAATAGTTGCAGAAACATCTTACAATAGTGATTTAATAAAAATCCTTAGTTTAAAAAATAACGAAACAAACTGTTTGAGTCCTTCAACACTTAATTAATGACTTGATTTAGAAAATGTGAGAAATTTTTGAACCCTTTCTAGGTCTCTTTTACTCTTTAGTTAAATTACACTCCAAGTCCGCCTCTTTAATTAAATTTTTATTATTCCCAAATTTAATTCTTATGGAATAATTCTGGTTTCAAATATTTCAAGTAGGTTTTAAAAGATTGCTTTTCCTAGATAGGTTTTTAAAGTATTGGAACTTTGCTAAAGAAACATTATCCTTCTGCTACTTATTTATTGATGCAGCTTTTGAGAAATAATTGTATTATATCTTTTTGTTTTTAATTTTCATTGCCGTAACCCGTTTAATTTAATACATATATATTGGATTTTTTTCTACTTGCCTCATCAGAAACTCCACTTATTTCAACTTGTTTAATATATCTCTTGTGTTTCATTTTATCCAATTCCACTAATGAACTTTGTCTTCCAGAATTTTGTTTTCATTACGTAATTTTAGGTTTTCTTCAATTAAGGTGTATATACATATATTCCTTTATTTTCCTAACCTCACTTTGGATTTTTGTAAATTGTGCACACTGAAAGTTTTGGTTTCTATAATGATTGTTTCTAACTTCTCATTGATAGTTTTCAGCCTCATTTATGTTATTTGATGTTCTATTTAAATGTTCTTTCGAAGTTGTTGCCACAACATTAATTGATGTGCGCCTTTGTCTTGTTGTTTTGCATGCACTATATATATATATATATATTTAATTTATTTTCACCTCTGAACTTGTTCTTTTTCATTCAAGGAACTGATTCTTTTCCAATTGCAGTTCAAAAGTAATCTTTACAAATTTATTTTTCTTCTGGATCCTTTTACTCAATCCTATGACTTGTAACACGAAGTTTACATAAAATAGTACCATTAAAACATTCACTCATTCACTTAACACTCACTCAACAATAAGTGAAGTGAACCCAATTCATTTAATTTCCTTGAAAACCATTATACCACTCTCAAATTGGAAAAATTATTTTATGCAATTGAAAGAAAACTTAATGGACAGACATGAAATTTTATTTTATTTTTTTTTTTTTTTTCTTTTTTATTGTTCTTAAACATTCAGATTTTTTTTTTTTTTTTTTACAAAACTATTCTAGAATCTAATAGTTAACAACTTACCGTACATACATTATTTCTAAAATACAAAAAAAAAAAAAAAAAAAAAAACAAAGCCTAGAATATATATTTATATTGACGATGATAATTGAATATGTGCCGATAGGAAACGATTGATGACTTCTTTAAACATATTGAATAGCAGTTATAGTGCAGGTAATAAAAGTTAATGATGTATTCAAAACGAATTGACAGAAATTGTTATTTTTATATTTATTTTATTTCATTTTTCTTTAAAAAAAAAAACAAAAAATCTAACAATTATATTATCTTGTATAGTACCTGTACCTTTGTTTTTATTTTTATACTGGACGACATTTTTTCTCTTTTTGTTTTCACAATTTCTATCTTTAAATTTAATATGGAATTATATTTTGTATACATATATATATGTATACATATACATACGTACTTACTTATAGAAGCACTTTTATTTTAAGCCTATCAATAAATCCTTTGAAATTTTTCAATATACTGCGTTTTCATTTTTGTTTTTTTCCTATACCTTTATTTTACCTTTACGCACACTTTGTTTTTTTTTTTTTTTTTTTTACTTTTTTTTTTGTTATTTTTAGAATGCACCTTTTAGCCGAGCGAGTTTCACAGGTTTTCATAATATGCAAGCAACAAATAAAATAGCAACTAAACAAAAATAAAAAGCAAATAAATAAAGAAAAGGGTTTCCAGACCATGCAATAAAGATATCCGTAATTTTTATTTTATGTTCTCAATTTTTTTTTTTTTTTTTTTGTTGTTTTGAAGTTGGAACGTACGTCTATTAAAGATTGATTGTTATGTTAGGAAATTTTATGTGTTGCACTTAGAAAAATATATCTAAATTTATTTGATTAGATCAGGATGTTAAAAAACAAAAAAAAAAAAAAAAGTAAATATAGAAAAGGAATAAAATGACTAATAATATGTTTTAAATAATTTTTTTTTTCTTTTGTTCATATTAAAAAAAAAAATTTGATTTTAAATTTTATTTTATAACCTTTACAACTTATAAATTTATGTACATTCGGCTCAGAACGATTACGGATTGAAAAAAAAAAAGTTTGTAAAATTGTTACTTTATAAACTAAAGTGATAAATATTAACTTTTATAAAATAAAATTTACATTTATTAATTATATATTAATTTATTTATTTATTTATTCTTTTTGAGGACGTTCTTTCAATGTGATAGGAACTCAACTTTTTCTTTGTGGTTATGGTTCAATTCAAAGTGTCAGAAACCCAGAACATTTAAGAAAACCTATTCATAAATCTTTTATCTTCTATTGAGGTTTTTTTTTTTTTGTAAATAAGAATTGACCATGAATTTTATATAAGAGTGGGGCCTCGGCGGGGCCTAGTGGGTAAGAGCGTATAAAATAAGCTGTAAACACCGAGGGAGTGTGGGTTCGAATCTCATAAACGTCGTAAGAGTAATTCCCCCTTACGATATGTACAGCCACGCCTGAAAAGGAAAGGATGTGTAATTTCCTTGTTACATTTATGTGGCAGGGGAATACACCAAAAAAAAAAAATTTATATAAGAACTTCTTTCGACTTACCCAAACTTTTATTTATGTTCCGCAAAATAACTGCATTTTTTTTTTTTTTTTATATTTATAATAATCTCTGAAGAAATTAGAACTGGTCATGGAGTTATTAAAATCACAACATCATGTAGGGATGAGTAACATCGCAAATATATAAAATCAAATAAAAAATCTGCATTTACATTAAATAAATAATTTTTCAGAAGGCTGTAATTTACATATTTTTTTTACAGGTTTAAAATTTTATTAAAAAATTCTTCCCAAATAGGATGATTTTGAATTATAAGATCTAAATTAGAAGAAGTATATATCGCATGCTTATAGTGGAAAACTGCCATATGTGAATATTTTAAGTTTAGATAAAATTGCAATCAAAAGTTTTAATCTAATTTTGTATGGTAAAAGGGAGACTGCAATATTTTGGTTAGTAGTACTTTAACATCTAACTAAGTTATTTTGTGTATGATATTGTTACAAAGTAAAATTCTGGCAGTATTCATCCAGAATATTTGTTATATAATCTCTAATAATATAACTTGATCGATCCCGCCTAGTTATGTTACAAATAAAGTTAGCAGTTTACAAAAGAAAGCACTTATAGAATACACAATATAACCTACTCTGGAATGCTAATGGGATATCTATCTAAAAACTGGGCAGCTAACTATAAATAACATCATTGAGCTTCAAAATATTTAAATTTTTGAAGCTCAATGATGTTATTTATAGTTAGCATCTATAAAATAAAAAAAGGTCTCAATAAGTGCACATTCAGAGAACCATTCATATAACACGAGATCGGCTTATCTTTACATCCTACCGCAATCAAGAGTCGAATTCATGAGGAAAAATTTGCTATCATCATCTATTACAATTTTCAACAAGCTATCTGACTACATTTAAGCAACGCTAATTAGATTCAACAAGGAGATCAAAAAATATCTGCACAACAAACGTAAGGCAGCACTCAACCTAGCTTAGTCTTAATGTGTAAACAATTGTCAACACCATTAAGAAAAGGGGCAGTCACTCGCTCGCTGTGGTGTTACTTCACTCAGACGTATTGTAGCATTAAGTTTGGTGGAATTTTTAAATTTATTTTTGTTTTGTATTTTTTTTTAAATTTGTTCTATAATGTAATATAATATATACTTTTTACCTTAATCTTAGTTTAAATTAATTTGATTAGGTATTATTTTCTTCTTAGTTATATATAAGTTTTAACTTTATTTCTCACACTTTAGGTTTCCAATTTTTAGTTTGAATTAATTTTGGATATTTCTCTTTAGATAATTTCTCTAATAAACTTAATATTTATATACTGTAATAATAACTAAGTGTACTTTTAGGAAATCGATCAAGTTTTTTAATATTAACCTTGACAGGAGGCTATGTTTATCACCTAATTCCAGCTCCAGCTGTTTGGCTGACAAGCAGAAGCATTCATAAAGTAGTAATCGATGCAGTTGGCAGCAACATTTATAATAGGAACATTTTTTAATTTTATAAATTTTATAAATTTATTGTAAATTATATCAAGGAGTGTAAATTAATAAGCTTATGTATTGTAAATTTGATCTTGAAAAGAGTCAAGGGTTTTTTATGCCAAATGGAATACTCCTTTATTTAGTATTGAATTTGTGCATAAATACCTTTCATGTATCTTGATATGTTGAAGATATATTAGATCATCTTTACCCATCTTGGCATGTTGGAAGATGGGTCAATATGAGTACGCATAGATTTATTGTATGTTGGGACAAAGTGTATTCCACTTGGCTTTTTCTCTTGTTGTTAAATAAATTACATTAAACAGAAAATGTTAAATGTTAGATATTAGCTATGTTTACAGTTGAATAGTGCCATAACTAAAATTATGGCATTAGTTTATTGATAATCACAGATTTGAACTGCCACATTTTAAAAATTAAAACTTTTAAACTTTACAAGTATACTTAATTTTAAAATATCAGAACGCTACAAATCAAAAAAAAATTAAAAAATGTGAGAAATTGCTTCAATATTTCGACGAATGTTAAAATAAGTAAGTCGTCCCTCTTCAACTTGTATTTGTTCGCAAGAATCGATTTCAGATTTTGTCGCGAAAACTCAAAAAAGATTAAGCGCCGCCAATCAGTATGTAAAAATCTGTATATAGAATATTATAATACTCTAATATATACTTACAGATTTGTAATTGATAGATCTGGTGGAGAAAAATATACTTGAAAAAGAGAAATAAAATCTAAATAATTGGCAACAATCTTTTCTAAAATATTTTTTTGAATTAGTTTTATGCCTAAAATATTTAAAATACCAAATTCCTGCGTATAATTTCTCCCTAAAATCTCCTAAAATTTTGATCGAATTGATTTCTGTTGCAAAGCTTTGAGTTTTCGGGGTTTTAAACAATTCTATATTTTTATCACAAATTCAATTAAAAACACTTATTGTTTTACTTTTAATTTTCTTATTTTAAATTATTATTTATTGCAATACTTTATCAAAACTGTAACTATATATGAAGGTCAATTCTATTAACATTCTATAAAATCACAAACATCTAAAATAAAACATTAACAGTTTGTTAATGTTTTTGTGTTATGGTTTAAGTTAACGTATATTATACAGTAACCATTAAAAAAAAATTTAGTTCAGTAACCATTGAACACCTTACAAAAACAATTACTGGGAAATTATTAATTTTTTTTTTTTTTACTTTTTATTTAATAAAACACATTAAAAGTGAGTAAAGCCAGTTTTAAAACAACTTTTTTAAAAGAAAAGAAAAGAAAAAGGAAAATGACTATAGTAAAAGCATCATCTATTTTTCACCTACTTATTTAAACCGTTATACAATTACCGTTAATTAATTGCAATTAATTATTTTCAATAAAAATGCCTATAATACGATATCTAGTAACATGTACTCCATCATAAATTTAAATAAATTTTAATAATACAAACAATATATTTAATGAATATTTTAATTATTATTATTTTCTTTTTTTTTTTTGTTTTTTTTTTTTCAATTTTATAATTACTATTTACCATTATGTACAGGTAATACATGTAAAATTGCATAGACATGCACTTACAAAAAAATTCTTTTATTTTCACCCTACGGATTTAAAAACCAGCCAATTCGATTTGAACAGAAAAAAAAAAAAAAAAACATTAAATTTCACTCATTAATCATAATTTTAAAAATAAAAAAAAATAAAAGCATAAAACAAATGACGAAAAACCATAAAGAGAAGAAAACAAGGATATAATGTAAAAGGAAAAAAAAACAACACCTTAGAAAAAAAAAACAAAAGAATTATTTATTCATTCATTTGTGAATAGTGAGTGAATGTCTGAACTAATACACACTTTAGTACATTTCACTTCAAAAAAAAAAAAATCCATTTACATACATCCATACATTTTCCATCTTCATTTTCTAACTTAAGTATCCTAATGTTAATTTCCATCGATCAGATTCAATAACCTTTCAGAAAATTGTACATTTTTTATTAACACTACATATTTTTCTTTGTTTTTTTTTTACTATATTTAAATTCTTTTTGTTTTATTTTTTATTAGCAAAATATATTATATATTACAAGTGATATATATACCTATATACATTCATATTTTGTAAATATACTTATACATATATATGTATTTTTTTTTATAATTATAAATTTTGCAATGGAAAATAGTACCTACCATTATTTGATCATTATATATAGGGAAATAACTATGTTTTTAAACATACATACAGCCATACATACATACTTGTATATTATAAATACAACAACAACTTAATCATATATTATGCAAATTTTTTTTTCCATTTTTCTTCTTTTTTTTTTTTTGTTATTGTTTTTTACTTGAACTTATTCATTATTATTTTTCCCTTTTTTTGTTTTTCTTGTTTGTTTTTTTTTTTTTTTGCTTAATAGTTTTTCTCCAAAAGGCATAGTAAAAATATTGACGCGAATATTAATAAAAAAAAAAAAGAACAAAACAAAAAACTACAAAACTTTCAATCGTCAATGTCAATGTCTTTTGGTAAAAGATCGTTAACCTTTTCATCTTGACCATCCATCAATTTTTGCAACAGCAGCAGCAAACAGCAATACCACAAGAAACAATAATAAAAAATTTCCTCCTGTTTTAGAAATTCCGCGTGTTTTTTCATTTTTTATTTTTTTTTTTTTTTGATTTTTGTTGTGCAAAAAAAAAAAAAAAATTGGCGCAAAACAAAAAAGTAAATAAATTGTTATTTATTTTTGTTTTTTTTTTTGGTTTTTTTTTTACAAAAACTATTCTTGCATCTACGATTTATGTACACATGTTTGTATGTATATGTAAGTAAAAGAAATAATGAAAATATCTAAAGTATGCAAACATTCACTTAAACACACGTGTATACAAAAATAATAATATAAAAATACTTTATTGTATTAAAATATCAGTTTTGTTGTGCAATTTTTTAAGGTAAAAGATTTGATTTAGTTAAAAGAATTCATATTTTTCTCCTACTGTACAATTTATAATAAGTGGCAGTTGGCAGTAATCAAAAACAAAAAAAAAAAAACAAAAAAAAATAAACTATAATAATAATAATAACAATAATAAAAAATTGCCACGCATATTACAAATACTTTCAAAAAATTAAAATTGAAATAAAATTTTTCTTATATTTTTATTTTCTTTAAATAAAATTTTAGTATAACATACACATTTACACATAAATACCTATTAGTTTTTTTTTTTATTTGTAATTCGTGTATTGCATATATAACAGCAATGTTTAAAACTATGCACATATATCCAAATCAGCATATTTGACCAAAACTAAAATGAAATAACTATAACTATCAATCATCATTTTTACATTCATCATCATTTTATTTATTTACTTTTTTTTTTTGTTTTTATTTTTTTATCAATATTAACATTTTGCACAAACCACTCAAAGTACAGTTGCATGAAAAATGTGCTACCATCAAAAAACACAAAAAAAAAAAAAAAAAAATTAAATGAAATGTTTTCAATCTACTGTCCATCAAAAAAAGAATGCTTTATACTATATGCATACCTAACTATTATAATCATTATCATCATCATTATCATCACTATTATTACTTTAATAATCACCATTACGATCATTATCATCATCATCATCATCATCATGATGATCATTATTAATAGTTAGATGAATAGTGGCTGTATAGTTATAAGTTATAAGAGCTAATATTAATAAATAGGTACTAGTTCTTAAAACAATTATATTATACATATGTACATTTTTCTGTATATAATATGTATATGTATGTATAGATGGATAGGGTGACGAAAAAGTGAAAATATTTTATAGTTTAGTAAAATTTTAATTTTGTTAAAATTTATTTATAATATATATTAGTTTAGGTTTCGTTTTGCAAAATTTTCCTAATTTTTTCTTAATTCTAACGTTATTTATGGGTGGCCACGGTGACCTAGTGGTTACGCCTGAACAGGAAAGGCTGTGTAATTTCCTATCCACATTCATGTGGCAGAGAAATGCATTAAAAAAACAAAAAACGTTATTTACAGTTTTTCAGTTAACTTTTTGTCTGGTATGAGTTCTACCCGTTTTACATTTTCTCCTTTTTAACAAAAATCTGATATATGATCCTTGAACTAGGATTTTTTAAATTTTTATATTTTTTTTATACCCAGGACTATTTAATTTTCGTAACTTCAGTTAATGCTTCAAAAGAATCTTAATTTTTTTATCTTTAATTCTATCCTATAAGCTTATTTTGACTGACTATACTTTAGATTAGATGTTAAGCTCGATTTTTTTGCAATTTGCACAAAAAAAATTAAATAAAAATCATGAACTGCTATAATGATCCCGATTGATTTTTGAGCCATTAAATCGTTAATATCGCTTTTTCAAAATACTGATACTAAATTTATGTTACTGTAAATATTTTATTGATACCTTAAAACGAAGCTTAAATTTATTCATTAAAAGATGTATCAATTTGCCGTTATGTAATAATTAGTTTTTTAAAGAATTAAAGAAAACTAAATAATTTTTTGCCTCATTTTTATATATTTTTTTTTTTAACTTGCAAATGCGTACAACAGATAAAAATGCAATATTATTTTGATGATTAATTTTAAGACATTTTTTTAAGTTATTATCGCATAACTGTCCAAGAGATATGTACAGTAACATGAATTTAATGTCGCAATATTTTCAAAAAAACGATATTAACCCCTTAACGGTTTCTAATCGACACCAATCGCGACCATTACAGAAATTCATTATTTTTATTGAATTTTAATGATGTAAAGTTGTAAAACAATGGTACGCAGTAACTTTTCTAAAGTATAACCATTTAACTTCCATCCTTTGCATTAATTAAACAAATTCTAATTATATACCACAACACTTTTCACATCATTTTCAATTCTGATATTATGCGAATTGTTAATTGTTAAAAAGGAAAACAAACCAGTTACTCTTATACATATACCGCAGTTAAAATTTTACTCGTTACATATCCTGTACATTTTTCAATACACAAACATATTATGTATATGTATACATTTTATTTCATCAATGTCATCATAATATGTAGATTACACATTATTACACCTTATACCTACGTTTTGAAGGTAAATGCATTCAGGACAAAACATCAAATTGAGTCAAAAAAAAAAAAAAAGAAAACAAAAACAAAAACAAAAATAAAATGCGCATGATAAAATGAATGCAAATAACTTTTAAATAAAATAAAATAACTTTGTTGTTAACAACAGGTTGTATTTTAATAATAGATATAAATTAAATATCCAGTACATTTCTATTTACATATATACTAGATATTTGTACATACATATTACATTCATATATGTATATAAAAAGATGGTGTGAATGGGTGTTGATTAAAATCAAAAGTTCAAAGAAACTACTGAAAAATAGTTATAAAATTTATCCAATAAAGTATTAAGGAAGTCTTTTTAAAAAAAAAAAACAAAAAAACAAAAAAAATTAAAGAAAAGTTTAATGTTAGTTATTTTTAACATACACAAAAAAAAAAAACACAGTTAAAATATTTTGTTGTCGTTAATAAAATAAAAAAAAAAAAAATAAAACTATAAATTAAACAATAAAAAAGCAAAAAAAGGAAATGACCCTTGTAAAATTGCCATTATTTTTATTTTTAAAATTTAATTTTTGATACAATTTTATTTAATTGTATCTCTCTATTTTTATATATTGAAGTTCTTGAACATTAGATGAATAGATCCAATTTATAGAATCTATTTTTTTAATTTTTCGATGGACGCAAAAAAATCTTAAAAATTCATGAAACTGTTAAGAAATACAAACATTTAAATTTTAATAATATTTTGGCGTAAAAACTCAAAAAATCGAATCGAAATTGTTTACTACTCATATCAAAATTTCACTCATTTTTTAATCGTAGATCGGCCATTCAAAAAATTTGACAATATAATGTGATGGTTCAATTTTTATTATTTTTATATTTTGGTTCCACCACCATTCATCAACCTTTGTTTTTTTAGATGAGGTTGAAAAGAATTATCATTATATTATTTATTTTGTTTACATTATATATATTTTATTTTGTATATGCATATATGTATACATAATATTTTGACCTAACCATATGGTTTAAACTAAATCGAGACTTTTCTCCTGAAAGATCGGCGACTTATGTACTGCACCATTGTTTAGGTTTAAATTTTTTATTGATTGAATTTAAATTATTACTCGTTTCAAAAACATAAAAAAAAACTGACAAATTTAACTATAAAATTTCATTTAAACTTTTCTTTTTTAAAGCTGTCATTAAAATAACAACTCTCATTATTTGAACAAAATAACATTTACTTAGCGGTTAAATTTCAATATTTGGTACAGCGATATGTCAAAAACGCCGGAGTCAAAAACTTAATACTGCATTATAAATATTTATTTATGGAATCATAAGTCCTCAAGAAACTTTTGGCCATTTTGCAGGAGTTATAATCAACCGGGAAATTTTAGCTTGTTTATTGAGTCATATCGCCATTCGCGGTTCAGTACATATTACATATACCCTCATACCTTTTTGTGAACTTAATTTATTGATTAGGTTAGAATCGAAAGAAACTTAAATAATTAATAAAAAGCCTTCAATTTATTTTTTTAAGTCGTCGTCATGAAATCTGAAATTTTTTCATTGGAACTATAGTTTGGAAATTGAAGTGATACTTATGTATTTTTTAGTTTGAAATTCAATTTTCTGACAAGCGTGGATTAATAAATTAAAAAAACCTAATTTATTGAATTTTTATCCTAAAGAGAATTTTTATTCTAAAAAGAAAACCTAATTTATAGAATTTAAGGCATGCTTTTTAATAGCATTTTTAACAATTCGTGTGAACATGAATTATGTTCAAGTGTATAATAGATTTCCCATTTCGTTTGTAACACCTTAAAGGAGTCGATCTAGATATAGTTTCAGGGATATGGATCGGCTCAGAATCGAATTCTGAGTCGATTAAGCCATGTACGTTCGTCCGTCTGCAAGATAACTCAAAAAATAAAGGAGCTAGGAAATTGTTAGTTTTGCTATTTAAATCCAGCTTTTTTGGCCACTGGGTTCGAATAGCTGCCATACAACTTCTTTCTTTGTATGGAAATAACTCAGTATCTATTGATGCAAGGTATCTCAAATTTTGCAAAATCGTGTTTAGTTATACAGTTAAACAACACCTGCAAAATTTGGTTGAGCTGGGGCGACAGGTTCAAGTAGCTACCATAAAACTCTCTTTTTAAATGTAAATAACTCAATGTCTATTGAAGCTAGGTATCTGAAATTTTGTGAAGAGGTGCCGAGTTATATGTTTGTAAAATTTTTTTGATCTAGAGCAGCTGGTTCAGGTTTCTTGTACCTCTTGCAACTTAATGAAGCTAGGCGTCTGCAATTTTGCAAATGAAAATCAAGTTGTATGGCAACAACTTCTGTAAAATTTGGTTGTGCTGGTGCAATAGATTTGGGTAGCTGTCATACAACTTCACAATTTACATAAATATATCTCGGTAGTTAAAATATCTGAAATTGTTTAAAAGATGAGCAAGTTATATAGAAACAGAATATATTACGTTTATACTCTTCCTCTTTTAAAATAACAATAATTTCATTAAAAAACAATTTTAGTAGGTATTATTTAAAATATCATCACCTTTTGATTTTCAGAATCATATTTTAAATATAATTTGCTTCAATTTTTTCTTTTTATTTAATATTCATTTAATTAAATAAAATTAAAAAGTGCAGTAAAATAAAAAATATTTTATTTTGATATTTTAGATGAAAATAAGTGTACATTAAGTGCACGATGGTTAACTTTCAGATAAATTTAAGAAAGATAAAAAATAATTGATTAGCACATTCCTTATCACTTAAATAACAAAAAACAAAAGAAAAAAATAATAATAAAAATAAGTTACTAATAAATAAAGGTTGAAAAATAATCAATTTATCTGATAATGACTGAAAAATTAAAAAAAGATAAAAAAAAAAATAAAGAAAAAAAATCAACTCCTTATAGTGTATGACTATATAATAAACTAATTTTTATGCACAAAGTGCAACAAAAGTTCATCACTCTTTTCTTTTCTAATTTTCTTTCTTTTTTTTCCTTTTTGTTTTTTTCTTTTTTGTGTTTTTTTTTTTTGTTAACTTGCCAAAGAAAAGAAGTTATAAATAAGTCACATTATAAAGAAACCTGTAAGCTATTTTTACTTACTTACATTAAAATCACGTACTATACAACAGGTAATACATTTTCACATATACACAAACATATATATGTGTATGTTTATATATTATCTATATTAATAAATATATATTATTATAAAGGGCTATGAATATAATTTCTTTTCTTTCTATACTATATATAGGTAGCTATTTTCTTCTTTACTTTTTCTATATGTTATTTCATTTTTTGGAATCTTAGTCATCATCAAGATAATCATTTCATAGTTTACAACATTGAAGTGTACAACAAAAAAAAAAAAAAAAAAAAACAAAAAAATAAAACAAAGTGGCTAGTTGAGCTTAAAAAGAATGACCGAACTGGGAATTGTTGGACATTACATTCATATGATCATATTAATGTTTTATAATGATTTTGATATTGATGACTATGATAATCAATGAATCATATTATCAGAATAAAAATCTTAAGATTTTATTTCTTTTTTTTTTTGTTTTTAATATTATTATAATATATATATTATAATATATCAGAAGTGGTAGCCATCAGCTAATCTATAAAAATCTTTTCATAGAAAAAACAAAAAAAAAAAAAAAAAAATTAAAACAAATTTCAGAAGCAACAAAATGTTAAAACAAGTGAGATGTGATATGTTCGCAATTTATAAATTTTCAATCTATATAATATAGTACATAAATGCAGGTATATATATATAATATAAATATTTATTGATATTCGTAAAAGAATATTTAATTTACATAATGTATATATATATACATATATAATATATAGATAAATGCAAAATAATACAAAACGTTGCATTCCGAAATAAGGAAGACGAAAAAGTGACAGCAATCAATAATGAATGTGTATGATAGACTTAAAAGTATGTTTTTGTTTTTTGTTTGTTTCTTCTTCTTATGTCCATATATATTTAAAACATATACATTATATATAAAAAAAAAAATAGAAAACAAAAAATGAATTATGTTGTTACCTTGTTTAAAAAACTACACGTTATTTACATAAATGTATCGGTATTAAGAAAGTGATTAAAATATATACTTATGTTTCAATAAATTTTTTAACTAAAGTTTCATTTTAATAAGAAGTAGATACTCATGAAATTTGAAATAGATACATTTGAAATAATTTGGCTCATAAATAGAACTTCGCCAACCCATAATATGTATTAATCATATAACCAATTTGAAGACTATTAAAAAAATTAATTCGAGAAACAAACTGTCAATATCCTTTATTTTTATTAAATTTCCAAGATACTAAAAAATATAACTTTGAATTTTAGTGTCGGAAAAATCAGAATCGTTACAGACGAAAGATTTCTCTATCGAATAAAAAGAACAAAAGAAAAAGAAAGTGTTGAAACGCAACAGAACAGGTAATGAGGCTTTTTACCGGTATAAGCACGGGCCAAATAATGTTAAGAGCGCACACTCATAGAATTGAACAAAAACTAACCACAAATAGATACAGATATAATAGTATACCTTTGCTAAATATAAATGTTATAGTTCTATTTAGAAATGCTCAGTGTTGAAATTTCAAAGGAGGGAAACCGTGGAATAGGAATTTTGGAAGATATTCTCTGAGGAGAGAATGCTGGATCAAAGAAAATAATATAATCATAAAAGAATAGATTGGCTCGATGAAGTACTGTAAATGACGAGTGGATCACAGAGCAGAATAGCACAAATGGTTTAAAACCTATGTATTGGAGTTGTTATATGTCCGCTCTATTTTGTTTGAAAGTTGTTATATAAAGTGAAACAATAAACCCAGTAAATACAATTCTTTTAAAAATCTTTTACTTTATTTAAAAAACTTTAGAACTTTAAAGGTTAGAGGAAGAAAACGGTCAAATCCCAACAGTTAACTTTTACTGATTTAATCTAGTTTAAAATAATTTTGATCTCCTTAACATTTTCATCACTTCAAAAGTATTAACACAATTAATGACAAAAAAAAAAAATGATACTTTAAACTCTTGAATATTGCGAATCACTTCCTCCAATTTGTTTGACGTCGAATCTTCCAGCTTTTTTATTTAACCAATATTAAATTTGTATTAAAATTTTTTTAAAATCCAAAACTTGTTGACATTTTCCGATCATTTGTAACAAAAAATGGAAATTGTGCTAAAATATTGAATATTCTTGAAATTCATATGTATAAACACATCTTATTTGTACTGAACTTTTTTTTTTTTTGTTAAAATACGACATTTTTATTTTTAATAAAAAACTCATATTTTTCTTTTCAACATTGTTGCAACTTTTTTTTGTAATACACATGTTGTTAGTACATTTTCAACTCATTTATCATCTGCTTTTTCTTTTGTTGAAAAGTGAATCGATGATTGCATAAATATTTCATTTTTTTGCTCTTATTTTTCATTTTTTTCTTTTTTTTTTATAACATTAATTTAAGTCTGTGATCGTGTACAATATTGAAACCGGCAATATTGAAGATTATATATATATATATATATATATATATATATGCATAAAAATATATATGAACTTATTATATATTTATTATAAATCGAAAGTCCTTTTTTGCCCTTAAAAATGACAAGCCGGTTAAAATGATTTGTAGTATAAATATATGTATGTAAGTATATATAATATGATAAATGGTTCAAGTGAAAGTAATCTTGATCTCAAAATTACTTGCTATTCAGTTTTTTTATATATAAAATATAAAAATATATATACCAACAAATATATATATGTATATATAATACACTTGTATATTAATTATAGAAAATAAAAGGCAAAAAAAAAAAAACTCGTGAAAATCATATTTTTTACTTTTTTTTCATTTTCAAAATTGGTTATAATTTTCTCATCCGAAGTGTATTATCATAATAATCGATTTCTTGAAAATCGTCGAGGAACAAAAAAAAAAAAAAAAAAAAATGATTTACAAGTATCTGAAAAATTACAAAATCGACAACTTAATTTTGGGTAACAAAATATTATCAATAATTTTTTTTTTGTTTCCTTTTTTTTCCTTTATGTTTTTGGTGTCTTGTTTTTTTTTCTCTTTATTTTTATTATATAAATATTATTATCATAATAATTTATTTGTCAGTCTATTAAGCTTTTCTATTTATTACTTTGTAATTTTAATTTTATTTTAACTAAACAAAAAAAACGGTTTTATAAAGCATGGAGAAAATTATTTGAATATTAAGCAATTTCCGCCTATACATATGCAATTTATTTGATTTTAAAATAAAATTTAACAAATTCAAACCATTGAAGGGGCTTCGGTAGCCTAGTGGGTAGGCGTGTGGCGTATTAACCGAAGGAGTGTGGGTTCGATCCCTGCACAGATCGTAAGTGTTTTTTTTCTTTACATACCCCTCTTACGACCAAATATAATGCAAATATATAGTATATAAATAAACAAAATAAATAATATTAGTATATAATTTAATAATAGTATAAAAACCTATAATGGCCTTGGTAGCCGATGGTTCAATAATATTGCATTACATTTATGTATGTAATATTAATATAAATAAATAAATAAATCAAACCATTGAAATCCAATGTTAATTAATTATATGATTAGTATACAAATATTATGGAATATAATCAATTTTTATAGTGAGTTTTAAATTCAAGTGATTAAAAATCGATTATTCAATCGATTATATTGATATATTTTAAAAGAAGAAAATAACAATTTAAAAAGTTTTACTTAATTACAAAACGTAATATGAAATATTGCCTCTCAGAATTCGAAAAATTTTTTTTTATCAATTAGATTTTCTTTTATTTTACCAATACATAAACAATGTATTGTCTATATAAATCTGGGAATATGTTTAATTCTGATTTGGCGATCTGTTTTATCAAAAATTTTCAAAACCGTCAAAAATTCTATTCAATTGTTTAAAATTAGAAAAATCTCATTTTCATCATTTAATTTTAATTTTGTATAAAAGTATCAGAATATTTTTGGTAAGATTTTACGCCAAATACTCAAAAATAAAGTTAAAGGCTCTATGAAATAGTGTCGAACGAAATAATGTCGATTTCAAGATATGAAATAAAATCGCAAGAAATGAAATAAAGTGGCAACAATTATTGTCATTTTTTGCGACTTTATTTCATTTTTGATTTTGTTGCATTATTTCATTATGAAATAAAATTAGAAATGAAAAATGCGCAAATAATGCGACATCATTTCATAATGAAATAAAATCACAAAATCATAAATGAAATAAGGTCGAAGGAAAGAAATAATATCGAAAAAATTTAAATATTTAAACGTCAAAATTACGCTTTTAGCTTTATATGTCACTTAATAATAAAACATTTACATATTTGAAAAATAGCATGTATAATACAAAAATAATTTGCAGGGATTTTAAAGTTGATGAAGGAATAAGGGTTATATGCTTTTTAAAAATATGTATATTATCTTGATACGACTATAAACCAACTATAAAATCCCTTCTTCAGAATCTCTCATACACACATAGCATAAACATTCTGGAAAAAGCTAACTCAATCTGCTACAACTTTGATTTTGCAATCAAATATAAAATCTCGCCAAATTTAGAATCTGACATATAGTATATACATGAAATATTTTCAACAGATACAAAATCAGGATATTTCTTTTTTCCAGAATATTTATGTTCGGAGAATATGTATATCTTTTATTTCCAGAATATATGTATATCTGAGATTTTGAATGTGGAGAGATTTTAGAGTTGGATAAAAAATCACGATTATACTCTTTTCCCAGGATACATACATAATCCAAATTTTGCAACCGTCTATAAAATGCTTTATTCTAAGAAAAATTTTGGGAAAAATTAAGAAAAATGAGAAAAAAAAATTTTATATTTTTATGTTAATTCAATTTTTTTTTATCACATTATATAAATATTTTGGAAAAAGCGGCAATCCTGATTTTGAATCTAACTCTAAAATCCCTCCTAATTCAGAATCTCGTATATACATATATATACATATATATTCTGGAAAAAGAGCATAAACCTAATTTTAAAACCAGCTCTAAAATCTATACTAAAGTATGTCCATGCATACAGATTTCTATATAAATTTGTTGAAAATTATTACGAAATAAAGTCGGCAAACAAAAATGAACCTCAATTTTTCGACATTATTTCTCATTATTTAATTTTTGATTGCGTCATTATTTCGTTTGACACTATTTCATAGAACCCAATTTAAATACTTTTTTCTCAATGATCAAAGGAACAATACTCTTTTTTTTGTTTTGGAATAATTTCTCTTATATATGGTTAATCTTTTTTTTTTTTAAATTAATAGCTGTTAATATCATGGATCAAAACAGAAAACTTTGAAAAAAACAAAAAATTTCATTCATAATTTATTACTTTTTGTTTTTTTTTTTTTTGCTTTGGTGCTTAAAACTTTTTTCCATTTTCATTTTCTTAAAAACTTGCAAAACACAAAAAAAAAACAACAACTGAAAATATCCATTAAATGAATACCAGATCATCCAGATCAAATCATCACCATACCATTTTCATATTTAACCTTTTGAATGTTTTATGATCTTCCAAAAAATTTACAATTTCCAAAAAACAAAAAACAAAATGCAATCGGTGCAATAATATTCAAAAGTAAATTTTAACATTTAATTCAATTATTTGATTGTCAAACTGATCCGTTGATTTTTAAGTCACATATTCAAAATAATAATTTATGTATTCAATAATATGATATCAATTTTATTTTTTGATTTTTTCCCAAGCGAGTTTATTTTATAATACAATGTTGCAACATAATGTACACAATGTTGCTGAATTTAAAATTAAGAGCATTTTTCATTTTATGTTCATATACCATATTGTTGATTTTTATAGGGCTTGAATTAGTTCAATAAACAAGTCTTTCATTTCAGTGATTATGATAAATTTTATCGGCGGTACATTGTCATGTCATGTACATTTTTTTTGTTTTTGTCACTTAATCTTGAAAAGAGTGCAAAAAAAACAAATATGCGTATATCCTTTTCATTCATTTCGCAGTTTATTTCATATAGATTTTTAACAGCCAACATATATTTATTGGTATGGCGTTTTAAGAGGTTCCTTTAAAGAAAAATCTTAAACTATCGACTATTGAATCGGGCACTAGATTTTAATAATCCCTGCAAATTATATGGAACATTTTTCTGAAAAGACACCTGAAAGAAAACTTTGTCCTTGTTCAAATACTTTGTTTGAATTTAAACAAACGTACTTTTTTTCATGAAAACTCTCATTAGTTTTAGAATCCTATCTGAACCTATCAAAAACAAAAAAAAAAAAACCCTATCATAGATCAAAAATTAGTTCTCAATTCAAAATATTTTCACTTAGAAGTCAATCTTGTTGCAAATTTAAACAATATATGTATAAGATTAAGTTACATGAAATCTTTATACCCGTCAACACATTATTTTTATATTAAAAAATTAGAATTTGTATTGAATCAATATTTTAATTCGAAGTTTTTTATCTTAATATCTTTTTTTTTTCACATCTAAATTTCATTTACAAAATTTCTTTTCTTATATTATCTTTTGTCGTCATAAAGTACCATATCATTAAAAAATTTTCATTTGATAATCCGTACTTAATAAATCGTACTCTTAATGATTTGTTTCAAAAATTCAACCCTTTTACAATTGAAATTTTTTTTTTGCAGCAACGAACAAAAAAAAACAAAAACAAAAAATAAAATAAGAAAAACAGAAAAACAGAAAAAACCACATCGTAATTAAAAAAAAAAAAAGATAACGAAACTACTTCTAAACATTCTGTCACTGAGCCTTTAACTAACCAACCAACAAACAAACTAAGATCCGCCGCGTAAACTTTAACAACAGACAATAAATCCAAAAAAAAAAAAAAACAAAAACAAAAATATGAGAAATAAGAAATGTAAAGATTTTATGCTTAACAAAGCGAAAAATTGGGTTCAACTATGCTGAACCACACACACCAACTACAATAACAAAAACACAAAGCACAACTAACCAAAAAAAATTTAAGAGCCAACAGTGACATGAACAATCTTTGTAGTAAACCAATTCAATTTCCATATATCCGATATCCTCTAATCTACATGTTGTATATATACATATACAAGTACACTTGATATATATATATATATATATATATATATATAAATCGATAAAAATTTCATCTTCTGACTGGTCTGCTGCCGGATGAGGTTTCTTCAACAGCATTTTATTTTTGTTATTGTTGTTCCTGTTGATTTTGCTGTTACTGTTAGCGTTAGTTCAACAGCAGCTGATGTTTTTTTACTGATCTTGTATTGTTTTTGTTGTTTTTTTTTGGTCTCTTGTCTTGTGATATATTAATATGTTCCAAGCTAATTAAATCTGGGTTTAATGGTGGTTTGGTTTAAATTTACCAAAACAATTTAAAAAGAAAATAAAAAAATGAAAATATTTACCATATACGTATGACGATAATGATGATGGTAAGTGATTCAAAAGATCAAATCAAAAAGCAAACTATAGTTAAGTATTTATAAGTCTTAAATTTTGAACCAAACAATTTTTTACTTGGTTAAATTTAAAATTTTTTTTTTTTTTTTTAGACAAAAAAAAAATTTATTTACATTTTGACTTTAACTGTCTGTTTGATTATAGACTTTAATTTTGTAATAAAACTCATAACTTATCACATGGGTTAATTCATAATAAGAAATTTGATCGGTTCAATTTCCTACAATTCAAAATAAAAATTTTTAATATTTAGTGGTAGTCTGTTTAAACTGTAAACTATTAGAAAACTAGAGACTGGATTTGCTTCCATTAACTTGGGAGGTTAAGCTTTTTTTCATTAACTTAAATTTTCTCTAGCTACGTCATTTAGTGGCTGATAACGCTGATATCATATTTGTTCAGTCAATTATTCACATATATCCGTGAACTTTCTCTTTTATTCGCACATATATCAGTATATCCATAAAACTTTCCGTTTTATTCGCGAACAAATGAGGTATATATAGGTAAAATTCAAACAACTTGAACATTTATTGAAAGAGAGCAATGTCCCAGGTGATTAATGAGAAAACCAATATCTGAGCTTTTGGATATCGGCGTTAACAAATAAATTAACAAAAAGAGCCATACTTTAAAGAGCATGGTTAATATCCGTAGTCTGCATGATTAAAATCGCATTGCAATTTAGTATGCATTCCCTCGCAATACATAACCAGTTGATGATTGCCATTTCTCTATTAGATTTTGAAATTTTGAAATCTTAGAGCAAAAATTAAAAATGCTGTTTACACTAAGTTCACTACGGCAGTTCCTTCTATATATTAAATTATCAAAATATAAATAAATCTCTGTGAGTTTTTTTTTAAATAAATTCTAATCTCATCCCTCTGAACTTCTATGCGGGTTACATCAATCCTAAATCTTAGTATTATAACGGCAAGCGATATAATTTTTGGAATGGTCTTAAATTTTAAAATGCAAATGTCAATTATTGTATTAAAATATGTCCTAAAATAGAAGAAATGTTAAGATTGTTTTTGAATATAACACAAAATTATATTAAATTGCATACGTTGAGGAGTTTTTTTTTATTTTTTTTTATTGATGAGTTAACAAGTCAGTAATAATTAAACTTAAGGTTTATAGTGTACCTTTAAAGCGTAGGCAAATCTATTTAATTTAGTGTTAAGTTTCACTAGATTTATTCTACGATAATGTGACTCTGATGGAAGAAGCTTTAAAAGCTTCTCAATTTCATGTTAGATATTTCATCTAAATATATTCCTCTACAAAACTTACTGTTACGATCCACATGTATATCCAGTATTCTAGCACATCTAACACCAACCAATTGCCTTATTTTAGGTTTAGAAAGAGAGGGAGAGAGAGAGGGGGAATACATCTGAATTTTTTTAACTCAAATCCGGCAACATAGCTCTGGTTATAATGCAAGTTGCAGAGGCAAACCGTAAGCCGTAATTTAATTTAAATATTTTATACGGCTGAATCATTTCAATTGTTCAAACTTTTAGATATTATTTATTAGTTTTAATTTTTAAATGATAGATGATAAATGTAAAAGACGCAATAGCAATCCAATACTAAAAAAAATTGGAAAATTTCATTTGAAATTGGACCGAAAGAAATATTGCGGATCCTATGAATTGTACAGCTCTTCTTTCCACATCATATATTACCATACCACTCTAATTATAATAACGTTAAAAAAATATAAATTTGAATGTACATTATACCAAATTTTATGTACAATTTCATATAAGTAACCGATGATTATTATCTTCTTTTTTAATTTGTTTTTTTTTTTTTTTGATTAAAAGATAAGTGCAATGGCATTTTGTTAAAACAATAAAAGGGAGTGTTAATATGATAAATTTATGCTAATGATTTTAATTCACAAAAAAAAAATTTTTTTTTAGAATTGAAAGTAGGTGCCTTACGTGAAATTATGCTGCCTTACATTATACATATATAACAGATAAATATTTTAGTGGAGAAATGGAATTAAATAGAAAGAAAAACGATATATGAACACATAGAGAGAGAGAGAAAAAAAAACAAAAAAAAAAATAAAATAGATTAAAAAAAAAAAAAAAAACAAAAGTCTGAAAATTTTAGAAAATATTTTGTATAATTTATTCATATTTGACTGGAATTTTTTTAAATATTTTTTTTTTTAAAAGATCTTAAGATGAAGAATAATATATATGTATATATGATATTGTAATAAGATTTTAAATAAAGTCTGCATGCTATATCAAAAAAATAAATTGTTAAAGATCATAATTACTGTCATAATAATTATAAATTAAGTCATATACTCATATCATGTGCGATAATATATAAAAGATTTTTATTTTTTGTTTTTGGTTTCAAAAATCTTTTAATCTATACAAAATCTATTTTATAAACTAATGTTAATTGATTGTAGACGGTCGATCCAGATTTTGTTCATTATATTACTATATATATATATATATATATATAACTATATGGTGTGTAATTTCAAATTTTTCTTAAACAATAAATGATTCTAAGAATTTCTAACGGATCTCATAAGATTAAGACAATTTAAATGGGGTCTCGTATATTATCTGTAATAAGAATGAGCAGTTTTTATAATAGATATATTTGATAAATGGAGAACATAGATCAAAATATATAGATCTAATTGTATTCAGGATGTCAGAAAAAAATTATAGGTATAATTAAACTTTAATAAACTGCAGGGTTAAAGTTCTATTGAGAAATATTCCGTCAAAATTAACAAAACTAATACAAAACGTAACCCATTAGCGTGTTGGCAAACAGAACTGAATAATTAAGAATTTCAAAACAAGAAAAAAACTTTATGGGAGGAAATTCTACATTTTAAATCGTTTTCAAGAAAACGGTGCGTTCAAAATTTTTCGTATGTGTGTATTTAAAAAAAAAAAATTATATCAGTTTCCTTTGATAATATTGAAAGTTAATTTAAGATCTTTTAATATATATATAGTATTATAAATGGAAAATGATATGATTTTTTTTTCAAACACATATACGAAAGACTTTGAACTCTGTTATCTCAGAAATCATTAAGAATAGACAACACCTCTAGAACAATTTGTTTCCTTATTCTGACATTTCCAATGTTCCTCTGCCTTTTATCAACATGCTAACGGCACACCCTTTATACATAGTTACATTGGGGTCGCAAAATTAATAACTATATAATGAAGATAATATCTACACTAACAACATACAAAAATATTAGAATATAAAAAAATTCAAACAAAAATTGTATACATTATACACTTTATATTTAAAACATTAATAAATTCGGTGCTTAATAAATTCAAGAAAAAAATTTTATAATTTTTTATTAAAAATATCCAATTGTTGTATTTTCCATTCGATTTAAACGGGTATTCTTTTTTCGAAAACCAACTAATTCATTTATATGCCAAAAATTTCTTAAATCATTTTCATCAATGGTATTACCAATAATTGCAAGATCATTATTAAATTTTTGTTTTACTGCTGCCAATGAATTTAATGATTTTAATGTATCAACTTCATCATAATTTGGTGTTGTAAATATTTTAATATTTTCAATTGAATCCTCCTGATCATTAAATAATTTTAAATCAATTGGATATAATGGATTATCACCATACATTAATTTATATTTTGATGATTTAACTAAATTTATTATTTGAAACATTCCAACAGCTCCACTCCATTGATAACCGAATAATACTAAAAAACAAAAACAATTAATTAAATTAAAAAAATTGATTTTTTGAAATAAATTGAAAGTTGTAAAGATCATCATAACAATCATCTATAAAAGAATTTAAAATCTACAGCATTGCCATTAAATAATTCAATTTAAATAAATGAGATAAAAAATATAAAAAAAAAACTTACAAACAACAAAGCCGCCAAATATTGTTAGACCAATTAATACACCCAAATTTACATCTTTTTTAATAACAAGCATAGCTGTGACATGAACAATTAAAGCGCACATTGCAAAAATAAATTGAAGAATGATGTATGGTATTAAAAACCATTTTTTCAACTAAAAATAAATATAAATATAAATTAAATATAACTATACAATTAATTTTAAAATCAATTGGTCAAAAAACAAAAGAAAATGAAATTTATTAGATTACCTTATAAGTTCCAAATATACATAATAAACATGTGACAATATAAATTACTGCCTGTATTATGACATCCAGAACAAATTCACTCTGCTCTAAAATACAAAATGAAAATAATTTCTTCCTTTTTTTTTTTAAATGCACATTAACATAAAAGCTTTTAGGTTCAAGATTTGGAAAGATGATTCAGAGATGTGTCAAGGAGTGAATGATAGATTTTAGAAAGATACGTAGGCTGCGAGAGCTTAAAACTATTTCGAAACTTAGAGAGGTACTCAGACACCGATTCAGACACTTACAGACTGGCTAAAAGAATTACAAAACTACAATAAGTCAAAAAATTGTGATCCAGAATAATTCAGAGTTTTAGAAAATGGCTCAAACATCTCAGAGAATGATTTGATAAAACTTAAATAGCATGTTGTCAGATACTCTGTGGATTGCAATGAAGATGCAAGGAAGATAAGATATTAATCGCGTTTCATATGTGTAATATTAGCATTAGGTGAATATTTCTTTCAGTTATTTTGAAAAAAAAAAAACAAAAAAAAAAGAATGAGAAATATTATGTTCTTATATTCTCAAGAACCAACTGTACGAATGCAAATACTTAAAAATATAAAGGAATACAAATGATTTTAATATATGATATAAGTACTCCTGTTTGTAAAATGTTCAGCAGCTGTTAAAACAGATGAAAATAAAACAAAGAAAGCATTATAAGAAATGCGTGGTATTTTATATATACCACCCAATATATTCCCGCAAATATATGCAACTTGTTAGTAATTCTCAGATTTACAATTTAAGGCTAAGGCCTGCAGCAGTGGCGGATTTAAGTATGTGCCACCCCGAGGCCTTATTAACTATGCCTTCAAATTTAATTTTTTCTAACACGTCGTGTTCAATGTGCAGTGCCACCTTTCAAAACTTTTATATTAACACTGAATTTGTTGACAGCATTGTAATATTGGAGTTGGAGTAGTTTTGCTTAAAAAAGGAGTAGCGCAGTAAAAAAAAAATGAAAATTTATTAAAAAGTGGAGGAAATCTACTTCTATTGCAGTAAAGGGAGAATACTGACGTATATGCACACAAAACGATGAATATGACATACAATCTTTTTCTCTATATTATTAATTTTTATATCCTACAGAATAACAAAGTTATTGTATTTTTGAAAATTTGAAGTTTCTTTATCTAGTACATGCAAATTTTTTTCCGCCCTTTAAATTTGCCGCCCTAGGCAGGTGCCTAGTGTGCATATTCGTAAATCCAGGACTGACTTTATCGAATATCAGCAATTTCACAAATAAAATTGTAAAATATATATTTGAAAATTTTTAAGTTTGTTAACCATTTTAAAACAAAAATATGAAATTAATAATTTTCTATTATAATTTTTTTAATAAGTTTTTATTTTATTTATCAAATTTAAATTTTAAATTTCTATGTTTTTGTAAAAATTAAAAATGTAAAAATGTCAAAATATCAAAGGCCGCCGAAACTTTGAAATGTTTTAAAAAAAAAATGTTTGTGAACACTTTAATTTATAATAAGGAATTTTGTATAACTTATATCTCAATTAGTCTCTGAATACTCCTATTTTCAATGATTTCAAATTTTTTATAAATAAAAGACGCAAATAAATTTATATGATTCAAACTGAAGGGTATATTATAAACTTACTAAACTTCATATATTTTGCTAATGGTTTCCACACAAAATTATCCTTTAATTCAGGATCATTTTCAATTATTTGAACAGTTTTCGGAACAATTTCATCACCATGAAGTACAAATAGCATGCATTCTCCAAATTTAAAACCCTATAAAAAAATTATTATTACTTAATGGTAATTCTTTTGATAGTGATATAACTGAAAAATTTTATTTTAAGTGAAGACTTAAATAAAAATAAATCTTTGTCAGGTGTGTCAGGTGTCCTGTGCTAATTCCCGTAAAAAGATTCAGATCCATTCTATTCAGTTTTAGAATTTTCTGAGTCTTTTTGCTGTTTGGTTCCCCACAGAAATTTTTTAAAAAAAATTTTTACATCAGTAATTTATGATTTATAAATATTTCGTATTTATATATATATGTATAGGACATACATATGTATAATTTACGTTATACATACATATGTATGTGTATATTAGATTTGGGTATTTATGTATATATGTATTTTTTTATTTTAACATTTATTACAAATGACTTCACGTCTTCACCTTAAGTAAAAATGTCTTCAGGTAAAGTAAAAATGTCTTCACTTAAAGTAAAAATATCTTCAGTTAAATTAAAAAAAGGTACAGCAGTGCACGCTTAACTGCGTTGACTAAAATGCGCGATTTTTGGTGCACTTAAGCGGGATATGCAATAAAAAAAACCCCCATTTAAATGAGCCATCAACGCAATTAAACAAATCCCGCTTATTTAATTCATCGACGCAATTAAACAAATTCATATTAAAAGAAGTAACCATTGAAATAAAACTTACCCACTTAGTTATATGGAAAACCAAAATTAAAAAAATATTATACATATCTAATAATAACGTCGCAATGTAATGTTATATGCAAGTATGACCCAATACATACTTAAATGCAAAATATTTTTTTATTTACAACAAATAAAAATATTCAAACAAAAATTAAATTCTAAATAATTATTTTTCAATTTTTTGCTATAATGTGTTTTTAACTTCCTCCAACGTTCAATCAAATTTGTTCTGACATCCTCATGGAGTGAATATTTTATTTAACTATTTTATTTAACTTATTTAACTTTTTGATAATAAAAATTGTTTTTTTTTTTATTTAGAATAAAAAAAATTTATTGAGCAATAAACTGAGATTTTTAATACTATTTTTATAAAAACAATCAAAAATCTTTACGTAATTAACCGGGTAACTCGAACAATGTGTGTAATTTCATATGAATTTAAAAATTGTTCGATTTTTTGTGAAATAAAAAGGGAAAATCAATTAAACGGCGGGCAAATAAGCTTGTGCACTACTGTATCTGTATTTAAAAATGTTTTTAACTCCTTACCGCCGAAAGAATTGCTGAAAAAATCACTCCCAAACGAACGGTACAACAAAAACAAAATGATATCATCCATACCATTTTTAAAAAAATAAATTTTTACGGCATTCTTATTTTTAAAAATTAAAAAGAATAATTAATTAATTTTAAATTTCAAATTAAAAAATTTTATTTCTTTATTTATTTATTCCTATAATTTCTTAATATAGGAAATTACCATCAGATTAAACTATTATTTTTTAAAGAACAACACATCTGTTTTTCAGTTGTAATAACTGTAATTTAAAAAATAAAAACAAAAAACAAAACGTTTAACAGTATAACAGCGCCATTTTATTTAATAACGGCAATATTTTTTTATAAATACAATAACGTAACATTTCTTATAATTTAGTATAGACAAAAACCATACGTTAGCTTTTGTATGACTTGCTACTAACTTCACTTCAAAGGCAATCAAATCTGTCAAAACAACATCAAATTTTTCTTGCGTAAATTTCATTGTAATTTTCCGTCTTCAAATTTTTTTTTTCAAAAATACAAAATTATTTGAAAATTTTTAAAATTGAAATTTATATAAAATATTTATTTTTAAACATAATTTTAAGAAAATAACGGTAATTATTTAAAAAAAACAAAATGGATATGTTACCGAATCATTCTAGATGGTTAGCTGAAGATGTGGTACAGCTTATAGAATTGGTAAGAAAGGATGAGGCCATTTATAATCCTCGACATATGAATTATTTTTGTCGTCCTTATGTTGAAAATTTTTGGCGTGAAGTTGATATTAAATTAAATAAAAATCGTAAGTAATTAAAATTATTAATGTAAAATCAATTTGATATTGATAACAGTAAGAAATGAATAATATTTTTAATTGTAGCCGGAGCAAGTCTTGCTAAATGGACAAATTTAAGAATATCATTTCGAAGAGAATATTCAATATATTTGGCTGAAAAAATACAACCATCATGGATTTTTTTTGAAAAAATGTTATTTTTAAGCCCATATCTAAGAAAGTAAGTAAATTTAAAACATATGATATTCAAATTAATGTTAATAATAATTATTCTATTATGAATTTTTGTTTATCGTTATAATTAGAGTATTCAATATTTTTAGAAAACGTCCACAAATTGAAGGTATTGATCCACATAATATTCAAGAAGCACTTGAACAAATCAGTTCAATAACACGGGGTAATTATAAAAGTTTTGTTGAAAGTATTGAACGTTGTGGTGGTGGTTCAGCAACTGAATCAGTAACTGGTGATGATCATCATTCACCAGATACTGCTGATGATGATATTGTTTGGGATGAAAATTCAATTAAAGAAGAATCAATTGAAGAAAATTCACCAACAAATGAAGAACGTGCTGTTGATGATTTAGAACATTATGATAATGACAATGTTGAAATATTATCAGAAAAATCATTACCACCAAAATCACCAATAACAAATCAAGAGCATAGTACAACACAATGTTCAGATGATAGACAAAATTCATCTTCATCATTAAAACGTCATCATTCAAATCATCAATTAAATAAATTTGTTGATGATGATAATATTGAATTAAAAAGATTACACTATAATAATGATATTAATTTAAGACATTATCCATCATTATTAACAATTAGAAATTTACAAATGAATAATACAGCAACAACAACAACAACAACATCTGCAGATTCAAGACGTATAAATAATTCAACATCTGATTGTAGTACAACAAATCCAAATAATAATAATAATACAAATAATGTAAATGGAATACAAAGTGGTAGATTATGTCCACGTATATTTGAACAATCACAATTACATCCAATACATCAAAATGGTTTAAATCATTTAGAACGAGATAGAGAACGTATTGGTAATAATTGTTCTAGATCATCAGCATCATCTAGTCAAGGTGGTGGTGTTGGTGGTGGTAGTGCATTAGATATGGCTGATAAAAAAATGTTAGATGATTTAAGATCATCAGTTGGTAAACAAATAAATTCAGAAACTTGTATATGTAAGACTGATCCAGATGCAATGTTTTTAATGAGTTTATTACCAGATATACAAAGTTTATCACGTAAAGATCGTGGTAAATTAAAAATTGAAATACAAAAAGTTATACAAGACTTTTTGTATCCAGATTGAATAAAATACAAAAAAAAAAAAATAACAAAGTTAAAAAAAAAGATAAAGGAACGTAAATACTTAGTACTTATTTATTAGATTAGTTTATATTATATTTTTTTTTTCCCTTCTGAGGACGTAATGTACTTAAGGTACAACTTATTTAAGTAAAATATAGGATATTATCCTATTTAGGTTTAATAATAGTTTATTTATATAATGGTTTTTTCTGTAGTTAAAAACAAAAACAAAGAAACGGTTGAAAAAAAAATAAAAAACGAAGATTTTTGGGTGATTTTATTCCATAACTTTCATTATGGCGCATTGTAGTTTAAAACTTTTTTTAGAAAATAAGAATTGCATATTATTATTATTATTATTATTATATTATATTACAATTATAATTATTGTATTGTATAAGCAAATTAATTGCTTTTATTGTTATTAAAATAGTATTTTAAATGTAAACAAAAAGTATAAAAAAAAAAATTAAAGTGAAATAAATGCATTAAAAAATTTGTTTACTTACAAAACAATTTTTAATTTTCACTTAAAATATGAACAACTTACAAATTTTATATATTACTTTCTATAAAATAGTAAAAAAATAACTGTCCTTTAAAAGAATTTTTTTTTAACCAAATGTTGTTTTTTCTTCTTATAAATCGATAACTTTTAATTCTGATATCAAAATTTCCATTTAATTTACCGAACACATAAAATTAGACTAAACTCTATATCTATATACAATAATTCATTTACCCAGCAAAGAAATTAGTCAAAAAAAAAAATGTTTGTATAGAGGTAATGTATAAAACTTGTTGAAATTATCTGATAAGGATCTTCTAATGGACACGCAATTTGTTTACCCCACACTGATTTTCAAATTCAATCAATTCTTTAAAACGGTCAATATTCTTAATATTGCTGTAAATTATAAAATTTTATTTTTTTCTATAATATACACGCTATTGTATGTGTATGCATGTATGCATATTTTATAATCAATGTTAACTATATGTCAAGGTCATAGGCTAAAATCAAAATAAAGAATAAATATAAATACATATTTGTTTTTTTATCTTACAACGATTAAAATTGTTTGAACTTTATTATAAAATCTTTAAGTAAAATAATAATTGGAAATGTAATAAAATTTTAAAATATAATAAAAAAGAAAATACTGTAGTCAATAATAAGAGATTCGTTCGGCATTTTAATTTTCAAGAAATAATGATGGATAAGCCGCTTTAAAATAATTACTTTTCAATGATTTCGCTTGATTTTGTACTTTTTCTTTTAAAATTTTTATTCTTTCTTTATCAATATCATCATCAGCTGCGCACAATTCTTTAATATCTTTTAATAAATTTTGTAAAACTTCATCATCATTTTCTGTCTTTAAATATTTATTTTCATCCTCAAATTCACCATAAAATTGTGTAGCTAATGTAACTGTTTCATTTGGAAATTCAGCTAATTTTGCAACATGTATACCAAAACTTTTTTCCATTACACCAGGTTTTACTTCATATAATAAAACAAAATCATCTTTATTTGCAACAGCAGCCATATGACAATTTTTTACTGTTGAAATTTCTTTTGATATATCTGTAATTTCATGAAAATGTGTAGCAAATAATGTAAAACATTTTATTTCTTTTGCTAAATGTTCTGCAATTGACCAAGCTATACCACAACCTTCATATGTTGATGTACCACGACCTAATTCATCAATTATAACAAGTGATTTATCAGTTGCTGACCTTATAATACCAGCTGTTTCAATCATTTCAACCATAAATGTACTTAAACCTTTTATTATATTATCACTTGCACCAATACGACCTTGAATTGAATCAACCATTGATATTATAGCTGAATCACATGGTACGAAAGCACCAATATGTGCCATTAATACAGTTGTGCCAATTGATCGAATATAAGTACTTTTACCACCCATATTAGGTCCTGTTATTATGTACATTGTTGTTTCATCTTTTCGAAATTCAACACTATTTGCAATGAAATTCATGTTTGATTGTAATTCTAAACATGGATGTCTGATATTTTTCAATTCAAGGATACCAGATCCTTCTGACAGCATTTTTGGTTTAACATATGTTATAGGTGCTGAAACAGCTGAAATAGCAAAACTCACCAAACAATCTATTTCTGCAACTGATTTATTTAAATTATTTAAAGTTCCAATGTAACCTAAAGCAACACGAATAACTTCATTTACAATAGATTGTTGTTGTTCAATATATTTGTCTTTTAATTCTTTAAATTCTTGATCATAATCTTCTAATTTATTACTAGTAAATCGTACTCCACCTTTAACACAATCTAAAATCTTATAATTTTTATTTTTACGAAGTTGACCTTCATCTTTCAGTGTAATACGAAAATGATAACCAAGATGACTTACATGTTCTAATTTAACAGTACCTTTGTCCAATTCTATATCGTCATTTGCTTTTTTAAGTAATTTTTCCATTTTTGCATAAATTATATCCATTCGATTTTTCATTGTTAGCAAATCATCGTCAAATGATGCATTTACCAAATATTCACCTTTAGATATGGCATCAAAATCTACAACTTGTTCAACCATTTGTTTCAATCCCTTTAAATCATCCATTACCGTTTTTACTGGTGTAATGATAACACTATTAATTGTAGAATTTTCCAAATCCATTAAAGTTTTGATAATTTTCGGGGTCCTCATAATAACTTGATAAATTCGAAATACATCTTGTAAAGTTGCCTTTTTTCTTAATAATTTCCGAGCTGCCATCTGAATATCAGGTAATCGTTTCAAATGTTCATCATGTAATTCATTTAATGCATTTCTACCGTCTAAAAGACATTCTACAATATCATGTCTATCTTTAAGTGTAGCTTCATTTCTTAATGGCTGTTTAATCCACTGAGCCATTAAACGATGACCTTGAGGCGTACAGCAATAATCTAAAACACCAAGAACACTTTGCCAATGATAAGCGGGTGAAGATGGATTTGAACCTGGTTGTGGAAGAATATTTAAAGCGGAAACAGCAGCAGCATCCAAACGAACAAATCGATTAAAATCCATATGTTTAATTTCGTAATTACCTAGATTGCCAGCATCTTCGGAAAGCTTCAAATATTTCATTACCGCACCTAACGCACTTACAGCAATAGTTAGTGAAACTTCTGGAATAGAATTGGCATCTTCAATTTGACCTTTTTTAAAACGTAATATATTATTTAAATCTTGAACTATATCTTCGTTTTTAATATTAAAATCACTTTTCTTAGAACAAGTAACTAGAATACGATTTCTTTCCATTAAACTTTTTATTTTCAAAATATCACCACTTTCTTCACTTGGTAGAATACATTCTTTAGGACCCATTAATACAGTCATTGCTTCCAATTCTCCAAAATAATCATCATCCTGAAATTCCATTAAACAAATTTGACAATCATTTTGTTCAACACAGGCCAAACCAATTTTACGATTCATTCCATCATTTTTAATTTGTACACCAATTACTGAAGATCCAACATTAACTTCATCATTTACAAATAGTATATCTTCGAATTGAGTTATATTACCAGGTGAACCTTGATATTCAATTTTCCAATTTTCCTGTCCACCTTTACTTGTATACACTTCAACTCTATAGTTTTTTATCAATAAAATATCCCTAATGGCTATTTCAAAATTATTTTTGGATAATGTAATATAACTTAATGTCTCGTTAGCTGTTGGTTCCATATATTTAATAACTGCATTAGTAATCTTCGAGACCAGATCACAATCATCCGTACCATGGCATGAGTAATAATCAGTTCGCTCGAAAAATCTAACAGTTGTTGCCGGTTTTTCTCCCAAATGTTTAAAGAATTTCATGAAATTCTTTTGACTATTAACATCTAAATTTAAAGAATGTAATACGGTAGTTTTATCCTCTTCTTCCATTTTTTATTTATTTTCGTTTAAATTAAAATAATTTTAAAGTTTTAGATTACTATATTGCCGCCCAAAAGAATAACAAAGCAATCAAAATCAAATCAAATTCAATTAATTTAGAATGACAATTTAAAAATTTTTGACATCTGACATATCGAAAATTCGAAATTTTTAAATTTCACCACAGTGTTGTCGTTTGACATTTTTAGAAACGAATTTCTTTATTAAAATGACCATAACTTTTTTTGAAAATAAAGATGTATTTCCGAATGAAAAATTTTACGTACTTGTAAAAATGATTTTTTTTCTAAAATTTCTTCAGCTAATAATATTAACTGTTATCGCAGTTAATCATATAATACCATTCTACTTCGACATCTTTATTTTCTTGATAGTTAAATAATTTTGATATTTAATTATTTTAGTTAATTAAGGGTAGAAAAGTTGGGAAAAGCTAATATTAATAGCAAATGAGTTTTCTTAGAATAGTTTACGTTTTAAAGTGTTTATACTGTTTATTTAACAATGTTTTCAAAAGAAGTTTTAAAGAAAACTTTCAATGTTTCACTTTAATCTCTTTAAACATAAATCAAATGTATGTCTTTAAGAAAAAAGACCCATAAACTTTTTAAATTGTAACTATTAAAGATTACATAAAAATTTGCTAAAATTAATTAATTATTTATTAAAAAATCTAAAATCTTATAACTTTTATTTTTACGAAGTAGTATGCTATGTAAGCAGAAATACGGAACATTAAAACAAAAGTAAAGAAGAAAAATAAAGCAAAATGACAATGGCAAGTTTGTTTTTTTAAAGTTACTCGCAAGAAAAAAATAAAGAATTATTTTTGTTAGGTTAAACACTTAAACCTGTAATATTTTTATAGGTCTCTTCATGAGATAAATGTTTCAATTAACTTATTATCGGATAATTGAGTTATTTAGAAAATATCAATATAAAAGCTTTCAATTTTAAATAATTGAATTATTTGAAAAAAAATTACTTGACATCGCTTTTCGAAAATAACTTGTTATCGCTTCCCTATATAATTCCAGTGTATTTCAATCTACTTATTTAAGGTTGAAAAGTGTCTTAAAATACTGTCATAAATTTTTTTCTTTTTTTCTTTTTCTGTCGTTTACCATGCGCATACAGTAATCTGGTGTTTATCAATAATTTTCACAAAATTTTATTTTAATATTTAAAATGTTACAAAAAAATTTTTTAAATTAAGCTTTGAAATATTATGCTTAATTTAGTTTTACGTAAAGGCAATTGCCTTAATTTTAATTATCTATGGAATTACAAAATTAAAAGAGTGAGTTTTATTTTGTTCCAGTACATTACTGATTATATAAACATTTTTATCATATGTCTGTTATGTGTATGTATGTACTTGGTAGATAAAAAAAATTTTTTTTTTTTAGTTTTCTGCTAAATTTCCAATAAAAGTGGCTGTAAAAAGCGAATTTAGTGATGATTTAACAAAAGGCTTACAATCAATTGCAATTCCCGTTGATACCGTCCCCACAATAGATTCCACTCAAAGAGCTAAATTATCAGCTATCTTTCCAAAAAATGAAATTATAGAAAATAAAACAAGATTACCATGGAATCCAACACCTTTACAGGATGGAAAATTAATTAAAAAGTACCTGAAATTATCCAAATCTAGGTTAACATGTAACCGGCTTAATTAAATTTTATTTTTCAAAATACCATATACTATATTTTTTTAGCATTGGTTGTTGTAACATCAATGGCAGGATATGCAATGGCACCAGCTCCATTTGATTGGGGTACATTTTTAATGTGTTCTGTTGGTACTGGTTTAACATCAGCTGCCGCAAATGCTATTAATCAATATCATGAGGTGCCATTTGATTCTCAAATGTCGAGAACGAAAAATAGAGTTTTAGTAACTGGACAATTAACATCAGCTCATGCCATTGGATTTGCTTTAACATCAGCTACAACAGGATTAAGTATTTTATGTTTTGGTTGTAATGGTATTACTGCTGCTTTAGGCTTAGGCAATTTATTACTTTATACATCAATTTATACACCAATGAAACGTTTTAGTATTGTTAATACATGGGTTGGTTCTATAGTTGGTGCAATTCCACCTTTAATGGGTTGGGCAGCATGTGCCGGCGGATTAGATCCTGGTGCATGGATATTAGCCGGTTTATTATACGCATGGCAATTTCCACATTTTAATGCTTTATCGTGGAATTTAAGACCAGATTATTCAAGAGCTGGTTATCGTATGATGGCTGTTACAAATCCAGGATTATGTCGACGTACAGCTTTACGATATACTATAGGGCTTATGGCTTTATCGTTAGCAGCTCCAATTTATGATGTTACAAATATTTGGTTTGCTTTAGAATCACTGCCTTTAAATGCTTATTTTACATATTTAGGTAAAAATTTATAAAATTTGTTTGTAATGAACGCAAAAACATTAAATAAAAAAAAATTAAATTTTTGTAGCTTGGAAATTTTATCAAAAATCAGATAGCGGAAGTTCAAGAAAACTTTTTAGATTTTCATTGTATCATTTACCAATTTTAATGATTTTATTTTTACTTAACAAAAAACATTGGTTCCTTTTTGAAGATTCAAATATGCCATCAGTTACACCACCTGGACCAATAGCCGCTTTAGTTAATCCAATCTATGCAGTTCAGATTGCTAAAGAAAAGGAATATTCAAATATAGCAATAACATCTTCAAGTGATCTTCTAAATACAAGCAATAATCAATTACTTACAACCGTTGCAACAACTTTATCAATGGACGGCAAATCATCAGATGATAAAAATTTAGATTTATCGTGATAATGGATTATTTAGGATTAATTTAACTTATGCAAATTGGTTCCAACAAAAAAATATTTATTTGCACTTACGTTAAGTGTTAGAAAAAAATATAATTAATGACATGGAAAATATTTCAAACGTTCTATAGAAAAAATTTATTTTGGTTGTTAAAAAAAATAAAATACTTATAAAGTAGGTTGAATATTTTTTATATGTTTAAAATTATGTACCTAAATTTCAGAATTGTTGACTTGTTTATTATAAAATTCTTCAACTTATATAATTACATATTATATATATACATATATACATATATGTATTTATATATATTTTTTTTTTTTGATAAAAAGCAGTGATTTTATGTTAAATGAAAAAAAAAATCTATAAAAAAATTATTATTCTTTTATTCTTTAATTTTGTTCTTCAGTATTTGTAATTTATTTAACATTTAAAGAGTTAAAAAATTGTAATTAAAAAAAAAAATAAATACTGCTAAAATTATTAAAATTTGTGTTTTTATCAGTTATATATGTAAAGTTAGTTTTTTAACTTACCTTTATCAAGCAAAATCCTGTTCTTATCTGAAGAAAAAACTAATCCTTTTAATAATAATGTAATTATAAATTTTTTAATAATATCTTTTAAATAATATTTAATTTAATATTTTAATTCACTTCACCCGCTATTTTAAGTTTAATTCAAACTTTACCGTTATCTCTACATAAAAATAAAGCGGTGCTCCACAATGGACGCGTCGTTTGACCTGTCGCTTCACGTTTCGTTCATTACAATATTAGCATTGGTTCATGAAAACTGTTATTACCGTACATCAAAAACAAATTGAAAAATCTAATAGTAATTGAAAAAGTAATTAACACTTGTTAGGAATTTTACTTTCAATCACCATTTTTTTGTAAAATTATAAAAATTATTTGTTTCCATTAATTTCGTCACATTGTAAACTTATATATTAGAGACAAAATGAGCGCAAATAAATATAAAATAAGTTGTGAAATATTAAAAGTGTACGCATCAATTTTCTTCAAACACAATGAAAATTATATATATTCAGCGTTATATGACATTAGTTTTTATCTACGTATTTAAATATAAGGAATAACAATATGTGAAATCCAGACCTACAATCACTGCGATATGAAATGTTAAAAAAAAACTTAAAAATATATTTAAAACTTGATGCTAAAAAGGTGGTGGTGGATTATTTTATATATAATTCGTTATATATATTAAAATTCTGCATTTAAAGTTAAAAGTTAATCAACTTTTGTGTGAATCGCAGACTACTTGATAACCACTTTTATTATGGCTATTTGTATTGATTTCCATTTATATAATGGCTGTCCTCCTTCTAATCGCAAAGAAATTTTCACTTCTACTGGAAAAAGTATCTAAAAAGCTCTCATAAAAGGAAAGAGTGTATTTTAATTAAATATCAAAACGACGCTTGTCGCATCGCAAATATAACTTCATATATCGGAACATTAGTTTTTTTTATTTTAAATGTCATAAGCGTTGCTATGCTATCTTTTGAATTAAATTTCATTAATATTAGCATTTTCAAATATTAGCATTTGGCATTTTGACAAGCACCACAATAATTTCTATTTTCTTATTTTTATTGCACAGGTTTTTGTTCGACAGTCTGACATTTGATTTTAAAGAGTTAAGTTTAAAGTTTAGTTAAGTGGTTTGATTATTCGGATTATGAAAAAAGTGTTTATATATTTTTATTAAAACTTGTGCAATTGAAAGAAAAAACTTAAAATTAATAATAAATAAATTGAGAAGTTAAAATGAATAATACATTATCATAAAATTGGATATATTTATATTCAAATGAAAAACAGTGCTCGTGTTTGTATTAAAAATTTTTATTCAAAGTGTTTTAAAAAATTTATACATAGTTATAAAAGAAAGTTTCTCTCCCTCTAATTCTAATTAGGGCACGATAAAGAAAATAATAACAAATTAAAGATAAAAACCACAAAAAATGTTGAATTAAAAGAAAAAATAAAAACCATAATTTTGTTTAAAATGTTATCAATTTCCTAATAAGTACTAAAGATTGTAAATAAATACAAATTTTTTTTTCAAATGAAGAAAATTTTAAACTTATGATATTCTACTAACTATAATTTTAAAAATACTTAGATGAGTGTTACATTTACCTGTGTGTTATACAAATGATTCAAGAGCCTTAGGTTATAACAAAAAAAAAAAAAAGAGAATTAATAAAGATTAAAATAAAAAAACGTTCTCAAGGACGTTTTATAACTTATAAGAAATCAATATAAATTATTAAGTAAAAAATTATTTTTGTTTTTTTTTTTTTAATTTAGAATTTCTAATAAGTAATATTTTGTTTTTACTTTGCACGAAAATCATTTTTTACAAACATAAAAAATTCTTTGTCTTGAACAAAATAAATATACATACTACATATAAGTAAATAAAAATTTTTATGTGTTTTTACCATTAAAATAAAATATTTGGAGAAAAAAATTAAGTAAATAAAAAATTAAATTATCAAGTATGACATTCATTCAGAGTACAATATCCCGCCGGGCAAATCTTATTGGAATATGCGGTGTTAGTAGTCTTTGTATTTTGTTATTATTAGCAACACAACATAGACCACTACCGGAACCGCAATTTTCAACTGAAAATTATCGTTCATTTAATACAACAGTTACTATCAATGATATATTAGTATATCAGAGGGCAAAAATTGCCCAAGAAATGGAAAATTTTGAATATCCAGCTGGTAGATTTGGTGTTGATGCTGAAAAATTAACAGATTTACAAATAGAAAGTGGTGGTTCACCTGTTAGATCAATTATTATAACAACATGGAGATCTGGTTCAACATTTTTAGGTGATATATTAAATGCAATGCCAGCAAATTATTATCATTATGAACCATTATTAAATTTTGATATAAAACAAATTAGAGGTCCACCAGAAGATGAAAAAGCAATACAAAATTTAAAAAATTTATTAAAATGTGATTATACCGATATGGAAGAATATTTAGATTATGGTAAAGATCATAAATATTTATTTGAGCATAATGAACGTTTATGGACACAATGTAAAGAGTTTCCACAATTTTGTTGGCGGCCAAAATTTTTAACACCATATTGTAAAATGTTTCCATTACAAAGTATGAAAGTTGTTAGATTAAGATTAGCATTAGCTGAAAAATTATTAGAGGATGAAAGGTAAGAATTATTATTTTTCAAATTTTTTGTTTTTTTTTGTTTTTTTTTTAATTTCTATTGTTTTGTTACACAGATTTATCTACAGTTTAATTGAGAAATTTTCTCACATTGAATGGGTAGTACATCTTTTTTTTAATTTCTAAAAAATTACTTATTCATAAAAAATAATATTTTAGTTACTTTGTTTAAACTTCTTTAAAAGTATATGTACTTAGTTTGTTTATTACTTACTATCTTCAAATAAAAAATTTATTTCACCTACTTTTTAATTTTTTTCAAATACCATAAATATGTACAGTTAAATTATTTGTAACAATAGAATTGGAATTCGGGTTGTATGCTTTAAAAGTAACTGAAATTTTACTACTTAAACTAAGGATTACTTAATAACTATTATTTGAAAGATTGAAAAGATTTTAATACTTATTTAATATTATTTATTTTCTTAATTTACTATTTGTCTCCGTTTTAACTTTAAAAAGCTTTTAATTATTGAAGTGATAACGTACAAACAATAAAAAGTAAAGAATTTGGTAGAGTAGAGTAATAATGTAACCAATGTTGTCTTTAAGTATATATACTTAAATCGAAAAAAAAATCGCAAATTTATTTCTTTTATTCTTTATGCTAACTAAGTATTTGATTGTACATTTTAGGAAAAGGATTAATTAATCCTTTATTTTTTTTTTAGTGTATTTCTCTGTCACATAAATGTGAACAGGAAATTACACAATCTTTCCTTTTCAGGCGTGGTTGTAAATGTCATAAGGAGGAATAATTCTTACGACATGTGTGGGATTCGAACCCACACTGCCTCGGTGTTTACAGTGTTTATTTGAAAAATTCGCTTTTAAATTCACTTAGCATTAAGGATTATTTCCCTAAAATGTCAACTGAAGCATTAATGAAATTAGGCCGTTGAACATGATGGATACTCTTCAAATTTCGGCAAAAAAACAATGAGTTCATAAATTAAGTACTGATAAGTTGTTAATTATAACTTTTCTTTATTTAATACATAAGTAGGTACTTATTATAATTCATAGGTACTTAAATATGTACGTATATTTATACAAAAAAATTATTATTAAGTACTTATGTGCTGATTTGATTTTAAAATTTTGTTTATTTCTTTACAAAAAAAAAAAAAAATTTTATTTCTTCTCCCCAACCCAACTATACTTTTTAAAAAAGTTTAAAAAATTGTTAGCTAAGGGTCAATTAACATTATTTTACTACTACTTATTACTTAATATTTAATTTAAAAATAATAATAAGTACTTACTTAGTTACAAAAAAATGTAGTTACCTACAATAAAATGGAATTTTATGTTTGTGTGTTAGAATTTTAATGAATTTATTAATTTAAAAATTTATAGTCATTTTTTGATTTACTACCTAACTTATTTAGTTAAATTTTCTTAATAAGTACTGAAGTAATACTTTACAATTGTTTTGGAATATAAAACCCTGATTTTTCAATATTATAAGTATATAAACTTAATAAGTAACTACTTATGTCTTTAAAATTTTATATTTAATAAATAATTATTGTTATTAAACTCTTGTATACCAGTAAGTTCAAACGTAATTCTCAGGGTATAATAAATTTGCCATAACATTTGTGACACTTTATCAAGAAACGAGATAAGTACTTAGATATGGAAAAGTATACTTTGTGAAAAGAAGTTAAGTTTTATGCTCTTTTTTTTTAACTCCTGTAAAATCTTGTTATTGTAGCACTCGGGTAGGCAATAGACTCGGGTAGCTGCCATATAACTTCTTTTTTTTTTATATGAAAATAGTTAACTCAATGTTTATTGAAGACATATATATATCTGAAATTTCTTGAAAAGAAGTCATGTTACAGGTCAACACCTTCTGTAAAATTTGGTTGATCTAAAGTAACAGGTTCTGGTAACTGCCATATAACTCCAAAATTTACATATGTAATTATAAGTATCTTTACAAATAACTATATCTTGATAAGTACTTACTAAATAAAAGTCAGATAAGTTGGTTATTTAAATTTTTTTTAAAAGATCATTAAATTTTATGGTAACAGGCATGACTTATGTTCGTATGGGTATCCTAAAGTTGACACAGTCAAGTGTCAACATTCTTCCTTGTTTTTTTTTATGTTTCCTTCAATTGTTTGTTAATTTTTTTTATTATCTGTATTATTCACAATACCATTTTTGCTTAAAAACTTTCAAATCCATTATAAGTAAACAGTTACTTTTTTTTTTAAATTTTTTTAATTATACTTAAAAAATACTTAATAAAAAAAACAAATCACTTACGTATGGGAAAAAGTAAAATAAGTAAACGTACATACTTTCTTTTCTGTTGTTTACTTCTAAGGAAATAATATATAAGTACATACACATATTTAAACTTTGATAAATGTGTAGTCGTCCAATATAAAGAAAAAAAAGTTTCAAGGAAGTGAAAATAAGTAAATTTTTTTAAAGTAACTAAGTAACTATAGTTATATGTATTTAAATATTTAAGCTGTTTGAGGAATAGACAGTAAGGAGTGATATACTTAGGCGATGTCAAAGAAGCAAAATACCTTATTATTGAAGAGTCTATTTCTTAGCAAAAAACCTTATTGTTGAGGGGTTTATTTCAGGTTTGCAAATTACACTCAAAATGTGCAAAAATAGTGAAAGGAATATTTTACAGTAATAAAACCGTTAAATAATACTTTAGTAAAAGGAAACCACCTTTGCAAAAGACAATACAAATTGCTTAGAATTGTGACTTGCACCAAAATTTAAAGTAAGTAACTAATAAAAAAAAGTGAAAATAGAACTTTTTTGCAATTTTGTGGGGTTGTAAGTCCGGAACCATATATAACTAAGAAAAAACTTTAACACACGAAAAAATATATTACCGAAGCTTTAATTTTTATGTCTTGCCAAAAAAAAATGTGTATAGCTGTGCCTAAATTACAGGTGTCTAAAAACTGCAAATCTTCAATTAGTTACCTGAAAATTTGAAGTCCCTATCTAACAGCATGCCGGAGTTATTAAGGTAGAAAAATCATGCATAATTTAGTTTTCACATAACTGTAAATTTTAAATACTAAATTTAAAAAAATTGTATAATTTTGATATTGCTTTAGTTATAAAGGTAAAAGAAAATCCTGTCGAATGACGTTTTTAAATTGAAAAAATGTTAAGCAAAACCTGAGATGTACGCATTTAAAAATAGCGCTTTTTGATATTGAAGGTTGTAGCCCCGTAATGGATGGGGCTACATGAAAAAGTTGTTCTACAAAATTAATTTTTTTTATGAGACTATGGTTAAATTTTTTACCCATGGTTAAATTTTTTTTTTCTCTATCTTTAAGGGTGTAGAAATTTTGTAAATAGACAGACAGACGAAACTAAGAGCACCTTTTTTCAAAATTAAAAAAAAAAAACAAAATTACATTAAAAAAAAAAACAATCTTTAGGCTCCATTATCTCAGTAACGGTTGCAAGTAAACCTCCCAATTATAAGGTATTTTTACTTGTTTTGACCTCCTCTATCACTCCTTGAAGTTGTACTTTCTATTTCTCAAACATCCTAGTTTAACGTTATTCAAGTAACTAGTTACTTCCATAATATCTTATTTTATTTTTCCAGTTAATATAACTTTGAGTCTTTTAAAGATTTTTAAAATTTTCATATCTAATTGCAGGACACCAAATTTAATTTTCAAATAAGTAAGTAACTACTAAGTTAATTAGCAATTATTATCAATTAATTATCTAATAAATAAACTATAGAATTGTTTAATTTTTATGATTTTAAAACAGAAGCGTGCCTTAATTAATAGTTAATAAATAATATTATACGCATATTTTTTACATATATAAAAGTGAGATAATTAAATTTTCTTTAAGATCAATTGAAAATCATCTATACTTAATGCAAAAATGCTCCTATTAGGTATTCGTTTCTTGTTTAAATCAAGAATTAAAATTTTCGAGTTTTTTAATATTTATTTCATATTATCGTCATTATTTACATATTTTCTACTATAAGTATATACTTAACTACTTCTAGTTAAATATGATATTATGTAAGTAGTTGACATAATAATTTCATCTTATTCAATTTTTGATTATCCTAATGATATTATTTTGAAAATTTTTGAATGTTTTTCCTCCTTTGGGTTGATGGGAATTTTCTAAAAAATACAATGAACTCCGCAGCACTATGTGTGTCAAATTTTTACCCACAAAACCTCATCTGTCCTCTAAAACCAGTCAAAATGACAATCCATTATTTTTTTTGCTAACGTTTGTATAAATGATTTCCCTATAAGGAAATCTGTACTTTGCGCAACTTATATCTAAAGGTCTCATTCTTTTAAGTCTTGCTGTAGTAATCTGATTTTTTATAAGTAGATCAACTTAACTACATTTTATATGCCGCTCTAGACGAGCTTTATGTTTTGTGGCATAATTATATCTATTTATTTCATCTGTAACTTTGAAGATTCCTAAATCTGTATGAATATCACTATTACCCAAATACTTACTATGGATCACTTACGATATTGCGTAATATTTAATAGTTATGCGTTTTCTTCCAAAATTGAATATCATATAACTAAACATATAGATTTAAAAATACTTACTTGATTGTAATTTAACACTTTACTTATTATACTTTTACTTTAAGTATATATCATTTTAAACTTACGAGCTATTTAGGAGGCAAAAATTCTCTCAGTATTTATTATCTAATTCTTATGCAATTTTTTCTTTTTTAAGGTATTTTTTCCACCTTAGCTTGACATTTAGTGTCATTCCTCTGTATTTTGCTGTATTTTTCAATTGATATACCTTTAGACTATTTAATAGTTTATTTTTGATGGATTTAATGTATAATATTCTATTAGTTAGCAAAATTAAACTGGAAGATATTTAAGTACCTATAGTCTCATTAAGTTTTATGTTTCATTTATTTGTCCAATAACACATTTTCTCACTTTGCTTTTTGTAATTTTCTTGTAGCTTCGTCAATAATTGATTTTACTGTTAATATTTTAGTATCGTTACCGAATGTTGCTACTATTATATTTTCTATTTCTGGTATATTACTAAGTATAGGACATAGAAAAGCAATCAAATTGAAAAAAAAAGTACATACACAACTAAAGTATAAGTACTTAACTATATTGATTACTCTACATTAGAAGTAATAAATATCTAACTATAACTATTTCCGTACTTACTTTTTCAATTACATTTTACTACAGGTAAGCACTTATAGTTTTAATAGCATAGTTAATGACTACTATAAATTTTCTTTCTGAAAAGGTTCTATATGATCCCGTATTTGTACAAATAAATTAAGTAGTTAGTTACTTAGTTAAAAATTAAAAAAAAATTATATAACTAAGTATTCTCATAAGTATTAAGTTTTAATTACTTAATCACGAATTGTTCGTTTTGAAATTATGTTGAAATTTCATACTTAAGTATTTATATATTTTTTTCTATATGTAATGGTTCTACAACGTTTTTCTGATTACTGATATCATTTTTCCCCATAAACTTTCAAAATAATCAGATTTTTTAATACCCTTCTACATTTTTATTACGTTATTAAATGGTTTATTAACACTTAAATTAATTTTGAGTTGTGCCATTAATTGCTTGTTATCTTATCAAAGGTATTTAAATATTTATTTATTGTTTTTTTTCCATGATTCTATTGAATATTGTTTTGAATGTTTAATATTATGGTTTTCAATTACTTTCTTATAGGTAATTAATTATTTTAAAGAGTTTTGATCAGATCACTACTAAAAAGAAGAGCTACTTACTTAGGTACTTATAATTCAAAGACTAATTTTACGCCAAACTATAAACCTTCATCCCTTAAGAATAAATTAAATTAATCTAAATGCAAGGTTATTCTCTATCGATTTTGAATATTTATAGGGTGTATTTGAGGGATTAAAACGCACAAAAAATTATTCTGTGGGGATGGGTCTATTTCCCTCCGTTCTTGAGATGTATAAGATATGAGTACTTATTTAACTTTTAATTTCTTAATTTTTAAGATTTTTTAAATTGTTCAAAATTTTTGTCCTTATTTTTTCCTCAAATACTTAAGTATATATCAAATATCATAAAATATGGAATAAAACTGTTTTAAACAAAATTAAAGATATTTTTTAAAATAATTGAAAAATGTCAAAACAATGACACCTTAGTAAAATGTTTAAGGGTGAAAATTTGAAACGAATAAAAAATTTGGCTTTATATTAAATTTTTTTTTTTCGTTTAAATGCTCATCACTTTTGAATGAAAAGTAAGTAAGTAACTATTTGAAATATGGGAAGACATTGTTTGGAATTCTGAAGTTCAAAGATTTTTGATGGTATTCAAATTTATTAAACGGTATTTCAAATTTAAACAACTAAGTAAGTAAGTAGTTAGCGTAGTTTTTGAGATATACTTACTTACTTAAACACACCTTATAAATATTCAGGACCAATAATTTTAAAATTTTACCTATACAAATCAAGTATCAAAAATGCTGCTCATATACTTACTTAAGCAAATTAAATTTACACTTTAGACCCATTACTCGAGGGAATTAAATATCCCTTTATAGAAAATTTTTTTGTTTGTTTTGGTCCCCCGGGGTTAGGTTAGGTTAAGGTGGCTGCCAAAAAGGTACACTTATACCGTATTTGGTCCATTGTGATACCACATGAAGCTTTTCTATCCCACTCGTTAAAACCAATTTGAGCTTTTTGCAAAGCGAAGAATACTCTTCACATTTTTACCTGCCAGATCGCTAAGGCTGTCGAAGAGATATTGCTCCAAATAAGTATTCCTTCTTGCCGACAAGGCCGGGCATGTGCAAAGGAGATGGAGAGTAGTTTCCTCCTCTTCTTCATCCTTGCAGGCTCTACAATAGTCGTTTGCGGATAAGTCAAGTCTTCTGGCATGCTTCCCTATTAGACAGTAACCGGTGATTATACCCATTGTCATTCCAATGTCTGCCCTTTTGAGAGAAAGCACATCATTGGGTCGTCTTAAATCGGGTTTGGGCCACCCAAACACACCTTATAAATATTCAGGACCAATAATTTTAAAATTTTACCTATACAAATCAAGTATCAAAAATGCTGCTCATATTATTTTAAATTGAATCTAACTCAAACAGTGCTTATTTACTTTACTTGCTTTTTAAATTTGTATATAAAATAAGGTACTTTAGTATTTTATAACCAATGTTATAAGTTGATCGTCATCATATCAATATAAATGAATCTTTTATTCGAAGAAATAATTTTAATTCTCAGTTAACCTTTTTTATATACATGATACCCATTGTTAAAAGGTCTTATAATTATTTGTTATACCTAATAATATTTGTGGTAACTGAATGCATTTGTAAAACAATTTTATAATTTTTTACTAGATTTAATGGCAAAATTTTATATAACCACTTAATTTATATATTTAATTTCTTCTGTGATATATAGTTATACATTTTTTATAACTATGTATTCTGTAAACTTAAAAGTAAATTTATTTTTTATTAACCCATATTTGTATGTCTGACCTGGGTTTAATTTTGGACAATACTTAAAGGTTGGATTTTAAAAATCACTTACTTACTTAGTTAAAATTTTACTGTTAACAAGGCTTACTTAATCCTTATAGTTAAATTATAATGTTTGTCAAAAGAAGTTTCTGACCTATATATTACTAAACATCTTTTCTCTACTGATATTAGACAAATTTTTGAACACACAAGTTAAGTTTGATCAATTTACGGTGATATAAATATGTATCTCTTGTATTGAATCAGTCCAAAAAAAAATTGATTGATTTGAAAAAAGCATTTGATTGTGTCGACCATAATGTTCTTCTTTTAAAGCTTTCTAATGCAGTTCTTTCTTTCCAGTTTGATTTAAATAAATTTGGCCTTTTTAAATCTTATTTCTCAAAAAGAATGCAAAAAGTGAGTGTAAGGGATGAACTTAGTAGTAAATAGCAAAATAAATAAAGGAGTTCCGCAGGGATCAATTATAGATCATACTCACATATATTTGACAAAATCAAATCTATTTCAATTTTATTCTATTTCAATTTATTTATTTGTTTGTTCATTTGATTCCTTTTTGAAAAACGAATACGAAATAATTCTGTTACATATACATATGTACCTACATAGCATTTTTTTCTGAATTTTTCTGCACACCTTAAAAAGTACACAAATTTACATCTGTAGCGGAAACTAAAAGTAATATATTAACTAATTTAACTACCGAATAAACGGACGACAGGTAAGTAATATACTGTATATGTAGGCTTATACTTAACTATTAAATTAATTTACAAAGCTATAAAATAATACACTTATATTTATACTAAAAAAAATTTAATTTTGATTTCCTTCTTTGAGCTCTTTACGTCTTTTCTTTCAATCAAAATATCAAAATAACAGTTAATCAACATACCTATATATACAGGTATATGTACCTATACATAGTGATTACAGTAATCAAGTTAAGTTAAAATAATTATAAGCTTTCCTCTTTATTATAAGTAAATTTTTTTTTTTATATTTTTTTTTTATCCCCTTCATTATTGATTGATTATAAACAATCATTATTTACCTGATGTAGTATAATAACTAACGGTTCTTATTGTATATTGTGTGGATTAAATCAACTATCAACCACATAATATTATTATCTCTGATGTTTATATTAGCATGTGGTATAGTCATAGCAGAAAACATATTTTTATTTTTTTTTTGTTTTTTAGTTTTTGCTTTAAATAACAAGAAAGTTGTTTTAGTAAATTTTTGCACGGTATGTTTTAGAAGGTTAACTACTATTAGTTTAGAGAGTGAATAAATGAGCAAATTAGTATATGAAAACTTCTTAGGAAAGTCGTTTTTTTAATACAAAGTTTAAAATAGTTATACATACCTAATAATATATGCTCATTTCTATTGATTAACTAACTATATTAAAATGAACAAATTATTTTATTTTATTTATAATATCATGTATGATTAAAAATCAAGGATTTTTTATTGTTTTTAGTAAACGTATGATTCATATAATACCGGTAGTTATTAATTTTTTTAAAAAAAAAATTATTAAAAATAAATTTTGAAAAATTAAAGATACTTAACTGAATTTAACTAACTAATAAGTTATTGACAATAAATATAAAACTTATGTTATGATCATATGAAATATGTCTTATGACAATATGAAACTTATGTACAGTTATATTATGATTTCGCGATATTACGCAATTTAATAAGTATAAACTTTTATATTACAAAATAATTTTTTTGATTATAGTTTGACTAAACTAAATAGATATGTTTTTAAAATAAATCATTTTTCAAAGTGATTTGATGACTTACTTATTAGAAAACTTGTTTTTTGTTTCTAGCGAGAGTAATTGTGAATCATCGAAATACACGGGGAGTGGAGCGGGGTTGACTTCTATATGAATATGTGGTATTTTAAACTCACTAAATACCATCTTGCTTTTATAACCAAATAATAAATTAAATATATTTCCTTTAGTACTGTTGTACTCTTTGGTTAATGCACTGCTACTATTAATTAGGAGATTAAGTGGGTCATTCTAAAAAAATGTATATTTTCTTGTCCCAGCAAAATACACTAAGATTTAACTAATTTTTAATACCTTAAAATACTAATAAAATATGATAAAATATAGAATATTATATTTACTTATACATCAATCAGTAAAAAATTTATTTTTGTTTGATTTAAATTGATTTTGTCAAGTTTTCTAGTAGAAAATCAACAAAAAGTCCTTGTCCCAACTCATTATTTCCAAAATTGACGTTCAGTTTTGAAATACTTTTCCTCAGAAACATAATATTTTTTTGCATAAAATATAATTTCAAATATTTAATTTTTCATTTTTATCAATCTAATAAAATCTTCTCAATCTTCTAAAATTTATTTTTATAGTGAAATTTTGATAAAACATATCTGTCCCAACTTTTTTCCCCTGCATTACCGGCGCCATGTTACTTCAGAAAAAATTCGTTAAATTACGGCTATTTTTTTTGTTGTAGTATAAATAAGTAATTGTAACACTTGTTTATTCATGTTTAGTAAAAATTGAAGTGTGCTTCAGTGAACGTTTAAAATTTAATAGAGTAAGAAACATAAATTTTTAGTCGTGTTTTTTGAAAAGTTGCCCTACGTTACCGAAATAATAAGCTATATATTATACTAAATTAAATTAGATATTTAAAAAGAATTAGTAAAAGCAAAAAGATATTGATTATTTTTAATTTTGATCTAATAATTAAAAAAGCTTGGCCAAAAAATGTATTTTACAAATATTTTTTCCCCTGCGTTACTTTCCACTTCGTTACCATGTTGTTAGTAACGCAGGGGAAGTAACGTAGGGGACTCATATAGAACAACCAAACTATATAAATTTTTTTCAAGTTACAATTAGCTATGCCTTTAAAAACTGCTGAAAAACAAAGAAGGTAGAGGGAAAAAGTAAAGCAGAATACAGAAGAATTTGAAGAAACAAAAAAGAAGGCTAAGAGAAGGTATCACAAAAACAAGGAACTAATCAATGAAATGTCAAAGAACTCAAAGGAAAACTAGAAAGGAATGGCGCAAAAAGAAACAAGAAAGAAAATTAAGGTAGGCGCTTTGCGTGATGGAGTTTCCCTCAAAATTTCAAGTTTGGAAATAACGTAATATCAAGTAACTTAAACCGTCTCTCTTTAACTTAAACCGTTTGGAAGATTTAAAGATAAAAAATTTTGCAATAATTGAGTTTTGCATAACGGTAAATTACGACACCATATGGCAAAAGTATATGTTTATTATACTATATATATATACTGTATTATTATTATATATGTTTGGAAAGCTAATGCTGTTATCGTATGGTGTTTTTAGATTTAAGAAATACCTTATAGAACTTGTGTTATAACACTTTAAATATAGGGTTTGTGTCGAACTTTGGGGGACTCTAGCTCCGTAACGGGAAGAATTGCATAAAAAAATTGTTCCATAAAATTAATTTTTTTTGCGATATTTGCAGCTAAAATTTCGTTGCTCTACTTCAAACGATGTAGAACTTTTGAAAAATTTATTTGAAAAATGTGGAGATTAGAAAGTTCGTTTTTCGAGAGCTACCCGAAATTTTGGTCGGATATCAACCAAAAAAAATAGGAAACCTACAAATTGATCCAATAATATATTGTGCTAATTGCAAGAGTCTAGTCTAGTTCTTAGTTTTTGAGTTATTGTGCTGACGGGCGGGCAAAGCTTAATCGACTCAGTATTTGATTCTGATCCGAACCATACCTTTGAAGGTATATCTAGCTTGCTTATTTCGAGATGTTACAAATGGAGGATCACTTTTATTATACCCGATATTATCGTAAGGGTATAAAAATACAGAACGATGGAATATTTTATAAATTTGAACAGCCGATTGATGTTAAAGAAAAATAAAATTCCCCTTCGTTACTATTTATCCCCTGCGTTACCAATTTTCTCCTACGTTACACTGCAAATTTTTATGTATATTTCCAAAACCTTCAATTTTTTTATAAAACGTTCTTAGAATTATTTTAAATTTGATTCATTTACAATTAGAAAATGAAAAAATTAAAAAGATAAACCTTTTTTCAGCAAAATTATTTAAAAAATAAAAAAATAAAATGATAATAATGTGATTTAATATGAATTAAAAGTAAATTTTAAGTATTTTTTTTTATTTTGACATGAAGTTCCTATTTTAGTTAATTTTTATTGTTATAAATGAATAAACATTTTTATTTAAATTGAAGACTTTGTTTAATTTTTCATATTTTATTTTGGTAACGCAGTGGAAGTTTGAAACGATTTGGAAGATGAAATATGCAAAATTTTAGTAAAAATATTTTAAAATTCATCCGGCCAAACTAAACTACGATATTGATAACAAATTTACCTTTAAAATAAATTTAGTTTGAAGACTCAATTCAAACAAAAAAAAAATTTAATTTTAATTTTCAAATATATACATTTTTTTAGAATGACCCAAGTAACTTTCGTTTGTAATCTACCACAATTTATTAATAGCATTTTTGTTAATCCCAATTATTTTGAATGCCAACCTGCAAGCTCTAGTTAGAACAAACACTCCTAGTGTGCTTCTATAATATAGATATCTAAGTTTTAAACTTTTTATTGTTACTTTACAATCCATTTTCAACTGACATAAATCGAAATTAATGATCAATGATCTTATGATTTTGAATGTACTAAAGTAAGTAGTTAATTAACTTTAAACATACATTTTAAAATTAATTTACGTTATAATTCTTAATTACTTACTTACGCATAAAAACATTTTTAAACATTATCAATTTATGTCAAGGTTTTTTTAAGTTATATATGTAATAATCCCATATGTATGAAATGATACAATATTTAATTTACTTTTATAGAAAAAAACGAAGAAGAGTGTAGAATTCTATTTATGTCAACAGTAAGATACCCGTATGAACATAATACATGATGTTTTCATAAAACTTGATAAACTTTTACAAAATTATCAGATGTTTTACTTAATTAAGAACTGAGATATATTTTGTATATTTTGAAGTTGTTTGAAAACTATACTTCAATTTGTTGGCCCGAATCAACCTCATTTAAAATAAGTTATTGCTATAAAACTTGATCATCTTTTATAAGATGTCGGATGTTTAGCTTAGTTAAGTATCAAGATATGAAGGCTATACCAGAACCTGCTGATCTAGTGCAATCAAATTTTACAGAAGTTGTTGGCATGCAACATAATATCTTTTCAGAAAATTTCGCCTCGCTTACTTCAACAGAGACTGAATTATTTTTATATAAAAAAAGAAGTTGTATGGTAGCTACTCCAACCCGATGGAATAGCGAATTTGTCGAAATAACGAAACTATAACAATTTTACAAAAATGATATAGTAAAAATTTCAAAATTCTAGCATCTTTATTTTTTAGTGATCTTGCCGACAGGCGGACATCTGAAAATTCGATCCATACCCTTGAGCCTATATCTAAGTTGACGCCTTAACGATGTCACAAACGTAATGGCAAATTTATTATACCCTTGAATTATGATTATACAGGTAAAAATGTATAGCTGATTTGATTAAAATCATATTTAAAAAATTCATTTTGACATTTCCGCAATTTAGTTTAATGTTAAGAAAAATTGACATTTTTTTCAACTAATAAATGATAATGCGGTGATTTTATATAAGAAGACTATATTTAGACATGGTAAATAAATAATTACTTATTTATGGTAAATTGGTTTATTTTTTTTTATTTAAAAATAATTAAGTTAGTATTTAATTGAAAAAAAAACTATTAATTAAGTAAGTTGTCTTTTCATGTTTCTTAAACCATGAAAACCAAATTAATTGTTCTTAATTTTGATTTAATTGATTTGAGGAAATCAACATTAGAATCAGTTTTATGTATTTTTAATTAATTTTTTTTTTTTTTGATTTTGATAAGATGTTAACAAACCGATTATTTTTACTCATTTCCTTCTAAGTATATTGAAATTGAAAAAAATATTAAATTTGTATAAGAAATAGTAAACTGTTTGTTTTACTTTAAAATGTCAATTAGTAAGAAATTTTTGTTATGTGAACAACTTTTCTGACTTCAATTGAACGTGTGATTGATTTTAAGATTCTTTTGAATTATTCAACATAGTCAAAATTTAGAACTTCTTTAAGATTTTTTTTTTTTTAAGTGTAATTAAGTGACAACTTGTCAATATTTGTCAATTTAGATGCGTAAACATCTGTAATTCAATTTTTTGACAAATTGCATAACTATTATATAAGTAACTAATTGATTTTCTTGTGAATTCCGTTTTCATCCAGTTTATTTTGGTTACAAAAATATTTATATATATGCTAGATTTTGCATTAGGGGGAATGAAAAAAACGTATAACGGTGATCTTGTAACCAACTCGCAAATTAGATTAAGGTTAACTAAATAGTTAGGTAACCGGAATGAAATAATCCCGCAAATATACCGCTGTTATTTCATTTTTCTGCGGTGTTATATATTTTAATAACATATTTTAATTTCCTTATTTTTACACAATACTATATAGAAATTTGGCCAGTAAAAAATGTATGGAGTTTCTAATTGAAACTCTAATTAAACTCTAAAATTTAGTTTTATTTTTATTATAAATTTTTGTTTTAGTGCATTTCTCTGTCACATAAATGTGAACGGGAAAGTACACAGCCTTTCCTTTTCAGGCGTGGCTGTAAATGACGTAAGGGGGGATAACTCTTACGATGTGTGTGGTATTCGAACCCACACTCCATCGGTGTTTACAGCGTATTTTATACGCTCATACCCACTAGGCTACCGAGGCCTCATTTAGTTTTATTTAATTTAATTTTAGCAAAAAATATTTTGGCGGAATTATTTTATTTTAAAATTGCAGAATGAAATAAAGTGGTAATAAAATAAGGACGACAAACAAAAAATGAAATTTGCCAGTATTTTATTTTTTAAATATTAGTACTTTACCTAAAGCTCATTATAGTTTGAAGATAGTTAAGTATTATTTTAATCATAATGAGGTTGGATTTAGTTAATTGGCATTTTGTTCAACATCATTTATAAATACATGTATATATAAGAACCATCTATAAATTTTAAATAGTTTTTTGGACATTTTTAATTTTTCTGTATTATTTTATTATATATATCTATAGAGTTATTCATAGTTGTTTTGTTTTTTTTTTAAATGTGATTTCGTATAGAAAACAAAGTTAGATTTAAAAGTCATCAAGATAAAGATACTTATTAAGTATATTTTTTTTTTATAATAAATTGATGTAAGTAATTTTAAAAGATAAATAAAATAAGTACTTAAATTAAATAAGTACTTATATGCTGGACTTGATTTTTGTAATGCTTACAAAAATATAAATCTAAAGAAATAAAAGTTTTATATACGTTTTAGTAATTTTAATGTACATATGTATTTATTCTAGTATAAAATGTCAGTACCCAGTGGACCAATTAAATATTTTTTTTTATTCCCTTTTTTTTTGAACTTTCATAAATCATAAGACATTTTACTATATAAGTATATAGTTAATTATGACAGATAAAAAAATGAGTACTTTTTATAAAATAACTGCAAATTAACTTTTTATTTGATTATAATCTTATAAATTCTGTCCATTAATTTCTTTTTTTTATTTTATTTTATTTTGCAAATAAATTAAATTTATTTTTAAAATAAATAAACTTTCTTTTACATGTACATATATATATATAAATATTTTAATAAAAATTAAACATCTTATAAATATAAGTACTTACTTACTTATTACTACATAATTTAAAAAAAAAAAAAATTTATAACAGTTTTAAATATGTCAAGAAAAACACAAAAATTAATCATTTGGTTTATGTTCACAGTTCATACAGGAAACATTTTATCTGAACTGAACTAATCAAAAAAAAGAAAAAAGAAAAAAAAAAAATATGTAAAATATAATCAGTAACTAATGCTTGCTGTATTAAGTATCCAAGATACTTATTATGTTAGCATAACTAACTATGTATTGTTTATTGACATACGTATTATATACCCATAATTATATTTATGCATGAGTGTGTGTATCATTTATTTTTTACTTCATACTTAATTGAAATTGAATCTTTATATTATTTAGATTAAGTTATAAAAGAATGGAATGACTTAAATGTTCTAAAATTATAATTTTTTTTAAGTATAAGTAAATGAAGTAATTATTAAAAAAAAAATTTTTATATAAGTATTTATTAAATTAAAACTACATATTTATGTACTGTTAAATTTATTTTTGTTTGTTTTTGATTTTAATATGTTTAACTAACCTTGGTTAAATTTAAACGATTTTTAAATTTTAAACAAAATTCATCTCTTAACAATTGTTTAATTTTTGCTTCGCATTGTTTGGGTTCAAAGACTCTAAAATAAAAGTCTTAAGTATTTAAATTATACTAATTATACTATAAGATGTTAACAAACCGATTATTTTTACTCATTTCCTTGTTTAAGTGTTTTTCAATTAACTACGCACTGTTATGCACCGTTCAGTATAGATCCTTATAGGTAATGGTATCACGGCTAAGCTGTCATTGGGCTAATAAGTATTTAAATTAAAGTAAATTTTGTATTAGGGCTAATTTCAAAGATATCGAAAGTTAAATTAATTGAATTTTCATTTTTTTTCATATTTTTTCATTTAAATTAAAATTTGTTTTAAGATCATGTAAAATAATTTCGAAAACACAAATAATCTGCTTTCTCATCAAGTAAGTTATTGTATTCTTGAGTTCATAGATATATTAATTTTTTTTACCTTAAACAGTTTTAAAATTAAGGGCTCTAAAAGATATAAATTTTCTGTAATTGATGACATGATCAAATAAAAGGAAACCATGCATTTAAAAATAAAATTGTTAAAATTATCCGCAGTTTTATAACATTAGAAGTCATTTATTTGAAAACGGTAAAATATATAAAAATTGCTATATAGAGGAGGTGATAATCTTCCAAAGATACCAATTATACTCAATTGAGAGTGTCAGATTCTTACTGATTAAAACAAAAAAAAAAAAAAAATTTGATTCAATTTAATAGTCCCGATATCTTGGAAACTAGGCAGGCATCACTTTAATCCTCAAATTAAAAAATATTCTTCGTTTAAGGTTCTGTGCATTGGTACATAGCAGAATAAATAAAATTATTTCTGTTTTTAAAAAAAAAATATTTTGATCGTTTTTTACCCCTAAAATCAAATTAACGCAAAAAAACAAAAGTATTAGCAAAGGTTAAATCGCTTTATGCCATTTGTATATTTGCTTCGATTATTAAGCAAATAATTTGTTATAATAGTTAATATTTAATCTTTTATTATTTAAATTAATATTTAATTTTTAAATAAATATTTATAAAGTTAATTTGTTTAAAAAGTAAACAAAATAAGAAACTGCTAATGAAGTGTGTTTAACTATACTAATACAAGATAAGAAAACTTTTGAAATAAAACGTCATACAATGTTTAAAGTTGTATCACAGTTTGTATAATGAAAAAAAAAAAAAAACACAATTTTTATTAACACTTTCTAATGAGTTCGATAAATTTTAAACAAGTAATGAAAAAACTTTTTAAAAAATAAAAAAGCATTTATTGTAACTATTCACACAGCTTTTTGTTCTAATTATTTGATATACTTACTTAAGGTAAAAGTGGGTATAGTGGCGATATAAATTTTTAATAAGCCTTTGATAGTTTCTTAATTATAAAGTATTTATTTTTTTTAATAATAGATTTAACTATTTTAAATACATTTTTGGTTTTATTTTATTTTATTTTAAACATTATTGTTCGATGTTGGTTTAGTGGATATAGGAAAAAAAATTTTGCTTGTTTAGTGGCTATAAAAAATGAGGGTTTAGTGGAGACATTATAATATTCATTAAGTAGTAATAATAATGCATACAAAAAACAAGCGTTTAAAACAGATGTAATAAGTTTCCTTGAAAAATATTTATTAGAAAAATAAAAAATAATATTTTAAATAATTATTTTTATAAAATAAAGAAAACAAAGAAAAATAAAATAGTTAAAAAAACAAACATTTACTTATAAAGTAAAAATTCAATTTAAAATATTATTGTAAAAAATTAGAACTTAAATACTACGATATTCATCTTTATTACTATGCATTCATTGTATGCATATGCATGCAGATAATTTAAATATGAATTGTGAAGATAATATGATTACTTAAATATTCATGCTTTTATTGCACATTAGGAGTCTTCTGGTAACAAATATAGTATATCCATTCAATAATTTTGGAAAAATTAATTAAATTTTTATACATTTTTTTAATTTTGATCTAAATTGTTAAATTATTTATTTAATTATTTAATAAAAACTAAAATTTCATGTTTAGTGATGATTATATCCACAATCCACTTTAAGTAATTTATTAATTTAGATAATTTTAAATTAGATTTTTTTAATTAAATTCCTTAAAATACACCTTTTTAATAATAAATTATTCATTTATTATAAAATTATTTAATTTCAAACGTATAAAATGAACAAAAACTTTGATGAGTTCTCTTGATGATTTTTATAAGAAAACAATAATTTGCGAAATGACAAAATTTGAAATCGGGGAACAAATAAAGACTATTTTTATATTAATAAAAATTATGATAGAACTTAGATATTTTTTATGTATCTGCTTTTAATATTCAATCTTTCATTTAAAAAAAATTATAAGCATAAAACATTTATTATTATCTTGTTTTATTAAAAAAACTGCAAATTCTCCACTATACCAGCACCTCTCCACTATACCCACTTTTACTTTATACGGTTTAATTTCGAATATTTTTTGATGTTTTAAAAAAAAAGTACAGATTCACTTTATAGATTGTGTGTACATTTTTTAGAACTGATTTTTAGATATTATATTAGAGCCCCGAAAATTTTAAAAAAATGTTATACGTATAAGTATTTAAAATTTTTTTTTTTTATTAACCATTTTTTAAAGGTAAAAACTCAATTTAGTATCTTAGAAAAGACATTTTGAAATAAGTTAATTGATTTTATTTTACTTTCTTAAATATTTTTTTAAATGTAAATAGTTACCTTTATCTTTTTGCCTTTTCAAATGGATATGGATGAATTCTTAAGTATACCTTTAAAAAAATGTCGTGTAAAGGCGTAAAATTAATGACGTGGAAAAAATATTATTTGTATAGAAAATTTTGTAGTCGAACCGAAACGCATTAAAAATTAAAGTTTATTTTTTATTCAAGATACTTATTTAGAAAATGTATATTTTAGACAAATTTTTACTTTAGTTTATATATCCTTTTTTAATTTTGACTTTTATTTATTTTTCAAATACTTACTTGTAATTTCTTTTACTCAAATACAAATAAACAACTCAACTTTTTACTCAAATCTTTTTTAAATACTCAAATCTTTTTATATTTACTCAATACTTTTTACTTACTTTTTTAAGTCAAAAAATCAATCCATGCTTTAATCCATGTTAGTCGGTTCAAACTTGTAAAGTTTGCAAACATTTTTTTATAGTATGGAAATTGCAGGAAAAAGTTGTAAAAGAAAAGTATTTAAATATAAAATAGGATAAATGTTAGTGAAGAGATTTGAAGGAAGAAATTTTAAGATTCATTAAAAATAATGCAAGTTTTTTAAACAAAAAAAAAATTTTTTTTTAATTAATCATTATTTCAAGTGAAAAGATATGTTTATAGGTTTCGTAAATGATTTTTAGATGATTACAATATTGTAGCGTGCTAGATAATATTCCATAAAGTTATTTATTTCCTGAATATTATTATTTGATTACATGATATAAGTAATCATGCAATTTTTTTTCTTTTTTATTTTAATTTTAATGCAATTCCACACAACATTTAATAATTACTTATGTATGTACATATAAAATACATATTTAAAAGAATCTTTTCATCATTTTTAAATTGAATTGTAAATTTAAATATAAGGTAGAATAATATTGCAATTTAAACTCCCACTTAACATTGAAAAAGAAATAAAATTCAAATCAAGGGTATTTATTTTAAATTCACATATGACTACTTATATTATAAAAATCGTAATGTATACTCTTAGATTGTCAAGTATACAAAAGAATAATACCAAAATATCATCTTATTAAATACAATTTGAATATTTTTTTTTTCAGTAACTAAAGTTATCATATTTTATGTAACTATTATTACTATCATTATAATAGATGAACTTATATTAAGGTCTTAAAAACAATCCAACCATAACATCATACCTCATACTCCCAAAAAAAAAAAAATATAAGAATTTATTCGGAAAAAATAAAATAAAATGATATTAAAAATGATAAAATGTTATTTTTTTATTATGGTAACAAAAAAAAAAGTACATTTTATTAGAGTTTTACTCAGTGTAGAATAAAATTTTGAGTTATATGAAATTTAAAATTAATTCGATATTATTGAATGCAAATAATATCATATAATAAATCTTCTAAATGAAATGCATAAAGATTAACTGTACACTTAGATCATTTTTTGTCTCCTTTCTACACCTACAGAAAGCATAAGGCATTCATTAGGTCATAATATGTTATTCATATCTAACTAAGCTTCACTTTCTGGGATCATGCCGATGATTACTCGCCTGAAGGGGGGGTACAGGAGTACTACTGAACGCCAAATATTTTTATTTGCGCGACATCTATTATCTTATACAAGAATTATTTGATTTTTATTTTATTATATATTGCGATGTTATATTAATTATATGTATTATGGTACATATAATTCAGACATAGTTAGTTTTTTTACATCCCTTCAATTTATAAAATAAAAAATAATTACAGTTATAGATATTTTGCTATACTTGTGATCATAAAGCAATTGAAATCTAAGTATGTATGCTGTTTCTCCTAAGCAAAATGTTGATTGTTTTAAAACCTTCGATATCAGAATATTTAAACCGTTTCAACTTGTAGTTCAGCGTTGTTTGTTTTAAGTTTTCTGGTCAGAAAATTTAATTGGCTGTCACCTCTAACTATTTTTGATTATCCAACCCTATCTCTTATTTCACAGAAAAAATTTGATGAATATAAAACTAGATCTTAAAAAATAATATAGCAAACTAATTCAAAATTATATTATATTGAAGTATGGTATCAAAAGTATAGCAAAGGTGTAGATCCGACACGGAAACAAAAATCTGTATACATAGGTACATGTTTGATATGCATTATTTTCTAAATTCGTATTATTTATATTTTCTCTAGTATAGGTAGTTCTTGAATCTTAACATCACCGAAACTAAGTATAGTTATAATAAATTAGTTTAATTTAAATTAGTATTTTAAAATTCTACAACATTTATTTTAGTTACTACTCCTAAAAATAAATTTTTATGACAGACAGACCCATTAGATGAACACAAAATTCAAAAATAAAATAAAATTTACGTACTTTTCAATTACATATTTGTGTTTTAATATTTATTAATTCAATAAAAAAAAATAAAATACAAAAAAGTAATCATATAAAGTAATGATTGATGGATGAGAATTAAAATAAAATACTAAAAAAAAAATTATAACTGATAATTTTAACTATTATATTTAATAGTAAGTGTACGATTATATTACATGAATCGTAAGTATATAAATATGTATGGCTATGTATCTTCACACATACATACATATATATATAAAAATTATAAAAAATTTATATTGCTGGTACTTATATAAAAAAAAAAAAAATTTATTAATAGATCAGGTTACGGTAAATTTGGAAAATAAGAAAAAAATAACAAAAAGAATCCACAAGAATAAAATAATAACATGAATTACTGAAAATACTCATTTTACATAAATTTTAGTACCTTATGCTGGATTGTTTATTGTTGGGTTAGTAAGTCAAGCATCATTTAAAAAAAAAAAAAAAAAATTCTATTCAAGGATTTTCTCTGTACAATAACTATATATAATAATATGTATTTTATATTTTTCTTTTTAGTTTTCCAAAATAAAAATTATTAAAAGTTAAATAAAAGTTGTATGTGACTATGTGAAAAAGAAATAAAATAAAATAACACTTGGTTTGGTAGTGACCCCGATTTAGATATAAATAACAACTGAGTGTATACATACTGAGTTGAGTTGAGTTCTGACTGAATGATTCTTTTTTTCTTGTTATTTTTTTTTTTTTTTTTTTTCTTTTTTTGTTGTAGGTAAGTATTTTGATTCTCTTTTGCAAGTGTTTCATTTTGATGTTGTGTTTGTGTATTACCAATGTATTCTTAGAATTTTTGACACTTTCATGATTATAGCGGTAATTATGGTTAATATCATAGTTTTTTTTAATATCATACTATTTTTTTTTTTTTTTTTAATATGATAGTTTTACTATGTAACTATTATTGTAGTAAATAACGTTTATTCTTGCTTGTAACCTAAATGTCTATTCTATTGTAATTGTTAATAATACACATTTTCTTTTTTTTTTTTGTTTTGGTTTAAATACATACATATGTATGTATGGATGTAGGTACCTATATCTTAAGTTATAATAAAGGTGAAGAGAATATACTTATATATATGTATACCTACTGATTTTGCCATGTAACTAAATAATAATTCTAAAAATCAGTTAAAATATTATTTTACAAATTTGTTATTTAAGATACTTCAAATAATGTTAAAGTTCCGTTACAAATAAAAAAACAAACTAAAAAAACATAATGGAAAAATTTAATTAAAATTTAATGTAAATAAAATGAATAAACTGTTGAGTAAAAGAAGTGTTTTTATTAAATGGATTAATTTTACAAAAAAGTACATAACAATTCTCAGATTCCTAACTATTTATTTTTCTTTAACAAAACAATATTTAATTGAAAATAATTTTATTTGATAGCCAAACAAAATTGACACTAATTAATTGTACCTAATTTCTATTATAAGTAAAATAAAAAAAAAGTATTTAATTGTTTTTTTAATTTTTTATATTGGAGACAATTTAATAGAAATTTTGTTTTTATTAAAAGAATATTAGGCATATGCAATATTTTTTTAACATATTTTGTATAAAGAAAATACATTTTTTTAATGATTTTTTTGTACAAGAAAAATCTACACACATGAAATACTAATCATTGTTCATCTGCTCATTTAAGAGCGATCGAATTTTTTCAAATGAAATTTTTGTATGGCGAACCCGAACAAAATTTACTTTAAAATTTAATTTTCTTCTCCAAACTGAATTATTCATAAATTAATATGGTCTCATGGAATTTTCATTTAGCCAGTTCTATAATTAATTTAACATGCCATGTCTTGATACCTGTAAGTATTATTTATAAATGAATAAAATTTACGAAATCCTCATATTTAACTCCTTCTGTAAGTAATTGATTTTTGATTTAACATACATACATACATACCATAATACTAAAGATATTTGCTATGTTTAAATGTCCCGATCGAATAGCAATTAAGTACTTATATGCACAATCTTCAACAAAACGTACAATAACTAAATATTTATAATCTATTTTTACTTTATGATTAATTAGCGCATCCATGCCAGTACATGTGTTACCAAAATATGGTAATTCAAATATGTTCGAAATAACGTTCGAAATAACGAAATTTAAGAAGAACATAAATATCTTTTTCCAAAATAACTCTTCAAATTTTTCTCTTCATCTGCCATAATCTTAATTATCTCAAATCAAATTTCCCAAGCAATCTTTCCCACATCCTTCTCCCCTAAAAACAAAACTGTACATTATGTCCCTATATGTATTAAAGAACCCATAGTTATTTGGTAACTTTAGAGTTTAGGCTTTAATGGAGTTTGTTTTTGGTTGTTTAAAGTTGAAGATTACAAAGATAAACCTTGGCGTGCAGTTTCTTTAAGTGATTTTCGATGTTTCACCGTTCCTCGTAAAAAAAAAAATCTTTAAAAATACTTCTAGAACAATTTAGGCTCCTTTTATATAAGACTATTTTACTGACTAAATTAATCTATTCCAGTACCACTAACTATACTTAATAAAGTGCTCAGTTAGAAGGGAAACGGTCATATAAGAATAATTGAATGAACTTTTTTTTATATGGAAAGTTAGTTAATAAAAAGTTTAAAGTGGCGTTAATGTGTTGTAATTAATTGTGTTTTATAAATTCTTTTTATTAGATTTAGGTTGCATATAATAGTAATAATATCAATAAATAAAAGTTATTAAAAATTTTCAAGAATTTTAAATGGTTATTTTTAAAGTTTTTAATTAAAAATTCGATTATCTTTAATTAACTATACACAATTTCGAAATAAAATTACAGATATTTAATTAAGTGATATTGAATTCACTGAATCCGTAATTATTAGTAAAAATATACTTATTATATATATATCTTATATTATATACTTGACTATATATACATAGTCATATTTAGAAACTGAAATTTTATACCAATATATTGGTTAAGTATAAACAATAAGTAAAAATGATTTTGTGGTATTTTTATATTTTGTGCAATAAAATATTCGAAATAAAACTATTTTGTTTTCTTTATATTTATTATACATAATACATAAGTATATATTTATTTCTATACATATATACATATATACTTTTTATTATAATTTAATCTCACTTTTTATTATGTCATCAGCTTTTGTACTTTGTGTTTTTTTTTTTGTATTCTTAAGTTTCTTTTTATTCAATAAAAAAAAAAAAAACTGTTTAAAAAAGTAGTCATTCTAAAATCACAACTTCGGATGCTGTTTTTTTTTTGTTTTGAATTTATAATGATTAAAAAAACAAAAAAAACAAAAAAAAAATGAATGAAAATTGTGATAAGTTTTCGCATTCATTTTATACAAAAGTAATAAAGAAATAATAGAAATTGAATTCAGTAGAAAAAAAAAAAAATTATCTTATTAAATATTATTTGTTTAGAAAGATTAAGTATGTATACGTATATGTATATATATGTATATGAATTTTTGTTCGAAAATGTGTTCATTATGATTTTAAATTGTTTTGTTAGTAAATAAAGTAAATATTTTTGTTAAAAAATAAAAAATAAAAAACAAGAATTTTATTTTTGTTTGTAGTTATTCATTGTTAAACAATACATATATATATGTATACATACATATATACAAATTACAAGTGTTTTAAATGTACAAAATGTTTATAGTTTTCCAGAGCTTATTAATTAGATTTAAACCTTAAACAACACTTGCAACTTTTTCTTTAATAAAACTTCGAACTGACCATTGGCTGTTTGATTTTAAAAAGTATCGTTTTTTTTTTCTAAGAAAAGTGACAAATCTTTTACAGACACCAAAAATACTCCCTTGGCAATTTCAGATTTTTACTGACTAAACCCATCTCATTCTTTGGCCGATTTAATGAAATAAATCTCTAATTGTTATCGCAGTATGTATTTAGGTATATTAACAACTAAGGAGTAAGGATAGAAACGGAAGGATAGATGTGGAAATTTTCAATTGGCGAGTGGAACTGTAAGGGAATAATGAATTTTGACTATTATTACTACTATTTTGCTATCAGTAACGAAGGTATCATGTATTTAAAACATGTAGCATTTCATTTAGTATATAACTCCTTCCTGTATGAAGTAATAATAGAAGGCAGCTATTATTATTCATATTAGTAACTTTTAATAATTAATTATTACTATATTTGTTATAGAGTCAAAGATTATAATTATTCGATATTAGATTATTGTTGTTTAAGGGGTGTAAGTATAACACTGTGACCTTTTGATTTACTTATGCAGATCTATTATTATCTATTTTATCTATTATACTCGATATTTATTTTGCCTTCACTTATAATACTTCTATCAGTTCTATTTGCTTCTAAGGAAGTAAAGATCTGTAGAGCATTTATTGCTGGCAGTTCATCTTCGGCAAAGCTTAAAAATGCTCTTAGATGGACATATCGTACTCGGGGTAAAGCTCCTGAGTTTTTTAGTATGTGTTTTGAAGTTTCTTATTCTTACAAAATCTGCATATTCTTATTTTCCTCTTCGATTTTTAACACTTCGCTTATTTTGTATTTGCAAGTAGATCCGCTTCTTCATCTGGCTCTTGTTCTATACCTAGGAATTTAAATAACCAGTAGAGCATTAAATAATTTTATAATATTTTAGTTAACCGGTGTTTTAATCCTTCGATTGAAAGGCTATGGCAACTTAACCAATACCCCATGAATCAGATCCATTTTTGTAATTTATAATTTTCTAATGTCTAATTTGTAAGAATAAAATACTAATCTACTCTTATAAACATTAAAAAGAAAAAAAAAGAAATTTAATAAAGAAATAAAAAGTAATTCTTTATATGCAATTTATATTTGTATTAAAAATTTTTTATTACACAAGAGTTCAGTTCTTTGGTTTTATATATTTAAATAGACGGTTTCTTTTATTATTCTAATAAAATAATTTTAATATTAGCATTTGCATAATTTTAGTGTTTACTTTTCTAATTTAAGAAAATTAAATTTACATAGTGTACATATATATAATATATATACCTACTCTTATATATATACAATAAATAAATGTTGTATTTAAAACCACAAATTGCTTCTTTTTTTATTTTATTGAATAAATTTATTGCTTAATTGTATATTTGTGCTTTGTAATTATAAATTAGTTTACAAAAAGCTGAAGAAAAAGGTTGTATAGGACAAATTAATTATTAGAATTGTTTATTTTAATAAATCTTTTTTGTTTATAACTCATAAATTTTTTTAATCAATAAGTAATGAAGAAAATATTAATGTTTGAACTCTCTACCATATTAATTTGACCTATAACTGGGGTTTTGGGAAGAGGGGTACGCAAATAAAGAATAAATATTAAATAGTGATTTGTTGAATAACAAAAAAAAATGTACTTATTTAAAGTAGTGAAATTTTTAATAATTAACATACAATTTAATCAATTAGTAACTATATAAAAGTAATTTGAACACGTGATTAAAGCATTTTTATTTTTATTTTTTTCAGTCTGAAAATAAATTTGATTAATAAGTTATGTATAATCTTTTTTTTTTTGTTATACTTTTTCTAAAATTACTATTATACCACTTAAAATCTTCCTTCAAATGCTAAACACAATATTCACTTTAACATGACTTGACTCATTAATTAATAGTTTTTTTTTTTATATACTTTTAATGACAGAAAGAATTTATTATTTGCTAGTCTCATCAAGAATAATTAAGTAAGTGTATAGGTATAAGTATTAGTACTTATATGTATGTAAAAATTTAAAAAATATTTTGATGACCTAATTTTTATTTTCTTTTCTTATAGGTACATAGTTACTTACTTTCATTTTTTACCCTCCCTAAACACGTTTTTTTTTATTATGACTGGGATATCATCCAAATATACCACATACTTACAACAAAAATCTTTAGTGTAATGAAATGAGAGACAAATCATAGTAAAATTTTGTAAAATAAAACAAAATGTTAATTTATATTTACTCTTACATTTTATATTTGTGACCCCACATTAAAATCTCTCTTATTCAAATAGTAAACTTTTTTTTTTACCACAAAAAAAGAAATAAATAAAACTTACATATATGTACATGTATAAATGTATATATGTATACAGTCTACAGTTTGCATTTTCGAAAATCAGTTTTAAATTTAATTTTAAGCACTGTATTTTGGTTGACTTAACAATCTGTTTAATATTTTGATAAAAAATTTTGTTTAATTTTGTAGCTAAATTAGGGGTAGTGAAGCTTGTCATATTAATTTTAAAAGTGGTATTGTCAATGGTTCTGTTGAGTATATTCAGGAACAAAAGGTTTATTAAAAACTTGCAAGTCTTGGTATGTTCTTGTTATTTCTTTTATATGTGTTAATTCCAATACTTTCTAAGGTTCCTCATTTGTGGCAATTTAATTCCTTTTTAAGACATGTTAAAAGTATTAAATATATCGTAAGTTTACATTTCGAAATTTTCACATTACCGCGGTGTTTACTTTTATTTGTTTTGGATTAACTTCTATTCTTACCTATATTTCGATTTGGTAACCTAAAGATAAGACTCATATTCCTTAAGACGCATCATATACGAAAAATATCACTGATGCGATAATTTGTTATTCTTTTAGACAACAAAAGTCATGTTTTTAAATAGACGCGATGTGTTTTTAAATTGCCAAAAATATCGTAATCAGTATTTCTGTAAGACTTTTCTTAAAAACGTGATAGCCATTTTAAATTATACCTTTGTTTTTCTTCGCGATTTGTATCACTTTAGATTTTAATAGTAGTTTTAATACATAGTTTTTGTTAGTTTTAATAGTTATACATATGTAGATAATAAAAAAAGTGATTTATTAGGAAAGTGAGTATGGAAGTATAAAAAATTGTTCAGAATTTTATTGTTTTTGTTTTATTGTTTGCGTTGCTTTTACTTGAAAAGAGTAGTTGAGAGTAATTGGAAGTAGTTGATAAATGGGTACATTAATTTAACGTAACCGTATTTACTCCTATTTGCTCTTTCTCAAAGGCTGATGTATTTTAAAGGAAAAAAGAGTAATTTACTCAGTTAAAAGAACGCAAACATTATGTTCATTCATTTTAGAAAACATGTTACAAAATATAAGTAAGGCGATTTATTTTTAAAAGATCTGTTGTATATAAGTACTTATGTACGAAAATAGTAATTAATAAGTACTACCAACATTGCGAATATTTTTTCACACGTAATACATTTTTAACTAGACGCAATATATTTTTTCATCAATTCAGTGATGAGTCGAGAGTATGGGTGTAGATCTTTTTGTGTATACGTGCTTTAGAACGTTATTTTTCAGAAACCAAAAACATATTTTTAAATAAGTACTCGTAGTTAGAAAATTTAGTTGTGTAATGATTAGTTCTTAGGAAACATTTTTAATGTTCTAAAAAAGCGTATGTTTATTTCTGATGGTAAAATAGTTATGTTAGTAAACAAAAAAGTTTTTTTGTATTAATTTAGTACTGTTATTTCAATAACGGTAAAATATTTTATAATATTTCCGACTTATGACATTTTGATTAATATGAAAATTAACACTATTTCTCTTCTACTTTTTTGCAGAGTTCTTTGTTTTTTTTTGTCTTTTTTTTCCCCCTAATGTTGCTAATACTACATATGTACCTACATATGTACATATAATAATTTATTTTTATTAATTTCAAATTTATTAATAAACATAAAAACACATTCACATTTTAAAATAAACTCATTTTAAACATTTTTGTTATTTTATTTTACTCATTTTCGGTTTTTGTTTTTTTTTTAAATCGAGTTTGCAATTATTTAAAAAATTGTTCAAAATTGGACAACCATATAAGTATGTATGTATATATGTAATGTAAATACTAGATACTTAAATAGCAGCAAATCAATTTGGTTAAATAGTACATACATGTACCTATTATAGTATTTTTTTTTTGTTGTTATTCTTTTAATAATTACTATAAAATACTTATAAGTTCAAGGTTATGTAATATAAGAATGTATGACTGTAAAAAAAGTAGAAAAAAAATAATAAAAAACATCGACCGCGTTATATTTTGCGATTATTTGAATGTAAATATATAGCTATTATGTATTTATCAAAGAATATTTGAAGATTAAAAATTCAAAGACTTATTTGTTTATATTTAATACCTATATGACTATATGTGTAGATTTTTTAAAAGAATATTTACTAATAGAGCGTTTACATCGATCTAAAAATAAAACGTTTTTCACTAGTTTCGTGTTTTCCGCTCAAAAAAAGTATAGGAAAACTTTTGTGTCTTGAACCAATTGGACAGTTTTTTGTTCAGATCTTTTTTTAATATTTTCAAGATGTGAATGTTTAATAATATGTATATATATATCTTAAAATGCGATGTTTTTGTGTTTTCAGAAAACATAAATTGAAAATATTGTGTTTTCAGATTTCTACAATGGACCCTCTATTAATTTTTTATCATATACTTAAGTACTTATTATAATTTATATTTAATTACATAACCCTCTTGTATATAATAATTATATGATAATTAAGAATCTGTCGTTTCTAAAATTTTTGGCTTCTGATTAGAATCAGGACCAAAAATAATTGTTGAGTTTTGATTTTTGAATACTTGTTTATTATGTTCTTATGTATCTATTAATTTATTTTTCAATAAGTGTTGAACATCTGCATAAATACACTAAAGAGAGCCAGCCACATATCATTATTCTAAATATTCGGTGTAACACTTTAATACAACATTAACCTAGTTTAAAGTTCTGTTTAAATTATTTGAGATTAGTTATATTCAAAGAAGTGAACCAACCGCCGTACATCATATTTTTACGATCCAAAGAGAGAAAATGAAAAAAAAGTTTAGCTTTTCTTAAGAATTTACCAATAATGATTGCTTATACTAAAGAGAATACCTCTAAATATAATAAGTAGTCACTAGTTATCATATAAATATTCGATAAGTTTTCGATATGATTATGTATATGATAGACAAAATTACAACTCTAACTATTAAAACAACAAATCATTTGGGGAAATATTGTATGTACATACTTTTTCTCATATTCTAATGACTGAATGTTGTTTAAATGACAACGAATGATTGTTGTCTAGTAATCATTGCGATTGATTACTTGAAATGCCATGCAAGCGTATAAAATCAAATGATATGAAATGGGGTAATCAATCTGAAAACTTCAGGTTTAAAAGTAGGAGCTGAGGAATGTTTGAAAATGGTTGCCCTAAAAAATCCGAACGATCAAAATCCAAAAACTCAAAACTTAAAAAACAAAATCCAAACCACACAAAATCCAAACACGACAAAAACAAAATACCTTAAAATCCAAATCACAATCTCCGGCTGCTTTTAATAGTTTCTTCTAAAATATTCCACATTTCATATTGAATTAATTAAATAAATAAAATTAAATAATATTTATTTAACATTTATATTACAAGAACAAGGTATTTAAAATAGTGGAGACTGCCGCCCCCAAACCCCCGCTAAACAAATTATTGGAACCCTGATTTTGTAACAAACTCTAAAATCCCTCCTAATTATTTTTTTTTACATGCATATATGAATTACAAAGCATTGAAAATAATAGAGGCTGCTGCCTTAAACCTCCGATAAAGAAATTATTGAAATTCTGATTTTGTAATAAAAACTCTTTCAAACCTCTGTTTGTTACTCTGTAAAAGGCCTATAATCATGATTTTGTATTCAACTATAAGGTACATATAATAATTAAGTTTGTACATACATATTTCAATTACACAGCATTCAAGATTGTGGGGGGCTATCACCTCCAAAACGCAGTCTTACATTTGGATTTATGTAAGATTGTATCATTTTTGTTTGGTTTGTGTTATATGGTGTTTGGATTACGTGGTATTTGGCTTAAATATTCTATATGTTAGGATTATATGCAATTTTGGATTTTATGAATTTTTGAAAATAAAAAATGTTTCCATTTTGTGGCTTTTGGATTTTGAGAATTGGGATTTTGTAAGATTACCTTTTAGATGCTACCAAAATGCTTGAAATGCCCAATTTAAATATTCCTTATTATGATAAATAAATTGTAGACCAAAATATGTGATCTTACATTTCCTCACAAAATTAAAATTTACAAATGGAAATTACTTTATTATAGACTTAAATTTTAATATAATTTATGTGTGTGTGTATGTGTCTGTTTTTGTAAGCATTTATTATGCTAGATTTTTTGTTATATGTAAGTATAAGTAAATCAATTCTGATTTACTACTAATAATTTTCCTATTTGATTTTATTATATATATAATGTAATATATACTACACAATATATGTAATATAAGTTTATTATCTTGTGCAATAATTTGCTTATCACAGATAAAAAGATTTTATAATGCATTTTCTTCAACTGTAAATACATAAACGATAATCTATTAAAAAACACGTTCAGATTTCATTTTTTATCTTCTAATAAACTGAATTTTTTTTTTTTCTTCATGACTGAATCGTTGACTCTGGATAAAAGAAAATGTTTTTTTTTTTCTATTTATGTTGAATTTTGAACTATTAATATATGTATTTATTATTGTATGATGCAATTTTCTATGATCTCATTAAAGATGCAATTCTACATGTAAAAATAAATATTTTTTTTTTCTGTTTTTTTCGAAGGAAGCTATACAAAAAATTTGTATTCTATGTATTTATGATATGTTGATTTTTCTATATAGAAATTCTAAATATTTGCTTTTGTTTTTTTTTTGTTGTTTTTGTAAAAATTATCTTAATTTTGCATAATGCATACATGCATTTAAAATAATATAAGTATATGCATTCATAAATTTTATAAAAGCAAAATATATAACATAAAAAATTAAAATAAATTTCATTTTATTTTCGTTTCAATTTAATTTTAGTTAAATTTAAAAAAAATTGTTTTTGATTTTTCTCATATTCTAAAAAAAAAAGAGTTGATGATTGCATGCATTTGTTATATGATTTAAGGTCGATTCTAGTAGAACAATTTCGCTAATCATAATTCCACTCGAACAATTCAACCTTTTATTTGCCGAAAGTTGAAAGTCGCGGCGATTAATCGAATCAAATTCATATATGTACTACTTATATGTCTATATTTATTTATCTATAAAATATTTAAAAAAAAAGAACTATAGTTAAATTTAGAGGCGTTTAATTTTATAAAAATTGATGCATTAATCATGCGCACCACAATGCATCTTCAATATTTTTTCTCTTTTATATCTTCACCGCTTTTCTCAAAAATATATCCGGCTTATAATAATGCATCTTTTCTATTTTGAGTTGTTTTTATTATTTTGTAATCCATATTAATCAGCATTCATTTAGGAGTTTGACCATCTGGCCCATTGATTTGTTTTTTTATGTGAAAATGATTTTGTTTAATTTTTTAGTTTTTGATAACATCTGTTATTTTTTTATTGGTTCGATTTTAAAATTTTCTTGTAGTATCGAATAGATCTGATAGATCTAAAGTTTTTATCAGATTACATATTTATTATACACTAATATCTATAAAACCGCTGGTTACCAGTTTCAACCTGTAGAATCTTTTTATATCAGGGCTACTTATATATATGTATGTATATCTTGAGGCCTAAATTCTTCATTTATTTAATGAAAACTTTTTGAATAATTTTTTTTTGAAGCATACGATTTGCGAGATTTGAATCACTTCATTTTAGTTTCCGTAAATTTTAGTTATCATTCTCCCACTTTATACTTTTTACGTAAAATGATTGTTTTTATATTTTTATATTGATCTAATCCAAAAAAAAAAGATCTTAAAAATGTTTTTTTTTTTTTGTAAGATTGAAAGATAAAATTAAAATTTTATTTTGAATAGTTAAGTATAATTTTTGCTTAGAAAATTTAAATAAAAATGTTGATTGAATCATCGGAAGAATTTTATATTTTCAAAAGATTAAAATTTGAATTTTTTTTTGTAATTACAAGTTTTTCATTCAAAATTCATTATAAACTGACTTAATTTTCACATAATATAATTATTCCAAACTATAGAATAATTCAAGTGTGATTAATACTTTTCTTATCAAACTTTGCAAATAATTTTTTAAAACAAACTAATTAACTCATAGATATACTGGATATATACATAAGTATCTACTTATTAGAGCAAACAAAAAAAGATACTTACTTATTTATTTGAATGTATTCGCAAATTTATTAGGATGTTCCGTAACTTAAATAGGTTTTTTTTTTAAATTAAATTTTATTTTATAATAATGGTTTTTTTTGTTCGGAAATGTAAAAAATTGACAGGTATGACTAAATACAACAATTGTATCTAAAATTGAATCATCTTTTAATATTAAATACGAAAAGTTTTAAAACTTTAGAGCGAAAATCAAAAATCTAAATCTAAAAATAATAAATGAATAAGTAAATAAAAAGAAAATGAAGATTCATACTGATTTGAACTTGTACTTGAACTTGTGATAAGTTTTTTTTTTTTATAGTTAAAAAAAACTTTCCTAGTTTAGTCTTTTGTTTTTTACCTTTTAATTTTAATTTGAGTAGTTATGTATTGTTCGATAATTTCGATAAATTTTTAAGTCAAAATTTTGTTATTTATTATATTTTGTTGAAATTAATCAATAATTTAGTAAATAACTTTTTTTTTTTTTTTTTAAATAGTTAGTGGGTATGTAATTCAAAAATTATTTTTGCATTTTAAAATTAAGAGAATTAAAGAATGGTTTATTTTAGTAATTGTATAAATTTAGTTTTATGTAGCAGATCAGTTAAGGAAACTTAAGTAATTACATACTATTGCTTTAATCGGATAAAAAAAGATATTGTGTCAATGATATCATATTGCTATAATAGCGCAGGTTACCAGTTTCCTCGTGTTATATGAGATTTTTTATAGCTGGTCTACTTATGGTTTTAATGAAAACGTTTTGAATATAAATTTTCTGAATCGTATACGATTTATAAAATTTGAATCAGTTCCGGTAAAATTTCGTTATCATTCTTCTAATATAATAACTATGGTAACTATGGTAACTGAATATGGTATGGTATGAAAACGCAGATTTTTATATTTTTATGTAAATTATATGATGTTGTAAAAATATGATTTTTATACCTGTTAGAAAATTATTCTGGTAATGTATAATAAATTTCCCATTACGTTTGTGATACCTTAAAGAAGACGAGTTAGGTATGGCAAAGTGTATATATATATTCTTATTAATTATTGAATGCTGAATCCATTTAGCTATGTGAACGAACGTACCGCACGATAGCTTAAAAAAATGAAGGAGGTGATATTATAAAATTTTTAACCATTTTACTTACCCGGAAGAATCACGTGCAATTTTTCTGGGTGACTTTTAAAGTTTTGAATTGACCCAAATTGTTTAATGCTGTATCTATAACCAACGTTACTTACGATATTTTAACACAATCTACAAAAAGAGTGTCCACAATGAAATCGTATCATTTTCAAAATGTACTTACATATAGTTACTTAAACAAAAATGGCTTCTCTTTATCTTTTATTCTGATTGTTATTCAATTATTTCAATGTATAAAGAAAGTCAAAAATGTTAAAAGTTTAACAACGGCAACTGCTGCAATATAAACCGGATCGTAAAAAAATGTTTGTGTTACTATACTAATATATACGAGTTAATTTTGTTTCACCATATCGCATTAAAAATTTACTGGTCTCATGTCTCTGCCTTAATTTTGATAATTTAAAATGTATATGTACACTTATATAACAGTTTCTCAGATCTCAGATTTGAATACAAACATTATATATATAACATAAAAAAGATAATCCTTCTCTTTAACAGCTCTATGGTGATTAAAATTGTTACACTAAAGCTACTATAGAGTTACTAGCTCTATTGAAGAAATTGTTCTTAAATAGTAACTATATTTAAACACTTATTGAGTATATTTATAAAGCTATTTATAAAGCTTAAGAGGTGTTAAAAACACAATTTAAAAGCACAACATATTTTCTTAAAGCTAGTAGAGGTAGTAAACACTATTATAAAGCTAAGAGTTGTGAAATCACCACTGTAGAGATGAGTTGTATTACATTTTTTCAAAAATGATGCTATCAGCTTTAAGTAATGCTACCTGGGATGCCAATTAAATATGTATATATATAAGTATATAACTAAGTATAAAGAAGTTATTAATTCCTTTATCATTAATAGTTGTATGAAATTTTGTCATTAGTACTTATACCCATATGTAACAATCATCAATTAAACATTATGAATTATGATTAATGTGCTATGTGTCAAACAAATGGACTCTCAACAGATAAATATATATAAATATAATAATTATTTTATACATATATATGATAAATTTAGTAATTTTAAAAGCTGGTATATGAAAACTTTTTTTTTTTTAATTATTTATTATGTTCTCCATAGTCTCATTAAAAAGTTTTAAATAAGATTCATTGTACGGTCATTTTGCAACGTAAGTAAAAACGAAGAATGATTATTACAAAATTACATAATAAAGAATATTTAAATTTATCGATATATAGAAAATTTTTAAAATAAAAACTAAAATTAAATAAATAAAATAATTGTGTGATAATCTGAAAAAAAAAAGAAAACATTGAAATTCAATAAAGAAAAGCGACATTAATCAAATCTAAATTATAATACAATTTTCTACTTATTATTTTTGTTTTTTTTTTTTTTCTTTTTCTATAGTTGTAGTGTTTTTGTTAATTTTCTCATGTTTTTTTTTGAACCCATGTTTTTTTTGTTTACAATACCTTTTTTGTTTTTTTTTTTGTTTTTGGGTAACTAATAGTTTAAAAAGTGCTTTTCACTAAAAATAAAACATCATTTTGATTTTGATCCTTCTATTTTTTTTTTTTGTTTGTTGTCTTGTGACTTAATTTTTCGAACAAAAAAGGGGTGTTTTTTTTTTTGTCATGTTTCAGTTACAGGACAATTTACTTCTCATCCGTCCTTTTTATATTTATTTTCTGTTCTTTTTTTTTTGTATTATTATTTGTATACAAAATAACCTTGAACTATAAATATAAGTATGTATATATGTATATTTACAATTTATAACTATTAGTTTACATAATAAGTTTGTCAGTATGTTTAGATGTTGTATGATGTGGTTTGATATTAAATTAAGGTTGAGCTAAAGGTGAATTAAGGTAACTTTTTAATACATCAGTGATAATTTTTTTTAAATGACCATTAAGTTATTTATTCAAAGAACTGTGAGGTTTTTGGCCTTGATAAGTTAATGGAATAATCTTATAAATCTTATAAGTAAATAGATTAAGGGGAAAACCATAAAATTCAAAAATTTAAAAACAGATCGTACCAAAAATACTCCCGCCATATTTACAAAGGACAGACAGATTTAACACCCCCCTATCATGTATTGAAATAAATAAATAGATACTTAAAAGTTATAAAGATAAAAAAAAAAAACGTTTATTGATTTTACCATATCGATCATTGAAAAACAACGAATTAGGTAAAAATTCAAAATTCACTTCTAAATTCAAAATTATCTTATATGGTTTAAAATTTTTAAAATATGTACAACTCTTAATTATTTATTTATTTGTACTCCTTAAATTTATAATTTTTGGTTACATAAGTTATTTTTAAATATCATCAATAGCATTCTGAGGATGATTGGTTTGTTTGTGCCGTAGTTACTTCTGTGCTGTGTAGTTAAGGACATGTTAGAAGATCTGAGACGGGAATTAGTGTTAAAGTTAAATTTTATTTGAATTGTAGATTATTTTTCCATTTACTATTTCAGTTAGAAAAACTACATCAGCCTACCTCTCTCCTAAGTTTTAGTGTGTTTAGGTGAATTAAGTTTAATCTATTTTCATAGGGAGGTAAAATTACCGGGTCGTTCCAACGTAAATTTCTTAAGGCAAAACATAGAAATTTTTTTTTGAATTGATTCAATTCTATTCACATGGATTTGATAAAAAGTGGGCCATAGTTGACTATAGCGTATTCAAAGTTAGGCTTAACGAGACTGGTATAAAGTGATTTTAGTGTATACGGATCTTTAAATTCTTTAGCCCACCGTTTAATAATTGAGTTTAATAATTGCCCGATTGAGTTTGATTTATGAATAATAGTTTCGTAATGTGCTTTAAAGTTTAGTTTACTATCAAAAAGAATACCGAGATACTTTTATGAAATCTGCTCTAGTCAATTTACTATTGTTAAGAGAATAAGTGAAATTAAAATGATTGGAACAACAAGAAAAAGTCACGTGTACACATTTAGTAACATTCAGAAGAAGATGATTTATGGTGCACTAGAAAAAAACATTATTAAGATCAGATTGCAGTATGTTATCATCTTCAATACAAGTAATTTTTTTTAAAAATTTTCATATCATCAGTATACACTTTAATATCTTTATGATTAATAAAGGAAGCTATATCATTAGTGGATAAAATAAAAAGGAGCTGATTTAAATGGCTACCTTGAGGAACGCCTGAATTTGCCGTAAAAGACCTAACCACTGAATTCGCCATTTGGAAACCGAAGATCTAAACACTACTCTGTAGTTTCTATCTTTGACATAAGAACCAATCGATTTAATAAAGCTGTCTGGAAAATATAAGGATTTATAAGTTTTTTTTTTGTTTTTCAAGCAGAAAACAAAAATTGAATTTAAATTTATTTTACTTAGTATATAGTTATAAAGAGAACCTAAAATTTTTATGAACTATTTTCATATAACTAAACGTAAACCAATAATTATTGTATCTATATGTATATTAATGTTTTCAAATATATATTATATAATATACACTTACATATAAATATTTACACTTATTTATGTATTAAATATAAAAACATAGATATATATAATATAGTTATGTATTTATTTTTTAGTCAAAGAATAGATTTTTTAATATGTATATAAGTAGTGACAATTTTGAAATAATCAAAGAATTTCTATAGAAAGTAGATTTTAGATAAATATTAGCTGAATACAATGAATATTGTTATATTTTTTTGTGAAGAGAGTGTTGTGAAAATTATCATATTGAAAAATTTAAACTCTAGAAGTATTTATTTATAAGCTAAATTGTTTCGTAGACCAGTGAAATGATATTAAAGTGATAGTAATGTGATAGTTTTTTAATTGTTTGTAATAATTATCATTATTTATTTTCTGCTATAAATAAGATCTGGTCTTAATTAGTTATTTGGATATTGGATTGAAAAAAGTATCTTTTCAGATTAATTTCAAGCGTATAAAGAATGCTACATTTTTCTTTACTCCTATGAATTCAAAAAAAAAAACATGTGTATTTAATTATTTTTCTCAAATTTTTTTTATAAGTGTGTGTGTGTGTGTTAGTTTTTTAAAATTGTATTATATTTTAATATGATTGAACCGTTATTCTATCCTTATAAATAAAAACTTGAAAAAAATTTAAACTAATTTGAACATTTTTCAAACACTCTGTTAATAAATGAATTATTTATGTATACTCAGATATATACATATATATATATATATATATATATATATATATATATATATATATATTTAAATAACTATGGATATGTACAAGTTTTGATTTAATAGAATTTTCCTATACCTAATAATTAACTATTATTAAACTTTATTTGGGAAAATCTACAACAAAAATGATAGTTATTCAAATAGAAAATTTTTGGGAGGAATGCCAAAAAGAAAAATGTAAAAGAAAAAAAAGTGGAAAATTTATTAAAAGTTTTTTTTTTTTTTTCTGGGGAATTTGTTAGAACCATGTTATGATATAATTTACAAAATTGAATTTTTTTTTGAAAATGTATTTATCAAAAAACCTTTTGATATGTAAAATAAAAATCAATAAATATTTTACACTTTATGTTAATTAAATAAATTCAGGCACAAAAAAAAAAGAAAACAAAAAAAAATTGTGATTTTAGTTGAAAAAAATAATGTTTAGTTTATTTTAATGCTTGTTGAATAAAATTCTATTTGATGTGTTCTTCAAAGTTGGTAACTTATATGTGTTCGATTTAATAAAATTTTAAAAGTACATTAAGTAACATTTTTCTTCAAAATATCACTCCAAATTTTCTTATCCATCCCCTACATATTCCTAAATTTCTCTAAATCCTTTTTGTCAAAAAATCTTGACCACATCCTTATTCCATAAACCAAACTGTATATTTGTATTAAAGGTCTCAACCTAAAATTTAGTTCAAAAATCCTTCCCACATCTTTATCCCATAAATCAAACTGTACATTTGCATTAAAGGTACCAATGCAAAGTTTTGTTTAAAAGAAGTGGTTTTAATTGGATAAAGTTCAACACTTTAATCACGTGTAATTTCTTTGGGTAATTTTTTAAGTTTTCTACGGACCCTAAAAAAAAAAAGAAAAGTTCATTGGAAAAAGCACATAAAATTAGTTCCCCTATTTAAAATTTTCCTAAATCCTTTATTCCGAAAAACACTTCTCATATCCTTACCCCATATCCTTATGCCATAAACTATACATTTATGTTAAAGGTCTTAACTTGTAGTTTTGTTTTAAGGGGGTGGTTTGGTGGTTGGTTAAAGTTCTACACTTTCTACACTTTAATTTCTCTGGGTGACTTTTTAAGTTTTCTACAGACCTTCGAAAAAAAAAATTCATTGGAAAAAACATAAAAAATTAGTTGTCATAATCAAAAAAATATTGTGAACTGTACAATAGTCCTTTAATTATAGATAGTTATTAATTACAAATCATTAATTCGTTGTAAATTTTGTTGGTATGATAAAATTTAATTTGTGTAGAAAGAAAAAATCCTGTTGGATGTTAAATATTCTTATACAATATTGACATTAAAGTAGTGTAAGACATTCATTTAAGTATTTGTTTTACAATCCCGTGTTTTGCATTTGAAAAGCTAAAATATATATACTTACGAGTAAGTATAATGAAATTTGGAATCTTCAATTTAGAATTTCATAAAAATGTCCTGATGGAGCCCTTAAAAATATTTAACCTTCGCGTCTGATCCTTTTTAAACTTCGCACAAACATGCTTGGAAACGGATAAACATATTTATTATGGCCGGAGTTCCCGATGATTTCATTAACGGGGTCAAATAAGCGCTTCACAGATTATTTTTACATTATGAACCTTGAGGTAAGTATATGATGATATTTTTTACTTAATTGAAAGCTCGCAAGATTAACTTTCTAAAAATATGCGCCTTTTTAAGAAGTTACAACAAGTTAAGCTACAAAATGAAAAAATCAAAAAAGCTTGATTTTTAATGTTATTTTTATTCGTAATTAAAGAATATAAAAATTAAATAATGTTTAAGTATGTTTCTTTGTGCAAAGTTTGAAAAAGATCGGACGTGGTACTTAAAGTAAAGTCTAACCAAGATTCTACATTAAACATTCCATCTTTCAAAATTTTTGACAAAAATAAAAAAGTAAAAAAATTAATGGAAATGAATTCAATAAACAAAAAAAAAAAACAAAAATAAATTATATTAAAATTACAATTGAATTAAGTACATACTTACAGATTATACAACTATTTATCCATTCTTAAGATTTAAGTTTTTTTAATATTTAAAATTCCCAATGGATATGGTTTGTACTACTCTCATATTTTTTTATTATTAATTAAAATAGCAATTAAATTTTAATATTCTCATGTGACTTAACCTCTTTTCCTTTTCTGTTTTACATAATATAACTAAGTATATAATATCTATAAGTATGTCAGTTTATCTAAAACAGAATATAATTTTATAAATATTTTTATATATGAAATTTCTTTTGTATCTTTTTATATCATTACCTCTATATATATATATATATATACAACCTCTATATATAACATACAATGATTCATAGAAGTGTAAGAAATTTGCAAAATTTAACAAAAATTACTTAAGTGTTATGGATATACTTATGTAAAATCATTTTTCAATTTGTTTTAGATTGAAAAAAGCATTTATTGAAAAGATTGTTTTTATTTTCAATTTTCTTTTTTGATTTGTTGAGAACAGATTTTCTTTAATAATTTTATTTATTTATTTATTTTTCACACCAATTCACAAAGCTAGTTACTATATAAAGTCAATTTTATGTTGTTATGAATAAATAAAACATAAAAGATAAATTAAGTAAAAGTGTTTTTGTTTTAGTAAATAATGCATATTTATAGGAGTAAAATAATATTAATAATAGTTGAGAATGAATATTGTTATTATAATTTGGTATAAATTGAGGTATGTTTGTTATTAAAATTTACATATAAATTTATCTGAAAATTTCTTTTTATTGTAATTATTGACGGTGCTACGTTAAAATGATTTTATCGTACGTTTTTAACAAAAAAAAAAAAAGAAAAAAAAACAAAACAATAATAAAGTATAAAAAAAAAAAGACGGAAATATCTCGTTTTTTTTTTTAAGATTTAAATGAACTCTCTGACATTCATCTTGGAAGCTTCCAAAGATTCTTTTGTCAGAATTATATGATCGTGGAATAAATTTAGCGAAACTCAACATCAATTTTGGTCAAATAGGTTTTTTCTATGATTTTGAAGGTGCACTAACCACCGATCTGACGAGTTAAACAAGAAAAAATGAAAGAATTTACTTCGCGTTCAAGCTTTTCGTTAACATTAAGTGCACGAAAATTTAAAAGATATTTTAATTTTATACATGATGTAAATTATGTTAATTGCATTAGGCGGAGAATGAAAAGTGCTTTAAAAATTGTACGCTTCTTTTTTATAAAAATGGCAATTTTTCATCAGATAAATATTAGTTGTAATATAACATGACATTTTTAGTTTAAAAAAACAAATGATAAAATAAATTCTAACTTTGTATAATTTATTACTTAACTTAGCCTACAAATAAATTTCTATGCAAATACAAGGATATTACTTGTTTTATTTACAAAAAAAAAGTAAATAAAACTACATCTAACACCAACACCAGTGCGTCCTTGGAAATTCCTAAATCTTTTTAAATTTAAAAGTTAGTTTAAATTTTACATAAAATGAGTTATTGCTACAATAATTACAAAAAAAAAAAAAAACACCTTCTACTCATTTTACACATCCATATATTCACATAATTGCAATATCTTTTAAGATTTATTTATTTTTTTATCCTTTTATTTTACTTTTTTTTTTTAATAAAATTAAATATTTTTAAATTCTTTTATAAGTATCTATAAAATATACCTACGTCGTAATATCATATAAGGATTAATTTTTATTTTGTATTTATTTATAAATCTATAAATTAAAATGTATAAAGTATTTTATTATATATTTAGGTATATTCAAGTAGAAAATATTTCATGTAAAATTATATTTTACATATATATCCTTTAGATAAAGGATTCAATTTTCATTACCTGAATACAGATATGTATGTAAATAAATAATATATATGTATAATCATATTTTATGCAAAGTGTAACCTATATATTAATTTTATTCAAAACATTTGTTGGCTTTTATCCAAAATATTGGTATGGTACCAGAAATATTTCAAAAATCTTTTTTTTACTGAAATTTAATGTTTTTTTTTTATTGAAGTTCTGTTACTTTTAGTTTGTTGGTCCATTGTCATGGTTTCGATATCGGAATGATCAGAACGAATGAAATAACAAAATACAAACATAACAAAACTTAAACTCAAGAAAGCTTAAAAATATTGTGACCCGAGAGGCCGAGAAAGGCCGAGAAAATATATATATATATTTTTTTTATACGTGAGTTGGTGGGAATTTTCAACAAATATAATGCGCCTCGTAGCACATATACATGCCGGATTATTCCTACTTGCTTAACTACATCCTTTCTCTATTAAAACTAGTCAAACTGACTAACCATTAATTTTATACTATCTTGTTTGAGTATAGGTTTTATGTACTTTCCCTAAGGAAATCTGTAAGGTTTTTTTCTTTTAAGCCTTCCTGTAGTAATCTAATTATTTCTTAATTGAGCAGCTTCAACATTTAAAAACTCTTCTAGATGAGTTTTATGCTTTATGGCATATCTTTTTATTTTATCCATAACTTTGGAGATTCTTAAATTACTATGAATGTCAATATTTCGTACATACCAGGGAGCACTTACAATGTTACGTAGGACTTTGTTTTGAAAAGTTTATATTTTTTTATATGCGTTTTGTTGGCACAACCCCAAAGTTGAATGCCATATAGGTTATTTTGGTTTTAAATTCCACAGGTTTGAATCCCCAATCCATATACTTAGGTTTAATTACTTGAAAAATATTGTAGATCATATTTGTTTTTCGAGCTCTCGGAAAATTTCATATGTTACCTAGACTTCTATAGATTTTTTGCATATAAATAGTTAAGAGTTCTTGTTTTCATTACCATTCGTGCTATTTTCTGAGTGTTATGTTATTTTTGCGGTAAACTTTTAAAAAAAGTTTTTCTCAATTTTATGTAATAAAAACTTCAACCTGAATTTAGTATTTTTAAAATGCATTGTGTGTTTTTTTTTTATATGTATATATAGAATCTACCGTTATTATAATAAATTCTTAAAAATTGAAGTATTGTTTTTAAGTAAATATAGATTGCTTTGCATATGGAAAGGGACATACATATTTTATATATATATATATACATATATACATTTTTTATTTTATATAACTACATACGTTTATAGATAAGATATTAAATGCAAATCGCGTAGTTTTAATTTTTCTTTTCAAACTTTTCCTTTTATTTTTATTTTTTATTTTTTGATGTTTTGCATTTTTCTTGGAACTAAGTCTCCCAAAAAAATGGCACATAACATAAGAGTACAAAAATGCTTTCTTTTTTTTTTGCTATTATTTTTGGCAAAAGATTATGGTATCTATGTAAAAAAAAAAAGAAGAAAACGGAAACGAAAACGAAACGAAAATACAAGAAAAATATCTAAAAAAATGTAAGGAAAATGCTGACGTTTTTCCAGTTTTTTCTCTTTCATTTTGGAATTTTTCTAAAAAAGAAAAAATGTAAAAATAAAAAATAATACTGAAAATTTACGAGCTTTGTTTAATAATAAAATTCGAATGTATAATTTTCTTTTGTAGAAAAAAAAAATAAATAAAAAAATCGATTGTTAATTTATTTTTAATTTTTTTTTCTTAATTCATTTAATTCAATTATTTAAATGCTGGGTATATTTCAAGTGTAAAATTTTTCGTTAATTAATTTTTGATTTAAGTAAATGAATTTTTAACTTATTTAAATGAGCATTTTTAAACTGATCATCCCTTTACTATCCTTCAATATATTTGTAGATTATTTTTAAACTGATCATCCCTTTATTATCTTTCAATATATTTGTAGATTATTTTTAAACTGATCATCCCTTTATTTATCCTTCAATATATTTGTAGATTTGATTTTTGGTTCTCTTGTTACCATCTTTCATTTATTCTTAAGATCTATGTGTATTTTACTCTATATCAATTTCTAGATCTTTATCTATATCTATATCTAGATACTTTATTATTCTAAAATCTATATAATTTTCATCATCTGGTTAGATGGCGGAATTATGTGAATCGCATTAAAATAAATAGAATCATTCATATCGAACTTATCTCGTTTATCTTATCTTCTTTGGTATGTACATTCTTTTAAAACAATTTAACAACTTTTTTTCGCTAGCTCACCTTTAAAAATATTTTTACTTTGTAGTAAATATGCTATGTTTTTTTTTTTGTATTTTTCAAAAGTTCTTTTTGAACAATTGTTGTTAGATTTTACGAGTAGATGCATTGCGGTATTTTCCTTTTTTCTACTTTTTATTTGTTTGTGTTTTTTTTTTTTTTTGTTTTTTGTGTGATTTAAAAGGATAAAAATATGAATTTAACTAGTTTTTATCTTCCTTTTCTAAAGGATTTCTTTATATTTTATCCTCTTATATCTTTAATATACTTATTATGTAAGTAACTATGTATGAAGGTAATGTCACAAAAAATAGGAAATTAAAAAATTTTATTCGGGGAACAAGCAATTAGGTTTCATACGAAATTTAACATTTACTTATATTTTTATTATACAAAATTTAAATTTTACTTTCCGGAGCAAATGTCGTTCTGAAATATTATTAATTTGAGCCTAAAAGTATGCAATATTTGAAATTATCTAAGTTTTAATTAAAATTTTTTTGGTATCGTTCTTACGTTACCAGAGATTTCGAAAGATTTCATCTATTTATGAAACTTATTGTTTATTTATTTGAAATGAAAGTTGGGTAAAGGGATTGCTTCTAATGTTATTTAATCATCAATTAATATCTATTTGATTTATGTTTTAAAAAATTAAGTTTCGTTTTCTTGCATTAACATTGTACATGTGTATTTTTTTTAAAACCAAATAATTTTTTACATATTTTCATTAGATTTTATCTCAAGAATTTTATTTTGTAGAATTTTCTTTTTTTTTCTTTTTTTGAACAAAATATTCTATTATTTATTTAGCTTAAAAAAAGTTTAGGTATGCATAACTACATATAAAACATATTTTCTTTTTTGTAAAAGAAAAATTTTTTTCAAATTACATGCATGTTTGGCAGTGTTTTAGTTAAAAAAAAAGATATACATATGTGTATTTATAGAATATATCCTTTCAATGAAAATCGTAATATATGCTTGCTATTTATATGATGCTACTGAAGGTCTTTTCAATCGATTTGCATTCATATCGACATATGCTTTGTCTTTATTTTTTTGTTATTTAAATTGAAAAAAGTATAAAATATAAATGTGAGAATTAAAAATAAAATTTTGAGGTGGATCAATTACATTTCTGTTTTTGTAATTTTTACTTCAAAAAAGTTTTAATAATTTAAATTACAAGTTTTTGAAGAAAATAAAGTCCAAATCGTTTTTTTGTAATTTACTTTTTAAAAGTGTAAATTTATATTCTTTTTAAATTAAACTTGTCACAACGTTTACGTTTACTTAAAGTTAAGTTAAAAAAAAAGAAACAGATTTGAATTGATGATAATAATACTTTTTAGTTATGTTTTTTTTTTCTTCAAAGTTTTGAAAATTATCTTTGATTTTAGTCCTTTTTACCTAGTATACATAACTGTATGTTAATGTCCGTTATATACCGTTATATGCATTTTCGCATTGATTTGTGAGCATTTCTCAGAAATATTCAAATATACACTTTGCTTATATAATAAAATATATAACTGTATAAGACATAATTTCTTTAAATAATTGCATAAGCATCCTAAGATCTTTCTCACTGTAAATAAAACCAGTTAAAAGGAATTACCGTTATTGAAAATGGTACAATTCTGCAGAAAAAAAACAATTTTAAATAGTTAAAGGAAAATATATTTTGTTGAAATCTAAGGCTCGGAAGAGCTTTTAAAATTTGTTTTCGGAAGAGCTTAATAATTTGCGGGTTTGATTTTGTAAAAGGAGCAATAAAATTGCATTAAAGATATTAACACTGAATTATATAAAATACTTAATTGTTTATTTTGCATAATAATGAACTGATATTAAATATAAAAAAAATGGAAAATGTTAAGTATCAACTAAACCAAGCAAAAAATGTTAAAAATTACAGTTTGGGAAGTTCAGTTTGCTTGTTAAATTTAATCATTGAAAGTAAAAGATTGACATTGGAAAACTATAAAATGAAACATGCGATAATTATGAATATAAAATATACAAAAATACAAACAATAAGAAGTTAAAGTTATTTTGTAAATTCCCTTTGATCTTTTCTTAATCTATCTTAAAATATTTCAATTTTAAAATTGAACTTATTTAAAAGAAAATATTTAGGTACTACTTTGTGGTTTTCAACTATCAACAATATTATTTTATTTTTCCAATAAATTTTTAAAACAATCTTAAAAAATTGCAACAATTTTTTTTATGTAAGATAAAAAAAAACCAGAACTGCAATACTTTAAAAAAAAATTGAAAAGTACTTTAGCCCCAAAACTTACAAAATATGTAAATCAAAAATTTCGTCTTTTTTTTTTTTTTTTAATGTAGAAGTGGGTCACTTAATAAATTTTTGTATATTTTACAACACAATCTAAACAAAAACAAAAAAATAATTCCAACAACTTCTCAAAATATTGAAAAAAAAAAATCAAAAATAAAAGTGGAAAATATTTATGTATATCTATAGTAAATTAATACAAAATAATGAAAAACGTCAACTATGTACAATTGATTTTGTTTGATGCACAATTTACGACGTGCATTTTTTTATTTAAAGAAAAAAAAACAAAGTGTGTGGGTGATACTTGAATTTCAAGTAAGTACTTACTATTAATACTTTTTAAAATTTTTTTCTTTTTTTTTTATATAGATTCTTTTTAGTTTTTTTGTTTCTTGGATTTAAAGTTTTTTTTTATTGCTGTCATTTTTAATTAGTAGTTAATTTAAATTTAATTTTATTTTCTTCACATCAGTTACCAATATTTTAGTTGAGTCTTATAGTTGAGAAAAGGAGTTCCAAAGTTTATAAAGGTGTTCTAATTTTATAAAAGCTGGAATCGAACTAATGGCTTAGTGAAAATAATGGTTTAAGAAGCGGAAGCTTAGTCTAATACTGAATTTTGAGAATGGAGGAAAATAATTAAAGTATAATACAAGCAAAAAGACTGTTTTTTCAATTTCAAAAATATATGAAAAAAATCCCCTACGACAATAAACCTTATATATATAAAATCCCATATAGGGTATTTAGGGTATAGACAAAAGATCCTGAGTCTTATAGGGTATATAGATAAAATAACCTGAATCAAAAGACCCATCTAAGAGATTTAACAAGATCTATATGTTTGATTTTTAAGTTTTTAGTGTTGGATTCAAAATCAAGGTGCATATTCCCTATTCTCTCATATATATTTCAGTATATATATATATATATATATATATTTATGCATTCGTGAGTTTCTGAATTAGGAGAGATTTTAAAATTGGATTCAAAAACAGAATTTCAATAATTTATTTAGTGGGGTTATTTAGTATGGGTGGGGTAGTAGTCTCTGTTTAAAGTAAATAGTTAGAAGGAATTTTATAATTTGTTACAAAATCAGAGTTTTACGCGTCTTTTACAGCATATTTATACATACATGTATATGCGATATTCTGAATTCATTAGAATTTTAGAGTTGCATTCAAAATCAGGGTATATACTTGAAATTTAATTTTTTATTATTAATACCAAAACTTTTGATAAAGGTTGCTAATTTTTTTCAAATAAGTTTTTTCGTATGGTCTTTTGTTTTAGAAGACTTTATATAAGAGTCTTTTGTCGATTTTGTCTTAGGAGCTTTTGTAAAAGGAACTTATTTTTTTGAATCTTTCGTACCAAACCTATACCAGAAAACCTTAGAATTCCATGTTAAACAAAAAATACATTTACAAACAAAAAATACAATACTGTATAAAGCAGTAAGTCTTTGTATAATCTTAAAATATTTCCATTGATTTTTATTTTTCACCCCAATTATTTAAAAAAATTTTACTAATTTAATAAATGAAAATTTTGCCTACATTTTTTCTGAATTAATATTTTTAACACCTAAGTAGTGATCCAAATTAAAGTTATAAATAAAATTTTTCTTTAAATTACTAAAACAAAAGGTATAAATATACGTAATAATATGCATTGTAAGTTCCATTTTTCTGAACAAAAGTAAGTATTAATTAAATTTAAAATTTTGAAACAATAAATAACATCACCCACCTACACAATTAAAGGACTTTCTGATAATAACGTCAAAAAAAAAAATTGAGATTAAAATAAAACTATTTGTAACGAGTGTAATTGTATGGTTTTCTACTGAAATGCTGTTTTTTATCATAGACTGTTAGAATTCCCTAATAATAATAATTTGATCAATTTTAAAAAGATAGTCAATTTTTTCTTCGGTCATTGTCTCTAATATCAGACAATAATATAATTAAATTTATAATGAGTAGCAGTTTGTTAAGAAGAAAAAGACTTTCAGATATAAACTATGTGAAAGTGTTTTATGTATGATATAATCTACCAATGGTATGTCCTAACTTTGTAAAAAAATTAAACGATATTTGCCGCAGAGGAGATAAAAAAATGATAGATAATGTTGGGGTAAGTGGGGTGGTTTATTACAATATTGAAATATTAAAGTTAAAATCGCTGGTATTAGAGGTGTCTTTTTGCTAATATACGATATCATGTACTTATTATCGGCGATTTAATTTGACACAGGAAAGCGACAAAAATGAATCGTTAATGAAGCACAGAGGCGCTATTTATAAATTCTGGATACAAATTTGGTAGATTTTGACCTACAGACCTACTAATTAATTTCCCTTTATGTTGTTTGAAGTATTATGTTGATTGTGAATTAAGTATGTATTTATTATTTGTTTATGTTGAATGAACTTCTAATTTTTTTTTTTGAATCAGAAAGTAAATATTTTTGCGAATTTAAATGTTATTTTATAAATGTTATGTTGTTATATTATTTTCGTAGCATACTTTTAGGAAAAATATAATTTTTTTTTTTTTTTGATAATACCATATTACACGTTTACAAAGAAAAAAAAAAAACAAAACACGCAAAATATTATAAGATAATTTATTTCGCAAAATAACTAGTGAAATTTTTTATATGAAAATATTGTATTTCCCATTTTTGTTGGCAAAATGTTGGCATCCTTTGTGAAAAACATCTTTATTTTTTATTATAATGTAAATTTCGGTTATTGCAAATTACTATATTATTTAATCTATGTATATGATTTAATGTACCGACATAGTTAAATCCTATAGTATACCATTGTTGTTATATAAACTATTGGTTTTTATTTAATGCAGTTTTTCATTTTTCTTTGTTTCCATCTCGTTTTTTTTTTATTCATTTTTTATTTTGTTGATTTAGATTTTCTTTATTCAAAAAGTACACATTGAATAAATTTCAAATACATCCGGAATGTATCAAAGTAAAAAAACAAATAATTTATTTTGAAACGGAAATGTAAAAAAAGATTATTTTTGTTTTCATTGTGTTCTATATTTAAAGTTGTCTTAGACTATAACTATAGAAAATTTTGATGATAAATTTTACCTTTACCATTTTCAAATGCAATTTGAATGTTAATTTTTGTCTAAAGTTAACTAAAGTATTTATAGTTAGATATGCGTATATATACTTACATCAAAAAAAATTTATTTTAACTATACATATTTTCACAAGAAGTTAAAATTTTATGTTATTTGTATTATGTAGATTTTCAACAGTGACGACGCTTATCGTAATGAGAAAGTTGAGCCACAGTCCACCTTAGTAAAATGTAATTAAACAGTTTTATAATTATTTTTAAATTATGAAAATTTAGTATTTTTTTATTGAATTACATTTTATATTTACATTATTTTAATAAACATTATTATGATTATGTATTTAATATGAATTTTCTTATTTAACATTCTTTTATTTTATATTATAATCAAATACTCCTTTTTTTTTGCACAACAACCATATTTGATAATAACTCAATAAAATTTTGATTAGTAAACAACATTCTCTTATCCAATATTTGATTATTTGATCAGTGGTAAATGGTTGGTGCAACAGAGCCCTGTTTATTCATTCATTTATAAAATATGATCATTAAAATAATACAAAAAATATTTCAAATCAAAAATATAATCTTATGTGTATATGTAAGTAAAAACTTTTCTTTTGGGAAATTTATAAGTTCCGAAATTTTCGTATACTTGAATACTTGATTATTTCATATTTTCATTCTACATATTGGAATATGTTGAACCGAGTAAATTAAGATAATTTCCAAAATAAATTTAGTTTCTGTAAAATGTTTAGGAAAGTTTGAACGATATTACTTAATTATAAACCAAAAATAAATTGAAATATTTTTTGGAAAACCTTTTGAACAAAGGGATATATGTATCGCGTTTTTCCAAAAAGTTGAACTAAAACAAATTATAATAAAGTGGGCAATAAATTTTGTGGTAAAAACCTTCTCAAAAAAAAAAAAAATCCCATATTCATAATGAAATAAGTATAAAAATTTAAAAATTAAATAAACAAATTTTGGAGACTTGTTTCAATTTTAACTTTTCGTCCTTATTTTACAACCGCTTAACCGTATAACAAATTGTTTTAATATAAAAGCGTAAATTTATAGAAAAGAATGGTTTCAAAAGACTTTTTTACTATATAAAAGGCTATTTATATAAGTATATATTTTAAATACCAGTGGTGTTTTTTATGAAAAAAAAAATATAATATGGTTAGTTCGACTAAATTTTTGATTTAACTCCATGCCCAAGATGTTCAGATAACCAGAAAACAGAATTGGGTTTTTTTTTTGGAAATACATTCTGTTCCTATATCGATTTGGCCGCCAGTAAGAGATTTTAACTAAATTAGCGATGAGAAATTGGAATTTTTTTTAACGTTGTCTTCATAAAAGACAACAAGAGTGTTGTTCTTTCTAAAGACTAAAGCTGTGAAATGGATTGAAGCATGCACTTAATAAATTGTTAAGTTATCGTGAAAATTTTAGAAAAGAGTTGATGAAAGGACTGTTCTTTAATACTGATTAATATGTCAATGATTTTTACCATTTAGAAATTGGTTTTTCTTTTGTTTGTAAAATTTCAATGAAATCATAATATTTAATCTGTAAATGACAGACATTTAAAACCATTTTACTCAATGATTTACCAACCAACTTTCATTTTTTTCTTTTTAAATGATAAATATTCAGTATAGCCATCTTACAAAATTAATATTTTTCCAAAATTTTCTGATTTTCATTAATAATTTTCCATTTTTATAAAAAACCCATGTAAAGTATATACATATGTATCATATAATATGTATAATCTATACCTATAATATACATATTCAAAAACGACGCTCTTTGATTCTGTTAAATTTTTGTTTTATTTTTGTTTTCGATTAAAAATTTTAAAATATTGGTGGTTGTATGGTAGGAGTAGGAATTTCACAATATAACTGATTATAAAGATTAAAATTTCAGTTTAGTGTTTAGTACAGCGGTAGAGTGTGGGGTTATTAATAGTTGGTTTTTGATTTTGCAAGTTCGATTCAGTTCTGTTTTTTTTTTTTGTTTTTTTTTTTTTATATTTTAAACGAAATAAATTCTTACATATCATAATATCATCATAATATTTAATCTGTATTAATAGATATTTAAAACCCTTTTACTCAATGATTCACCATCTTAGGCTTCTTATAATATATACATATATAATAGGTATATATTGAGTTTCCAATACTCAATAAATCAAGGGCAACTTCTAAAAGATAATAATAATCGTGTTTTTACAAAAAATATCATTTACAAAAAAATTTTAAATTCATAAAGGCTTTAATTATTGAAAATTGTATTTTTACATTTTAAATAAAATCATAAAGAAACTATACTGTATATATTGTATTGTAATTGCTAATTAAAACACCTCGAATTTCGAGGGGCGGGCGAATACTAGTGTTAATATTTATGTTGTTTATCAAACTTAAAGTTATGTGTTATTCTTTATATTGGACACTTAATTCTAGTTAACACTTTGAGTCAAGTACCTTAGTATAAAATGCAAAATTGCACAAAAGAGCAATGTTTTCTTTATAAATTACAGTTTCCCTATCCAGAATCTTATATCACAGCCGTCACTACTTCTTTTTAGACAAAATTTTATTTTTTTGAATTGCGTGTGTAAATCAAACAGAGTAGAGAGATTTAATAAACATGGGTGGAATAGTTGAATTAATTCCAATAATGGATATATAAAATTCCTTGTATTTTTGGACTTATCTAATGTTAACGATTCTAAAAATAAAAAAAAAAATAAATAAATTCTATTTTCATTAAAAATAGAAAATTTACAATTACTAAAATTTTATTAATAGTTTTAACTATTTTAAATTAAATTTTTCACTCTATTTTTGTTAATTTTATTTTCAATTTAAATTAAAAGTAAGTAATTATAAAATTTAAAATTAAATTTATATTGAAATAATTGAAAAGAATAATTTCAATAGAAAATTTATTGATTGTGTTGAAGTGATAAAGAAAAATTTTTGTTTTTGTTTGTTTAACTATTGAAATTATTTTATTTTAGCTGTTCAAAGTACAAAATACTAATTTTTAATGCACATTAATCATTTTAACTCTTAAATAGAATATAAGTATTTTTGTTAAATGGTAAAAAATTTATGTTTAAATTGTCTTTTTTTTTTTAGTCAAGGTTGTGCATTTAAAAGCTGAAAAAAAAAAAAATAACTGATACTAACAACAAAATTATGCATGAAATACACAAAAAGATTTGTGTTTTTTTTTTTTCCTAAAAAACAAATCAATAACTTTAATAAAACGAGGAAGAGTGTAAAGTTGACTGTCTCAACTCTAGGGATACAAGCACGAATATAATATATGAGTATTTCTATAATATTTTAATTATCTTTTATAAAATTTCAGATGTCTAAAACTTATAACGTAATAAGAATGTCTACAACTTAAATGTCTAGCTTTATTAACTATTAAAAATATAAATTTCGCAGTTACCCGAATAGCGTTGCGTTAAACTAATTATGCAACAGTATTTGGTAATAAAACTCGATTTCTTTTGACTAAGTTTCAGACACTTAACTGAAATTATCATTGAGTTGTTTTCATTTAAAAAGAAGAAGCTGTATGGGAGATATTGGAACATTTAGGTCGAACTTGTTAAATTTAAATAGCTGAATTGACTTTTTTGTATGAAAATGAAATGCAACACTTTCATAATCCTATCTTTATTATTTCTCTCTGAATTCAATCCTAAACAAGAACAAGTAAGTATATGTATATATACTTTACCACATGTATATTTAGTTTTCTTTAAGATATCACAAACGTAACGAGACATTTATTATATCTACTTTTGAATTATGTTCGCACAGGTATAAAAAGAGTTAAATTAGTAATAATTTAAAAATAAAAAAAATAAAAAAATTCGTAAATAAATAAAAGTAAAATAATGGGAAATTAATTAATTACTGCTTGTATATTTGTAACTAAGTGTGTTTTTATTGTATTATATCAAATTTCTTTTTTAGTTAATCATTTTTTTTTTGTTTAATTTAACAAAATCGATTTAGTTGGTATGCAGAGGTCAGAAAAATATAATGTTCAAGGAGTGTTGAATATTAATAAAAAGGGGAAAAAACAGAGGACGTCCTTAAATAATATGTTGTTTAAAATATTACAACAGAGCTACTAAAAGATTAATTGCAACTGTTGACAATGCATAAAGAGCAAAAGTTGTAGTTAAAAACCGGGAGAACTGGCCTCAATGAATGGTAAAAAAGAAGAAAGAAAGTCGAATTTTAATTTTATTCTGTTAAAATTTAATATTGAACCATTTTTGAACAATTTTACTGAACAAATTTTACTAAAAAAAAAATTTCAAAAATTGCGTTATTAGTTTCACTCTGTTCGTTCGTCTGACTATTTACTTCTACATCCTTTAAGATCGAACAGTGAAATTTCAATCATAGGTAGGTCACATTATAATGTAGCTCCACCTACTACGGAGTTATAGCTCTTCAAAGTTTGAAAATTAAAACCCTTTTTTAAATGCTTAAGTATATCTCAACTTTGCTTAAGAGTTGTTTTTTCAATAAGATCAAACGACAGGATAATTTTTACGCTTTATAAATATAAAAAGATGTATATATATATATTTATTTTGTCCAACTGCTTAACTAAATTTATCGTTATGTGAAAACAGTATTTTGCAAGATTTTGGTTCTACCGTATACCATATTTTCATAAGCTCAATATTTTCATTCAGGGAGAAAAAATTTCTTTAAAAAATAGGCTATAAGTTAAAATTTTTGTATTTCTCCTTTGTGTTTAAGCGCTTATTAAGGTGATGGCCCAATGCTTACTTTATGCTTACTTTACTTCGAGCGAAAACTTTGTCAGCTGAAATGAATTACATTGTTTTTTATGGTACTTGGCCAAATGCACAAAGTATTCAAAGTAAGCGAACGAAGCAAAGTACCGTATTGACGAATTTTCAATTCCGTATTTTGCGTTGTATATACTTTGACATTTGATATTTGAATTTTTTTACATACTTTTAAAAAAATTTTAATAGGTGGGAAAAATTTTAAATAGGTGGGAATGTGATTTCGTACAAACCATGAGTTTGACGATTTCTATAAATCTCCCGAACCCAAAATCTTCTCCTATTTGGTACTGAATACAAACATTTGCACGTTTCATATAAAATAATTATTATATGTATGATGAAAAATCGAAAATTCTCTATTTTTAGATACTTCCAACTTGGATACCTGTATAAATTTATTGTAAATAGGAAATCAAAATTAAAGTTTCAATATCATATTTTTAAATGTGTTCACAATTTTTTTTTAATTATATAGGATTGTCTTAAACTGTTGAAAGTTAACAATTTTTCATAATTATATAGGTTGTCCTTAAAACTGATGAAAGTGTTTTATAATTTTTCACAATTTTATTTTACATATAAAAAATTCTAGGAAAAATTTAAAATTTTGATAGTCACATACTTTAGAATACTTTTTTATTGTCTTCTTGAAAATGTGAGTATTTAAAACCTTTTGATTTTGTGTAGTACATTGTTTTTGTAGAATCTTCGTCTTATAAACATGTTGCTTTTTGCAAATAAAGGATCTCATCTATCCATTTCATCCCAACTAATATTTTATCAATTTCAAAAATTTGCAGATTGTAAAATTGACAATGTAAACGCATAATTATTTATTTATTGAATTTTTATCTAAATACGCGATTTATTTTATGTTTCTAAATAACTGAAAAAGTTCAATAAAATTGTTTTGTTTTGCATGCTTCAGGCGTTGTATATATAGTTTTAGGCTTATAATAAAAATATATTTTGTTTTTTTTTTAAACTACGATTTCTCTTTCTGTTATTGTTGAGATGTTTAAATTTTTTTTTTAAATATAGTTTAAAAAAAAAAAAATATTCAAGATACATATAACTTATTTTTCTTACTCTATTTTTTTGTTTTTGGTTTGTTTTTTTTTTTTTCATACTTTTGATTTTTTTTTTATACCTAAAGCCATAAATTTCCTGCTTTTTCTAACAGAAAATAAGTCATTCACCTATTAATGCTTTTATGCTGTACACAAAAAAACAGAAAAAAATAGTGCAACATAAAATGAACATAAAGTCCGCATTGTATTTTTTTTTTTAATTCCCTATAATTTTTATTTGCCTCTTACCTAAATATATATGTACAACATAATATGTACTTATATACATATCTATGTACAAAAAAAAAAAAAAAAAAAAAAAAACAATTATATTATATTCATACTTATATTGACTTATGAAACTTAAGTGATTCTCGTGTTAATTTCATCGAAGAATATCATATTTATACTAAAGAATGAGGAAATAGTAGTAGTTGTAGTCTGTTAGTCACTCAAAAAAAAAAAAAAAAAAAAAAATTTAAAAGAAATTGTAATTAGCTTTACTGTAGCTGGTCAGTCATTCATCCAATTAAGTTTTGCAACCATTTTTTTTATATATGTATATTTAAAACTACAAAATTGCATTGGTTGGGATTAAATATATATCGTAAGTTTTTTTTATTCATTCTGGAGTATTCTTATGGTATAATGCTGCTTACATTAACCTTAATACAGAGTGTAACTATGAAAAACACAAGTTTAGGTATATTTTATCAAAAAAGTACATATTTTTTGATTTAAATCAAAATTATGTTATAGATCTCATTAGCTAGTAAGTATGCAAATATGTTTCCTTTATACACATTAGATTCAAATTGTGGTATACCTACTAATGATTTAGAACTTCTAAACATTTGGTACCTACTTATATCAAAAATAGTGTAAAATGGCTGTATCAACTCTTGATTCTTCAATCCGCATGAACCTTAAAGTTTTTATTGTTACCATAAAATTTAATCAATGACGGACGTTAAGACGTTAATACATAGCCAAATCGACTGAAAATTCTATTCTAAGTAAAAATAATATAATATACTTATTATATATTTTTTCATATATATCTCGTCTTCTTTAAGGTGTCACAAACGTAATGGCAAATTTATTATACTTTTGAACTATGTTCATAGGGACATAAAAATTAGAATTTTAAACTGTGACTTTCAAATTGAAAAAAATTAAAAATTTAATTTGTCTTGAAAAAATTTACAATTCTTAAGTATAAATCTTAAAATTACAACTCATTTAAATAATTTATCAACTTACTAGATCAGTTGAAAACTTTACACCCTGTCTTATTAAGTTTAAGTATTTTTAAATCACGGAAATTTTACAAAATGATTTTTAACTTTTTAATATTAACATAATAAAAGGTATAAAAAAAAAACAAAAACAAATTCACCAGGTGGGTTCACCTTTTATTAAATCGGCTTAACAAAGTGCATTATAATAAAAGAATATATGTAGCGCGAAATGAACTTTTTTACCTTTTATACAAAAACATACTCTGAATGAATGAATTAATGAATTTTCGAGCGGTTTTTTTTGTTTTTATTTTTTGTATTTTTTTTTTGTTTTAGAAATTATTAAAAAAAAAATATTTTTCTTTAAAGCCAAAACAAAGTTAAAAAAAAGTTTAACCCTTTTTCTCCAATGTATTTATGGCGTTTTTGTATTTCACTTATTTTTTTAACTAATACATTTTTTTTTTTTTTTTAATTTAATTTTTCCCAGAAGTTTTGTTTTTTGCTTAACGCTTGGACAAACAACTGTGTAAAATACTATGTGTGTGTATCATTCAAAAAATGCAGTTTTTTTTTCATTTTAAGTTTATTTGTAAAGAAGAGTGTTGAAAGAAAACCAATGAACAATTTTTTTTAAGTTAATAAGTTTTTAGCACTAATGTGCCTATTAGTTTCACTCTGTCCGTTGCCTGTCTGTCAGTCTGTCCGGGTGTTTACAAAAGTTATACACCGTTTGTAATGGAGCAATTAAATTTAACTACGGATAGACATCACAAAAAAATTAATTTAATTAAACAATTTTTCTCTGTAGTCCCACCCCTTACGGAACTACAGCCTCCCAAAAAAGCAATATATTTAAATTGTTATAACACAAGTTTTATTAGATACTTATATCTTCAAACGTCAAACAATAGCTGCTTTTATTAGTTTTAGAAATATGTATATGTATATAATGAAAATATAACGTTGCTGTATCCGGTTTATTACTTTACCGTTATGCGAAACTCAATTTTGTAAAATTCTTGAACCTTATATCTTCGAAATGTTTAAGTTAGAAACTTTTGAAAATAAGTATGAGTCATTTCAGAAAATATTTTTGTGTTGCCCTTCGTTTAGGAGCTGTAAGGCGTTTAAAGCCTTTCCCAGACCGGCGAGTTTTTTTTGCTTAAAACTGAAAAGTTCCTATTTTTAAACACCTGTAACTTGAACACCTCCAAATATTTTTGAAGTAATATACAAAAATGAAAGCTCCAACATTATATTTTTATTTCTGTTAATAATTTTTCTTAATAATATAGGCCTATCTTAAAATTGACAAAAATGTGACTTGATTTTTCTCAATGTTTTTTATAGCAAATTTTTCTAATTTTATTTTTTTAAAAGTTTTTTCATTATAAATTTATTTTTTGTACCTATAAGTATACGTTTTTTTATCTAAAACTTATTAACTATGAAATATTTTTTTTATTTTTGGGAATTGTCCTTTTTGAATCCTTCGTTTTTTCATTATTTTTTTTTTATATTACCGATGAAATTAGATTAAAAAAAATTGCTAAAGACTGTGAAGAATTGAATACGTATATATATAAAACTAAAAGCAAAATCGTTCGAGTCGAACTATTGTAACTCTTAAAAGTTTTTGTCGAACTATTGTACCTCTTGAAAGTTTCATGTGTAGATTTTAATATCCACTTAACAGAAATATGAATACACCATATCTAACTCTTAAAATTTTATGAGAGTTAAACCGCAGAAATTACAACTTTCACAGAACGTTTAATGAAAAATAACACCGGTTATATACATTTTGTCCAATACTGTAGATATATGTAATTAACAAACCTGGAAATAAAATAAAATAGAAATATGAGTAATTTGATCTACATTTTTTTTTTTTTAAGTTTTCATGTTCAGTGATTTGGAAAAGAATTTTAACAGAAATACTAGTGAGTATTGGCCATTAACCCTTGCGATATAATATATAAAAAAAAAAATAATAATACAATTTGATTGAATAAATTAATATTATTTTACGTATTAATAAAATATATTAAATATATTAGGAATCTTTTATATTAGAAAGGATTAGTTACAATGTAAGAACTTTTATTCAGTTAATCAATCAAATATTTTGTTTGGATGAAAGTTGAAAGGAACTAACAACAAAAAATTATTAAGTGAAGATTGAATCTTTTATTTTAAAGAAATATCTTTTACTTTTTTAATATTGTTGGGGTGGAGTTTTCTATTTAAATCTCAGATTTGTTTTTTTTTTTTTTTAGCGAACCAAATTGAAGTTTAAGCTGTGGAAAAGTCTCTGAACCACAAGCGCATAAGGAACATAAGGGAAGGTATGTGTTAAAAAAATGGGGATATGGATAATTTCGATACATAATACATATATGAATAATAAATAAGAAAAGCGAAATAAGTGGCAAATATAGGTACTGTTATAATTAGAACAGTTACAGAAAATTATTTGTTTTTTATATTTGCATATGTTATGTTTATTTGTATACATATTTATTTTAAAATATGTATTTAGGTATCTATGAGTTATAATTATTAACTTAAATTGGTTGTTTATATATGATATTTGCATATTTTTGTTTAAAATTGGGTACCAAATTCCAAAAAAAAAAACAAAAATCCATTTCGAAAATATCTTTTACATAATTCCAAAAAACAATTCCAGAGATTCCAAAAAACATATTCCACAAAAAAGGTCCCACTTAAAAAAAATTCTAAATTTAATCGTAAACACTTTAAATAGTGCTAAAACACCCGCTAAACAAATTACTGTGACTCAGATTTTATAACTAACTCAAAAACCTATTCTGGAAAAATCGTATAACTCTGATTTTGTAACAAACTAAAAGATCTCTCCAAATAACTTTTTTACACACATATTATTAGACAACTATGTACTTACAACAGGAAGGGTTATTACCCCTAAACTCAAAATTAAGCTTTTTAATTTTGTCGAATTTTTGTCGTTGGAATTTTTTTGGTGGAATTTTTTTTTTAGCAATTAATTTTTTTCATTGTTCAGAATTTTGTAACTGTGGCATTTTTTTTTGAAATTAGGACATCATCCCGTTTTATTATACAATTATTGATAAATAAATTAATGTTAATTATTGTTCGCCTTTAGAGCATAAAACACCACATTTTTCATTTTTATGTTGCTTCGAATATGGATTATCCGAATTAGAGAAGTCGGTATTCTAACCACTGTCCCAATACTCAAATAGGTATAAACTGTATAATGAAAAATTAACAAATGTTTTTTTTGTAAAATAAATAAAAAGTATTAAATACCTATTATTAATTATTTAAATTAAGTATAGGTATACTTAAAAATTTATGTTTGTATAATAATTTTTCTTCAAATGACGTAAATAATTCTTTGCTTTAAGCTCATTTTATAGTCGGCTTCTCTTCACTTATTTATTTTAATATAATAAGTATGTATTTCTAAAGAACTTAAATCTTCAATAGAAGGAAATCCAAAATTACATTGAAAAATATTAAATAATTAAATTTATATTTTGTTTGATGCTTTTTTTCTTCGAAAATCCCAAAATAAGGACTTCCAGTTAATTTCATTTTATATACCTACAGCTTATTAATACCACTTTGTACATTAATATTATTTTACAGATGATATTCATTCATAATTTCATTTTCTATCTGTATTTAATTTATTACCTCCTTTTACCTTATAAATGAATCTTTCAACATTAGTTACATAAAAAAAAAAAACGAAGCATATACTGATTTATATAATGAAAAAAAATGAAAAGAAACAAAACGTGAAGAATATAAAAAGAAAAAAAAAAAAACAAACTAATACAAACAAATCTAAACGAAAATCGAAAAAAAGGACGATTTTCTGACAACTATTTTTGGAATTCGATACTAAAAACACAAAAAAAAAAAACAACAATAAAAAGAGAATGACCTTAGAAGCAGATTTTGCGATTGTTATATTAACTTTTTAACTTATTCAATTATATACGGTTGATAATCATACTATAGGATAAACCAGTATATGTGTATGTATTGTTGAATATAATACATACATTATACTTATTTGTACTTATATGCAATTTAAATATTTTTTTGGTTTGTTTTTTCTAAACTTTTGTGCTTTTCTTTTTAAAGTTGTTTGTTTTGTTGGAAGTTTTAATTATTACATTTCTTTTGTAGAATCATTTTAAGGACTTCCATTTACTAATACAAAATTATTATTACTATTATACAAAATTTCGACCAATTCATAAAATATTAAAAGAATATGGACTTTATATTTATTTTTTACTTTTCACTGTTTATGACTTAACTGTAATGTACAAATCTCCATTAATTCTAAACGAAATTCGAGATATTTCTAAGATTTTAATAATCGTTATTTTTGCATTTTCTATTAATACAAAGAAATGTTTTAGTTTTAAGGTTTTCATAGAAGTTTCTAATCTTTTGTATTTACCTATCGAAAAAATGAATTAAGGGTACCACCTTTTGATATGTATACATATTATTATGAAATATAATGTATATATATTTGTACATAGAAGGAGTACTATAATAGGATTAATGAAAAGTTCTCACTTTTTTATATTATTTTTATACAATTCATACTGTATGCAAAAAAGTTAAATAGATTTGCGTGATTCCTGTATATTTTATAGCTATTATGACTTTCTATATATAAAAAAATTGTTTTTTTTTTTTTTTTTTTTTAATTTTATGTTGTCGTTGGTTTATTATAGTTCTTATAAAACATGACATGCATAATTGGAGCGATTCCATATTTTTGTTGAATTTAATAAAACAAAAGAAAATGTAAAAAAAAAAAAAAAAAATCACAAAAATAAACAACATTTCGAATTGGGTTTTTAAAAAGCAAAAAAAAAAAAACAAATACAAAAAAGAGAGTACAAGGTCTAAACAAAACATGAAGGTACCTAATGTATATATATATATACAACCATGATTTATTTTTAAATATTGCTAAAAAAATATTTGACTAGAATTGTTGTACTTAGACTTGTTGTATTTAGTTACTATTACCATTTGTCTGTCAGTTTTGAACTACATACCTAAAGTTGATAACCTGTCAGTATTTCCTGATGATTCGTGCACTTAAGATACAACGCGATAGGCTTGCTAATTCTAAAAAGTTTTATTGTGCTAGAAAGTTTTATTCTGCCAGACGGCTTTATATATCTATAGATAAGAATGAATATATGTATATATATACAAAATGAAAAAAAAATCCCATTATTATACTTAATATGAGGCAACTAATTTAGAAGAGTAACTAACTAAACAATAATGAATATAAGTACATATATACCAAATGTACATTGACAATTCATTAAAATTTAAACGAAAAAGATAAAAATCAAAAAATTATTAAATCTGATTTCTGATGGCTTAAATAATTCTATTCAATGCTAAGTAGCATAGTAGTTTTAAGTATAAGTTAAAGACATGGGTTTTGGTTGGGACATGGTTCTACTTTTTAGACTGCAATCTGTTTTTCTTGATATGTCAAAATAGGGGTATTTTTTTAATTATATGCACCTTAGTATAAAAATAAATTATTTTTAAATTGTACATTTAAATTTAAATAAATAAAAAAATAAAAAAAAAAAAAATAATAAGAAAAAAAGTTCACAATTAGTTTTAAAGGAGCCAAAATCTACCAATACATCATAATAAAATATTATTATGATATTATATTAAAGTTTTTACTTTATATCTTTGCTAAAATCTAAGGCTATCACTTCAAATCTACTTTCAAGATTTTTTGTAATTTCTATTATATAGGGTAACACTTCATAACGTTTACTAAAATGACAGACTTTCTAACTTATTTGGGGTGCCCAAAATTTGAACCTTATTTAACATTACAGATTAGATTTCATGAAAGGGTACGATCCAACTTCCATTACTAGATTTGTATATTAAACTAACTGTTTTTTTTGTTGAAATTTGAAACTGTATTTTGAAAGCTTTTTTTTTTTTTGCAAAATATCTGAATAAAAATTTAAAAAAAAAATTATAAAATTATCTTATACAGAAAACAACAGTTATTATAATAACGGTAATCATTTTATTTTTATTATTTTTTCTTTTAATTTTAGTAACTGTTAGGTAATGTTTAATAGAATGCTGAAATGTTGAAAAACTTTTGACAGTTTGTTTTTTTTTTCTTTTTAAATTTGCTTGGAACATTTAAATAATGACGTTTATATAATGGCATAGCGTTGAAAAATTATAATAAATTACGTATACACATACATGTACATATATATATGTATATACATTGGAATAACTTACATACAATTATAATATCATAATTTATAAATATTTTAATATATTGTTGTATATATTATGTAGTATATACTATATATTATATAAATTGTAGTATATAAGTATTATATATTATATATAAATATTATAAATATGTATATACATAAGTTTCCTATACACACATTTTTTTTTTTTTACTAAAATTTCAATACCGGCACATGTTCATAAGTTTTTGTCGTAACAAAAATCAAGGTCGTATAAAGAATATACTTTTGTACTACTTCAACAGAATGCTTTGTATATTATATATATATATATATTATGTAATTTGGTATATAAAATAAAAAACAGGTGTATAAATATACTACTTATATATAATATGATTTCACAAATCAAGTCAGCATTGTGGTTATAACTTGTAAAAAGTCCTTTTATATGAAGTTTTTATTTTATTTATTTTTATTTTTTAAAAAATAAAAAAAAAAAAATAAAACAAAGAAAATGATTGCCCAAGTAGTAGTTTCAAAAACATATGCTCTCATAACAAAAAGATATCCTTAACTATGTTATATAATAATTAGTATGTGTTGGATTTTTTTTTTAATAGATAATGGCGTTACCAATCAATTGAAAATAATATAAAATTTATTAAGCATGTATTTCAAAAAAATTACAAATGTCTAATGAATGGATTTTATTTTTAAAATTAAAAGTTTCGTTCCAAAAAAAAAAAGAAAATAAAATAATCATGAATTTTCGAAAATTTGGGAAATTTAAATTTAAAAATTTGGCTCCATTCATCTGCTGGTTATGTAATTTGACCATAAATTATATTTAGTGGCAATAATGTACTAAAATATCCTTTCAAAAGAAAAATTTAAAATGTAAAAAACTTGATTTAACATACTCCAGTTAAAATGTTCGTAATGACCTTTATTTTTATTACGATTGCATAGATTAATAATGCCAATCAGGCAGCTCCGATAATTTTTTATTTTTGTAATTTTTGATTTGCATTGTCCTAGTTTCAAAATTATTTGTTTTTTTAGAGAAAATATTTTTTAATATATAAAAAGGACGAAATATAAAAAAAAAACAACTATAAACACTTTTAAATGCAATTCATTACTTATATGTGTTGGTATGAACATACATACGAACAAAAAAATAATGCAAAAATCAAATTTTAACAAAAAAGAAAATGTTTTTTTTTTTTTTTTGTTTAAAAAGGACTTGAAATCGTTTGTTTGAAAAATCACATTAAATTAATTTGTAACTTTTTAATACTCAAGCATGAAATTGAAATGGTAAATGAATGGAAAGTTTCCATAACAATTGAAAACTTTATTTTCATGGAAATAATGTTTTTTTTTTTTTATTTTTTTTTTAGTATTTATTTTTTGATGAGTTAAAAAAAATTTTTTTTTGTTTTTTGCAAAATTTATAAGGACATTAGAAATTTGTTTCCTAAAATTTGAGGAAAACTTGAAGCATATAAAATGAAATAATAAATTTAGTAATTAGGTTAAATTTTTAAGTGCAATTTTAATGGCTTTGGTAAACCTTTAAATTTAACAAATTAAACTGTAATGGAATTATGATACTTTTGTTAGTTTTTTTTTTAGAAGAATATATGGGTATCAAATTTAAAACACATACAATTTATTGTACATGTTATTTTATTCTTATTATATTTTTTAAGTCTTAAAATTGGTAATATGGGATATTTTTGAAGAGATACATTTATATAAGGAAACGTAAATCAAATTTTTTTTTTCCCTGTTATTATGCTTTTGATACTATATAGAAAAATTATATGTACTATTTTTATAAATGCATTATATAAAATTGATCTGATATTTATGATTGTTGTGTAGTATAATCGAGTAAAACAGTCTGCAAAAGGATTCAAAGTATTTGACAAGTAAAGGTTATCGAAATGTAATATTAATAGTTTGATTAATTGTTTAATTTAAGGTACAGTCTCCTATTACCGGTATATTAAAGATTTTTTTTTTTTTTTTTAATTTTGCCTATCAAATTTAATTTGAAATTATAAGTAATTCTAATAAAAAATGGATTTTATTAAATACTGAACTTTTAGAATCGCATTTTTAAATACAAATTTCCAGTCAAAATAACTTTTTGATATTTTGCAAATTTTAACAGATTATCCGAATGATCCTTTAATCGGGACTTTAATTATTAAAATTTATAAAAATCATATAACCTCATATTATGTGATTAATTGAAAACTAAAAAATATTACTTATTATATTTTGTAAGAGACTGTGCTTCTTTATTAGTCTTTAGTGAGTCTTTATTAAAAGTGTTAATGCCTTTTTTATAGGCAAAATAAAAACAGATATAATTTAAAATTTATTCAGTGCAGAAAGAGATAGACTAGTCAAGTGGACTAGTGAAACGCGGGATTTTATTGTTTATTTTTTTGCTTATGTCCTTAATTAGACTTTTAAATTTTTAAATAAAACATTTTATTTTTTAATTTTAATTTTATTTTTATATTTATTAGTATACATATTTGATTTTTCTAATTCAAAAACAAAATTTGCTATACTACTTTAAATCCTACGTATGGCTAACGAATTTGTTTAGATCTAACAATTTTGTTTTGGAAGGAATCAAATTTTAGTTTTTGATTAATTTATTAATTTAGATTTTTTATCAAAGAGATATTATGGTAGTTTTACATTATAGTATAATATAATCAGTATATTGGAAAATTTTTTTCATATTAAAACTAAAAATCTATTTAACTAATAAAAATTACCTTTAATTACCTACCTTTTTTAAATCGTGTCTTTTAGTATACAATACAATATTGGAATGTAATGAATATACTCAATATATTTAAACTTATCCAAATATAGCAAGGTCTCAAAAGGCACAAACTCTGTACTTATAGACAGTTTTTAATGTACACCTCATTTACATGCCAGGAATATCTAAAACTAAATAATGAATTTTAATAATACTTTTGACATTATTTGTAACATGCTTATTGCTTAGTAATAAAATATAAAGTAATAAAAAATTATATATGAAAAATTTCGCGCCAAAATTTAAGCTTTCGTTTTTTTTTTGAAAATTTGAAAAAAAATTGTACCGATAACAGGTTATATAACGGTAATTGGCATTTTTACTAATTTGTAATTGTTGAAAATCTAGCATAAATTTCTCAAGCAATTGTGTAAATGTTTTAGTGATATGATAAAATCTAATTTGGTACAAATCTAACATGAAATTTAAATTATTGGCATGAATATAAAAAAAATATAGATAATACGATATTTAATTTAAATAATTAAAGTAAAAAGTTAGATGATATTAAATTGAGTAACATCTAATATAGGATTTATTTCTTTTATTAAAGCTGACTTTTAAATTAACTATAGAATCATTTGAAACTTCTCGTATTAAAAATAGTTTTTATATTAAAATTATGTAATGTTTAAAATGTTCATTACAATTATCTTTAATTAAAAAATTGTTTTTTTCTTTATATTTATTTTTTTTTACTCTAATTAAATTATTTCCTAAATAACATAATAATATCCCCATTCATTACTTATCGTTTTTAATTAACATCACAAAGTTTCAACTGCTTTCACGTGCTTTTGACGAATCATATAATAATCATAACATTATTTTTCTTATATATACTTACGGATGATTGTAGGTTACTTTTTCTTACCTTTATTATATAGTTATTATAAATTTTTTTTATGTATTTTTTGTACTGCTGCATTATACTTAAAATGCTTTGAGTTACCTTATGGGCATTTTAATTTCTTTCTCTCAATTCTTTTACGTATCTTTTGGGAAATGAAAAAAAAAAAAAAATAATTAACAAAAAACGTGGTAAAATATACAGTTACTCTGGTCTACTCTACAGATATACATATAATATATAAATGTTGAACACTTTGTAAGTAATATTTAATACATTTTTTTGTTATTTTTTGTTTTTTTTTGTTTATTTCTTTGTTACATTGAAAGGGCATCCATTCTTTCATGCGCTTAAGTGTTTAAGAATCATTATATTCAAGTGTCTCATAATAATTTGGATCAGAAGGATAAAAAACGTTTACTTTGCCTCTTAAAATAAGATGAAAAAAAAAAAAAAAAAAAATGTCCAAGGTGCATTATGAATTTTTAAATTCTAAAAAAAAAAAAAAAAAAAAGTAGAAAATAAAAACAGTATAATATTTTTCAACAAAAGATTTTAAATAATGAATGATGAATATTAATGTTATGTTGATGTAAAGATAAATATTAAAATTATTTATACCATTCACAATTTTTAGGGTAAGATCTATACAATCCTTAATTTTTTCTTTTAACAAATGAATAATATTTTTATGATAGATGTGTTTTTAATTTTCTTGAGTCAAATTCTTTATAGCTCGAATTTTAACAATTAATTTGTTGACTGTTCTTTTACTAACGTATACTAATTTATCAATTTATTTTTGAGGTCTTCTTCCTTAAATTTTATCAGATTTGTTTTTATGAAATTCTTTTCAACTTCTTGTAGTATTTCATTTGTATTTGGTAAACTAAACGCCTTAATATATGCAATTTTAGTTATCAATAATAAAAATAATAATATTTTACTTTAAATGTGGCGTGTGGTAAGCGTGTGGCGTATTAACCGAAGGAGTGTGGGGGGTTCGATCCCTGCACAGGTTGTAATTGTTTTTTCTTTACATAACCCCCCTTACGACCAAATATAATGTTAATATATAGTATATAATATAAACAAAATAAATAATATTAGTATATAATTTAATAATAGTATAAAAAGCTATAATGCCCTTTGTAGCCGATGGTTCAATAACATTGCAGTACATTTATGTATGTAATATTAATATAAATTAATAAATAAATACTTTAAATTGTTATATATCTTGTAAGTTTAAAAGAAAAATTGTTATATCTTAGGCGCCTCCGTGGTCTAGTGATTAAGATCGTGGCTTATTAACGAAGTCAGAGCTGGTTTAAATCCTGCATAGGTAGCAAATTTTATTAGCTAAAAACAAATCTCCTGCCAATATACTGTAAATAAATATATATATGTATGTATGCATAAACAAAATAAATAATATTACTTAGTGTATATTATATTCGACCTATAATGGCCTTCGTGGCCGATGGTTTTCTAATATTGCATTATCCTATATGATTATTAATAGAAATATAAATAAATAAATAAATTATTGTATCTCTATAAATTAAATTTCAAGAGGTGTGAAATTTGAGCTGAGATCTCAGCTGTTTTCTTTCCAAACTTATTTTTTTTTTCATTTTGTTTTTTAAATTTCATATTTAATTAACTTAAAAACTCACTTTTTTATATCTAATACAGATGAACAAAACAAAAAAAATATGGTATTCTTAACATTTAATGATAATTAAAATACCTTTCAAAATATATATCTTAAGATTTTTATGCTGTATCAAAATAATACAAAAAAAAAAAAAATAAAAAAAATTGAAATAAAAAATTCAGTGATTCCTTTAAGCTACTTTTTTGCGTTAGTGCGTCATATTCTAGTCATTTATTATTATTGTTTTTTTTTTTTTTTTTGTTTTTTTTTGGTATCTTGAGATATAATTTTATTCTTCACTCATTTTAATTGTCAGTGTAATAATGTGTTCAGGTTGGCATCAGGTTAAGATATAACCGTATAATAGATTATAAGTTATTACAAGAGCAGTTTTGTTAGTTTTTATTGTATGACAAAACGTGTTCTATCATAAGTTTTATATTTTCATTTGAAATATATTACATGTATGTATTGTATGACAAAAATATATTTGTAGTTTAGTTATGTATATATATCCATCAGATACCAGTAAATTTAAATATAAATAAGTTACAATCCAAATTGATCTTATCTTATGTACTTAATGTGTACTGTGAAAGGGAATCAAATGCTATATAATATAAGGTCTTTATTTTTTCTGATCTTATTTTTAAAAAGTAACTAATTTGTTTTTTTGTAAAGTTCTTAATTTTCTTATTTAAATTTTTTATGTTGAATTTATGCTGCTGCTGTTCTTTGATAAATAAACAAAGTAAATAAGAAAGAAAATATATGTATTAACTACTATTTTTTTTTTATAATTATTCTTAAAAACTTACCTTTTGTTTGTCTATACAGTGTTTTTTTAATTTATTTTTATTACAATTCAATAGAATTATTAATAAATTTTTTTTATTCTCTTTTTTTCAGGTAAGTGGACATGTCATGGCTTAATAAATATATATATTTTTGTAGAGCATGTGGAATATTAAGTAAATAGATTTAAAAAAAAAAAAAAACACCTGCATGGAATTGTACCTATATTTTTCCGAAAAATTCAAATGTAAGTATTAGGTTGGTATTTAATAGGTTTTTCATATTTTTCAATTACTTGTGGTAATATTAAGGTAAAAAAATGCGTTTAAAATATTGAAATACAATTACAATATAAATTCAATGTATATAGCATTTAATTTTATGTTGTTTTATGCTTAATAATTATTTAGGTTAAGAGTGTAGGTCTTAAACAAATCGTTTCAAAAGAAATTAAAAAAATTAATTTATTTGTTCGATTTATTTTTTAATGTAAGAGCAAAATATATGTAAAGAAAGTTATTAAAAATATTTGTTTTAATTGGTTTTTAAATTTTTATTACATTTATTTAATTATAAGTTAAAATTTTAATTTAAATAGAAGTTGATTATTCCAAAACAGTTATAGTTAAAATAGCACTGTCAAGGAAATTTCAAAAATATCGGTATAAATAAATTCTGTGCTTGTAATTTTAGTTTAGAGACAATTACGGTAATTTTAGACAATATTTTTAGAACTGTGTAAGAGTTTTAAGTATAATAAGTTAGTAGTAGCACCAGTTTTCACAACCTTTGCATTAAATCTGTTAAAAACGTTTTACGAAACTATAAGAAGTGACAAAAAGGACATTTTTTTTATTTATCGTTTTTTCTTAATTTTTTTTTTGTAAGGGAGGTGGAAATTTCAAATACATCAAGAACTCTCGTTTGGTAGTGTCAGATTCCTACTGGCTAAACCTACCTCGTCTTTTAGCCAATATAATTGGATAAAACCCCTAATTACTAACGTAGTAATATTGGCAAAGGAGGAGGTGTGGGAGAGGATAAAACAAACATGTGAAAAGATTGGACAAGGATTCGGAAACATTGAATTGGGAGTGAGAGTGTAAGGGGACAATAAATCAGCCTATTATTATTAATATTTTACTATCAGTGACAGTAGCCATCAACAGTTACAACATGCAGTGATATATATAACATATTTCGGCATGAGGTAATAATTCAAGACAAACAACCCCAATGTTACTGTAACAGCTATTATTAGTATTAGTATTGATATTAATTATTAATATTATTATTATTACAATACAGTGTCAGGACCATCAGTGAATTACAACATACTGTAGTATATAAGACCTTCTTGCATGATGTAACTTTCGTTGTATGGTTTTTTTCTAGAGCATAACTATAAGTATACGTTAAATGACATGTGTTTAGACTCTATTCTTTAGTATCTAGGCGCTATTTAAGTATATGAATATTTACACAATTACTTTTAATGCACACAGTTTATGTCCAAACTTGGTATAAAATAAAATATGAACTGCTGAATTTTTTGTTAGTTTCACGAAAATTTTATGCAACATTTTCCATTAATTTGTTTTTTTCTTTTGCAACCTTTTCTCTATAGTTTTTATATTTTTCAATATTTTTTTTTTGCTTCTCATCTGTCTCGCTTTTTTATTACCATACTTTTACTTTACTTTTTATTAGTTTTCATAGATATAAAGAAGTTAAAAGTTATTAAAACTATTTTAAAAAATATTCGTTAATTATATATTTATGAATATTAACCAATTCACTTTCGTGTAGCAAGACAAGGAAGCGGAGCACAAATGGTTTTTAATTGGGTTCTAAAAATGATTGTAATTAAGTTAATAGGGTAATAAAAAAGAAGGTTATTACTTATTATTTTTTGATGGATAAAAAAAATATTAAAAAGATTAGTATTACAAATTTATTTTATGTTATTCAACACTATATTTTTAACGGTTAATTGACACTATAGAATATTTTTCTTAAAAATTAAATTATTTAAAATGTTAAAGGAATTGTTACTTAGATTTGTTTTCCGAATCCATAAGATATTATATATACGTTTTTTACTTTAAGAGAATGAATTTCTACTTTAAGCGCAAGTTTTTTGTTTTAAAGTCAAGTATGTATTTTTATTTTAAATGCAAATTTTAATTTTTAAGTGCAAGTATTTCCTTTTCTAATGCAAACTTTTGTTTTTACAAAACAACCGTAATTCAAAGGAAGGCGGATTGACCTTAAAATTATTTTTAACCAACTATATTTAATGTGTCGAGTTGTAGAGAAGAATTTGATAGTTGTTAAAAGAATAACTTAAAATTTTTGTTCTGCGAATCGGGTTAGAAAACAGCATGGTAATCCGAAAAAAAATTTATTACTTTTGTAAAATAATGAATCCTTTGTAAAATAACCTAAATTTCAACACTGGTTGGTTTGATTTAAAAAAATTTTATAATTTTCCAGCTTTTTTTCTTTATTTTTTTTTTTTCTTTTTAGTTTTTTAAATTTTTATGCTGAATAAAAATTCTTTCTTCAATAGATTTGCTTTCTTTTTCGTCTTTTATTATTTATTTTTTTTTTTTTTAAATAAATTTTTTTTTTTTTTCACCCTGAAGAAGATCGCAAGGGAAACAAAATCCAAAAAATGTTATAAAATATTCACTAGGATGTATGCAGAAAAAGTCAATTTCCTCGTTTCGATATTTTTTTCTTCGTTAAGAGATTTTTAGATATTTTAACTGTATATAGTCAAGTGTTTGTTTTATTCTTTTTGTTAAGTTTTCCTTCACATTTAATACATAAATTTTTGTTTTTTTCTTACTATTAAATTTTAAAAGGTATTTAAAAAAGTTTTTTTTTTTTGGTTTTTATAACGAAGGAAAATAAAAAAATCCGGGGCGTAACATATAAAGAACGATTAAGGCAGTGTTAGTCTTTTTAATTTTAATTAAAATAACATTTAAATTAAGAAAACCAAAACTATGCAATGGGATCATTATGTATTCTGTGCTTTTCAATTGATATCGAATTTTTAGAAATATTTTGAAAATGTTAGGTACATATTTAAAAGCGATTGAATGAAAACTGAGTATATTATTTTCTTTCGATTAGCTGTTACCCAAGTTTGTTTTGAAATTTGCTACAAACAAAATTTAATAAAAATGATATTATGTTTCTTATGATCCTTAATATGATAGATTAGCATCTATTAAGGCGTTAAAATTGCCTTTTGAAATATTAACTCCAAATTCTTTTAAATCTCTAAAAGTATTTTTTAAAAAGAGGGGTTTAAATGCTTTTTTCATGCTGAGACTTTTTTAAAAAAAAAAGGGGTTTAAATGCATTTTTCAATGCTGAGACTTTTTTTTAAAAAAAAAAAGCGGTTTAAATGCTTTTTTCAATTCTGTATCAAAACATCGTTACTTGGTTATTATTAGATTAAAAGCAGGGTGATTTAAAAATTAGGTTACATTTTTTCTTTTGAAAATTATTTTCTGTATGACTCTTTTTAAATTTATTTATTTTTATGGATTCGACTGTTTTTCTAGCTGCTTTGGTCCCTGATTTATTCCAAATAGTTGGTTCTCATTTCTAAAATGGAATCGACTGATTTTGTAGGTTTTATGGTCCCTGATTTGTACCAAATACTTAGTAGGTTTTCAGTTTTAATAGTTTCATTTCTGATTCATATGAATTAAAGCAGACGATTTTCGGCTCACATGAGCATATTTTCATAAATAAGCGATTTTAATAAATATTTTAAATTATTAAATTATTTAAATTATATTTATTTTGTTTATAAATATTTATTTATTTTTGAATTTTTTATTGTAAACAGGACCATATATTAAAATAAAGCATATCAAAATCCAAATAATCCCAAAATTTCGAAAAAAAAAAAATATTTATAGCCATATTTTTTAGGAAAAACAAACCACTTGTTGTTTCAAAAAATTGATTAGTTAGTAGAGGTTTTGGAGTGCTGATCTCATTAATTAGTGAACTTTTTATGTTAAAACCTTTATCTATAACAAAATAATTAAGAGGCATTTTGTAGTATATAAAATTTTAATGCGGGGCCTCGGTGACCCAATAGGTAAGAGCGTATAAAATACGCTGTAAACACCGAGGGAGTGTGAGAGTCGTAAGAGTTATCCCCCCGTACAACATTTACAGCCACGCATGAACAGGAAAGGCTGTGTAATTTCGTGTCCACATTTATATGGCAGAGAAATTCATAAAAAAAAAAAAAAAATAACATAAAAGTTCCAATATCTCAAAAACGATTAATAATAGACCACCTCCCCTCTAATACAATTTTTTTTTTTTTAAGTTTTAGTCTAGGAATCACCTCCTGAAATATTTGCACTCTTATGTAGAACCTCTTATATTATATATATAGTGGGTACGGTAGACTTGACAATTTTCATTCACAACTGGACATTTAATCATTGGACATTTCGCAAAAAAAAAAACAACTTAACAAAAAGACATTTAGCAACATATTTGTTAAGTGAAAGTTGCCAACTGGGCGGTTTCCATTTATAGAAATATGAATTTGGTATTAATATTTTCAACCGGTAATATTATTTTCTTAATGGCTCTGATTCCAAACAGAACCTTCATAGAAGCTCACTATATTTATTTATTACAACCCGAGGAGTTGAAAGATTTAATTTGAATTTTAATTTTTGTATAAACAAATACGAATGCGTTCAGATTATGAAGAAAAGAAATTTGATTATCATTAGAATACATGGATTTCGTAATAAGATTTTTTTCTTTTAAGATTTAAAAAAAAAAGTAGATTCCATTTGTAGATTACGGAAGTTTAACACATAATGTGCATTTCATTTCGTTTTTATTTTTTAAAAGTTATATCAGTTTCGACACGTCACTGGTGAGAAAAGAAAATTGTTTTTTTTTTTTCTTAATAAATTTTTGAAAAGTAAGAAAAACAAACATTAACATACTTTATAACATTTGAATTCAATATGAAATGGTATAAAAAATTTTATTTGGAAGTAAAGGTGGTGTCCTTCTTTTTTTTACATTATTTTGTACGTATAGAATATCTGTATTTCTTTAAAAGGAATTTTTTACATTAAGGAAATCGAGTTTATTCTATAGGAGTGTATGTTTACACAAACAAAACAAGAGAAGAAAAAAAAAACTTATTTTTTTTTTATTTTGTAGGTAGGTGATTTTTTTTTTTTTTTTAACTTTTAAAATGAAAGAATGTTTTCGGTTTTTTTTTTACTAAGGATTTTATTTAAAATTTATAGGTTATGTTTGCTTTATACTTGTATTAAAATGTATATTACTGTATTGTATATAAGGGAGGTAATGTAATGAACGATTTTTTTTTGTCATTTTGTACAAAATTGATTTAAATAACTGATTGTCTGTTTTTTTTGTTGTTATTGTTTTTTTTTTTCTTATGATATAAATTTATGTCAGATTTATATGCAATTAAATTGCACGTTGAAAGTATTAAATCATACCATTGTATTGAAAAACTAATTTTAAAAATGGATTTTTATATACTGATGAAATAATATAGGGTTTTCCAATTTGAGTGATATGATTTCTTTTCAAAAAAAAAACACACTAATTGTTAAGGAAATTCAAATGTTTTTTATTTAATGTAAAGTACAATCGATACAATTAAATTCTGGATAAAACGTCATTCAAATGGCCCCACAAGAAATAGTCTAAATCCATTCCAGCCATTCAAGGTCACAATTTCTTGAAATAATCGAATCTCCAAACTTTTCTCACAATAATTCGGTTGTTGCACGTGCTGTGTGGCACGTAGTCCCGTTTTGTTGGAACCAGATGTTGTCAAGATCAACTTCTTCCAATTTCGGCCATAAAAAGTTGGTTATCATCGATCTATACCGCTCTCCATTGACAGTAACGGTGTTAGCTTCATTTCGAAAGAAGTACGGACCAATGATTCCACCAGACCAAAAACCACACCAAACTTAGGTTAATATAGGTGGTCAATTTAGGTGAATGTAATGGTTGTTCATGAATAATTTGTGATTTTCTTCGCACCAGAATCGACAGTTTTGTTATGACATACGACTTGATTTAGGGGAAAAAGTGAATTGAAAATTGGGTTGTATATGGGTTGGGTTGTATAAATCAATACCCTATACCCTATATATTGGGTTGTATAAATCAATACCCTGTATATGGTATTGATTTGTTAAATGTATAATTTTTTTTAGTATATATATACAGGCATTTTTTAGGCTATTAAAATCTTGATATTTGTTCGAACTTATATAATTGTTAGTATATTATTTTATAGATTGTTAAAAATTTTTTTTTAATGCTGATTGTTGTACCCAGTTTAATATACAAATAATTTGAAATAAAAATCTTGAAATTAATTCAATATCTTTAAATAAATATTTTATTCTTTTTCAATAATTTAATTTCGTTTTTTTTTTCTTATTTTTCAATTAAAAACTGAAACTCAACAAAAATAAATTAAAATTTAACATTTGTGTTAATTTGAATTTTTTAAGGACTTATAAAAAAGTTTTTCTTTTTTTTTATTTTCAGTGTAAAAAAAATATGTACTTATTACATAAAAGAAAAAGAAGCTTTATAAAACATGGTCATATTTATATAAAGTTTTTTTTTTTCTTTAGTCCTTAACCTGTTTTTAGATTTGGCAATTTATCTTTTGACCTAAAACAACAAATAGTAGAAATAAATAATTTTTATTGTACTTTTATTATTTTTTAAATGTAAAAATAAAATTAAAAATTAACATTATTATGTTCTCTTTAAAAATTATTTGTTTATCATAGTATTATAGTAGAAATATTGGGCCGTTGGTATAATAATCAGTTCCCGGAAATAATCTCCCAAACAAAAATGAAATAATACCGCGAAATTTGTATGGGAAATAACGCAGCCACAAGTGAAATTACATCGCAAAAGTTGAGTCGTTATTTCATGTTTTTGCGGTTTTATTTAATTTTGTTTTTGGCGCCTTATTTTATATATGTAATAATAACACCCCCCCCCCCTTCCCCCAAACAATTATATTTTGGGAATTATTTAATTATTTTAGGGGATTATTTCATTTTAATAATTATGAAGAGAGCTTAATTCAAAATCACGCATATATAATATATAAATTATATAAGTATGTATTCTGAAAAAAGGAAATACCTTGATTTTGAATCTAACTTTAAAATCACTCCTAACCCAAAATTTCATATATACATATATGTTAATATTAATATAATATCGTGTTCTGGGAAGAGGGAATATCCTGATTTCGTAGCCAACTTAAAAATCTCTCATATTTTTCGGGATTATTTCATTTTAATTTGCGGGGGTTATTTCATTTTATTGCGGAGAATATTTCATTTTGAATTTGGAGTGTTATTTCATAATGAAATAATCCTCAATTTTTTTTGGTGTTATTTAATTTTTTCTTATGGGATTATTTTTTGCGGGACTATTTCCGGTAGTCATAGTGATCGGACAACAGAATTTCGAAAAGTATTTTCTAATAGGTATACTTAGGAGTACAAGAGAAACAACGTTTACTCCTTTACTCAGTAAAGTTCAATATTTTCAAATAAAACAAAATTCTTTTAATAATTGCAATGCAATTTGTTTCTATTGACAGGTATTTAAAATATCACGAAATAAAAACAAAAATTAAAAAAAAATTTAATTTATTTTGAAAAAGAATTTTTCTATAAATCTTGTTTTATTCAGCATGATGCACTTTCTATTCTTCAAAAACAAAAAAAAACAAAAAAAATAATAAAAACAATATTTAAATAGAAGATTGGTTCAACCTTTTCGTTATATTTTTCTTCTTCTTTTGATTAATTTTATACTAAGTATATAACATGAATTTCCATCAGGTTTTCCCTCAGAGTTTTAACAATTTTCTTTTAACAACCATGTATTTGTCATCTTGGAATTTTGTTATATGTATACATATATATAAGTATTAAATAAGTAATGAATGTAACACTTCTGGAAGCTATTGACCCACTTACAAGTAAAAATATTGTATTTTATTGCATACATTTTTCTTTTTAGTTGGTTGTTTGTTATTGTTGTGTTTTTTTTTTTTATTTTGTGTATTTTTCCCGCTGCTGTTGTCATTTTTCTTTTTTTCTTTAAGATGTTTTCACTTAACCGTCATTATATTAACAAAAATGTACACATGTATATACATGTGTAATTGTGGAAAACTTTGTAGATCTTAATGATTAGCTATTTTTTTTTTTTTTTTATTAATAAAACTTTATTATAAATATTAAAGAATTTTGCGCTTCAACTCTTAACCTAGATTTTTATTTTTTACTTTCTTGTTTGTTGTATGGTAAAAGGAAAGTATTGAAATCATGAAAAAATTATACTTTTGATCTTGTTTAGGTAAAGAGTAAAAATTTTAAAATTGCTCTAATTAAATGCATTTTTTTTTTTTTTTGAAGTAAGATGGAAAAACATCCTTAAAAAGTCAGCCAGAAGAGTTGCGTAAAGTTGCGTTAGATAGTGTTAAACTTCAAACAAACAAAATGTAAATTTTTTCCGACCAAATTTTAGTATGGATGAATTGAATTTAATACAAAATATATTCAAGTTGGTTTTCGGGATAAGAATTCATGGGATTTGGGAAAATTTGAGAATTATGGAGAATGGAGAAGAAGAACATGAGTTACATATTTTCTGTAACTTTTAAATTTAATTTACTTTTTTTTTTTTCCTCTATATAATTTCTAAATTTCAGAGCCTTTCCTTTTTAGACGTGACTGTAAATGTCGTGAGGAGGGATTATTTTTACGATGTGTGTGGGATTAAAAACCACACTCTCTCGGTGTTAAATATTTAGCGTATTTCATACAGTCTTAACCACGAGGCCCAATATTTTTGTTTAGTTATTGAATTGTTATTATAAACGAGTATATGAAAATGTCAAGTATTAAATCATGTCGAAATTTTAAATTTTAATTTAAAAAAAAAAAAAAAATACAAAGAGATTAATTCGCTTCGTGATCTTCTACCGGAAATGAAATGTATTGGTGATTCTGTACATCAGGATGAAATTAATGACTGATTATAATTTTTTTAATTACATAATCAAATATTTGTAAATAAAAATTAATATTATTTTACATTTTGTATATAAACTTAAATACAACTATAGAATATAATAGCTATTAAATTATTCAGGTTATTCTAAAAATTACGAAATTCTGTTTTAGTTATTTTAATGTAATTATTTATTTTGTCTTTATTTGATTTATTGACTTCCATTAGTAAGAACTTCAATCAGTAGACGTTCATATTTTTTATTTAAAATAATATTAAAAGTAGTTCAAAACCCTTTATGTATAAAATTTAATGGGTAAATCTTATAGCTTGTTCTTGTAATCTCCATATAAGTATTAAATTCCCATTAACCCAACATTAATGATTTAATTAATTCTTATCTCGAAACCCAAACCTCATACAAAAAATAATTACGAAAATACGGCCCTCCAAAGTTTAAAAATAGGACTACAAAATGTTGTAATATGGCTACAAAATGTTTCAGTTCCGATGAATATATTTTAAATCTAAAAATATCAAATGACAGAAACTTTTCAAACTTTATAAATAATTATTTTACACTTAAGTATGTCAATTTAGCAAAATTTTATTGTAATAATATTAATTTGTGTTTCCGTCCTTTTTAAGCCAAAAAGTTGAAATTTTATACGAGGAGATTGTAAGAAATATCTCACGAAAATTGGCATAACTTCAGAAATTTTGTTTTGGACTTTTCTCTGTTGAAAAGCTGTTATTGTTCAAAAATTGAAAAATCTTTAGCTCGAAAATGCTTTTATTGTCTTTTTTAAAATCTCTGACTGTCAAAACGTTTGGTTTTTCATAACGCTTCGGTTTTTTAATGGCATTAACATTAAATGTAAATATAATGAAAATGTTTTTTTGTTTAAAATGCCTCTAATGCTAAAATAAAATTGTAATAATGATACCTAAATATTATTTTTTAAACATCATATTTATTTTAACTAAAACAAGGTAGAATGTAAACCAACGGTTTTAAAAGCGCACATTTCCAAAACTCAATAAAAACTGTTTAGAAGTGTGATTTGCACAAAAATTTCATGTAATAAGAAAAAATGTGAAAATAGGACATTTTTGAAATTTTGAGGGGCCGTAATTCCGAAATGCTATATAACTAAAAAAAGCCGTTAACACACGTAAAAATATATTATTGAACCTTTAATTTTCATGTCTTGCCGAAGAAAAATTTTTACAGGTGCCTAAGTTACAGGTGTCTAAAAATAGCAAATTTTCAATTTTAGAGGCGTTATAACTCTTAAAGAGGGGCCGCTACCAAAAAATTTTCTGAGGAAACTTATACTAATTCTAAAAGTTCTTTCTTGTCTCAAAATTTCATGTTCCTATTTAAAGGCGTGCCGGAGTTATGAAAAAATGTGATATGCAAATGCAAATGCATGCAAAATGTGGTATTCAGATAACGGTAAATTTAAATAGTAAATTACAAAATATTACATAATTTTGATACTGTTTTATATAAATAATAAAATTTTCGATCTTCTGGCGGTTTTAGATTGTAAAACTAGTACGCAGAGCCTGAGATATATACATCTGAAAATGGGGCTTTTTCGAAATTTTGAAGATCTGCAACTTTGGAACCCTCTACAACTAAAATAAACCTTTAACACACGTAAAAATATATTACTGTAGCTTTAATTTTTATATCTTGCAGAAGTAAAATATGTACAGGTTCCTAAGTTACAGGTGTTTAAAAATAGCAAATTTTCAATTTTTAAGCCCTAATAGCTCATAAACAGGGGGTGGTCCAAAAAAATTTTCTGATCAAACTTATACTAATTCTAAAAGTTCTTTCTTGCCTCAAAATTTCAAGCCTCTATCTAGAAGCGTATCGGAGTTATGAAAGGAGAAAAATCATGCAAAATTTGGTTTTCACATAACGGTAAATTTAAATACTAAATTTAAAAAAAATGTGTAATTTTGATATTAATTTACAAAGATAAAAGAAATACCTGTCGAATGACGTTTTCAGATTGAAAAAATCTTAAGCAGAACATAGATATATGCATTTAAAAATAGGGCTTTTTCAAAGTTTGAAGGGCTGTAGCTCCGTAATGGGTGGGAGTGAAAGCTTTTTCAAACATGAAAAAGTTGTTCCACAACATTATTTTTTTTTTGAGACCTTTTTTTTTTGGTTATAAAGTTTTTTCTCTATCTTTAACGGTGTAGAAGTTTTGTAAACAGACGGACGGACGGACAGAGTAAAACTAATAAGCACATTTTTTCAAAATTTTTTTAGAAATGTGCTAAAAACAATGGAAGGAATGCATGCATCGTGTGTATATATTATTGTTATGTGCGTTACTGTGTGCATTGTATGTATATTTACTTTAAATTTTTATTTTTTAGGAAATATAAATGTATATATTGTATAAACCAGTGTGTATATAATATTATTACGAAAAGTATGAATATAGGTATTATTATTTATTGACAAAACAAAATCTCATTTTAAATAGAGTATAGAGTAGTAAAATGTCCACTAATACTATCAAATGATTGAAGAAATTTCATAGTAAAAAGTATATATGAAGTTGAACCTCTTTCTATTATCTTTACTCAATGCTACAATTTAAATAATTTACAATTTTATTTCTGAGTGATGGCTACGCTACGTTCATTTTGCTTAAAGAGTAAAATTGTCACAACTTTGGCAATTAAAGATAGTTCACATTATCATTTTTAGTACCAAAAACAAATCCATGTGTACATTAGAACGAACGAATTTTTTTTGCGTTATTTCAAATTTAATTTTCACATTGAATGAAATGTTTTGTAAATATGGTATTTAAAAAGTATTTCAAAACAAATGTTAAATAAAATTAATTTTAAAACCTAATAATATTATTTGAAAAGTGCATTATTGTGCACTTTCATTTTATGTGTAAAAATCATTTTTTATTAGATTTATTTTGAAAATTATTTTGTATAAATATGATGTTGTTACAGGCATATAATTTCCGGACAATCAACAAAAGTTGATCATCTATTAAAATTTATCGCACAATATAATAATTTCATACAGTATAGTATGTATGTTTGTAATTAATTTATAATTAATTTTAACAATTTCATTGAACTTTAATTGCATACATTTTAATTACATTTTTTTTTTTTTTTCTTGAATTTTTATAATTTGCATTTCAAATATAAAATTTTTAATGCTTCAGTGATCTGTGAAGGTAAATGTAAATTTAATTATTTGTTTTTATGGGTGTAATATTTTTTTTTTAAGCCTGTGATTAAATGTTTTTAGTTAGTTTTTCCTTGATTTATCTTGGAATTTATCCAATAAAAAAAAAAAAATCTAAAGTTTTTCTTTGGAAAATATAAGGAAAATACAAATGTTTTTCTTTATTATTTTCACAAATAAAGTGGTAAAAATCAATTAATGTATATGTCAATTGTTTTATTATCGTGTCACTTTAGAAATTTATTGTGGGACTGACTATTATAGTAAAGAGGTAAAACATTGTCAATTATTAAAAAGTGTTATTGTACGAATTTGTATGAAAATTGTTTATTGTATGAACAATTTTTTTTTTTTACAATAACTAAATGTAATTTCTCACCATTTAATTACTTAAATAGCCCGGTATTATAATATCATATAAATTTTATTTATTTTTTTTAAATTGCAACAGAAAAAAAAAGAAAAAAATAACAAAAAATAAATTAAGTTTTTATTTGTATTTTTTATTTTGCAATTGCGAATTTATTATGCAATATATATACGTATGAATAATAATAGCGATAATATATGTATGTACATATGGTGGGTTAAAAGTTTTATATTTTGCATTTAAATGAGAATTAATTTTCATATATTAAAAACATAATTGAAAATTCGAAAAACTATCGTTTAAAGTTGACAACGCAAAAAAGGGGCAAGTTGACAATTCATTTATGGGTTGAATTCTGTTTTGTGAAGATATTAAGTTGTACAATGTTTTTTGTTTTTGTTTTATATATTTATAACAGTATATAATATTAAATATAACAATATTCATTTTTTATAGGATGCTAGCCTTAGCTGTTAGACAGCTATAATTATGCAAATGTATTTTAAAAGATATAATTCCTAACTATTAACCATATGCTTGCTTATATATTATTATGTATATAAAAAACAAAAATTCACATAGTTAAAAACTATTAAAAAAACTGTAATACTTAGTTATAATTCTTATCATATTTTTTTTTAATTCAAAATATATATATATTTTTTTTTTAAATTTTTAATATTTTCAATAGATATCAATTCATTTGTAATTCATTATAGGATTTTAACATTTTATTTAATATAAAATTATGTTTTATTTCATTATTAACAATCTTGTATGCTATTATACAGGGTGTTTTAAAAATAATGTTCGTAAATTCAAGGAATGATTTTTGATCGTTAAAACAAATAAAAAATGCTTTGCTAAAGGAAAGTCTATTTCCAAATGGTAACAGTAGGGTTAAAATTTGTGTGTTTATTAAATAAAATGGATGGAAATAATTGTTTTTATAATAAAAAATTTAATAAAGTTTTAATTTAAACGGTAATAGTTATCTCATGATAATGAATAGTTTTACATATGAAACTGCAGTCGAAAGGACATCAGGTTGATTCTTATATATATATATTTTTAATATGTAGGAAATTTTATGTTCCAATATGTCGAAAAACGATAAAAATAGATCCTTCTTATTAAGACATTTTTTATTTGTTTTATAACCTTCCTAATCATCCTCTGAAGTTACGAAACTTATTCTGGGGACAATCTATATATGTAGTTCCTTTTTACAAAAATTTTGAACTGATCTGAAATATAGAATGTTTGTTGAAAAATTCATTTATTAACCCAATACATAAGAAAAGGCTCGTTGCGGTGTAAGCAATTCTAGACCCATTGCTAAACTGTCAACTATTCTCAAATTATTTTTTTGCTCCTCTTTCGTTGATTATTGTCAACCATTTATTCTACTAGAACAACATGCTTTCCAAAATGGTACATCCACAGTTACTAATATGACTGAATTCGTCAATGACTATGAGATTTTAAATACAATGGAAACTAAAAAAAAAATTAATGTGGTATTTACTGATATCTGTAAGGCATTTGATCTCCTATAAAATTATCCTTCAAAAGCATAAAGCGGTAGAGTTTTCAAGTCATAGCCTTAAATGGTTATCGTCTTTTTTGTCATATAGGTCATATGTCCTTTTTAGATCTACGATTTCTGCAACTTATGTTACAAATTCAGGAGTGCCACAAGGCAGCCATCTAGGTCCTTTATTTTTCGTAGTGTCGACCTATGACAGTCCCTATGTTTATTCCACTCACGTCTTCTTAGTTTTGTTGATGATACCAATATCTGTAAAAATATAACTTCCGCTCGTGATTATGATTTGCAATATGATCTCAATCAATTTGATTCATGGTGCAGCAACAATAATCTCTAAACTAACTAATCTCAGGAACCAATTATGAGCTTTTCAAGGTTATGAGATAACTCAACAATCAATTATGATTACATCCTCAACGATCAAACTATTAAAAGAACAGATTGTACTTCTGATTTGGGACTGATCCTTGATAGTAGATTATATTTCAAAAGTCACTAAAACTCCATAATAAATAAAACTAACTCAACTCTTGGGTTTATTATGCGTTGGCCAAAAGAGTTTTGTAATCACTAATATCACTAAGTAACTTTTCATTACTTTTGTAAGACCTATACTTGAATTCTCAAGTCAAGTATGGTCTCCATATCGTGATTTACATTCACGTATTGAATCAGTTCAAAAAAAATTCTTTCGTTACGCTTTACGCAACCTTGCTTGGGGTGATCCTATACGTCTTCCTCCATATGAAGCTAGACTTTCTTTAATTAATTTGAACTCCCTCTAGTCACGTAGTCTAGTGGCGGATATCATATTCGTTCAGCAGAGTGTTTGCGGTGATATCAACTCCCCTTCTATATTTGCCAGAATATCTGAATAATTTGAGATCGGTCGTGGTTTTTAAAGTGTCACACTCTACAGACTACGGTAAATTTGAGCCTATTTCGCGTATGTTGCGAGAGACTAACTCAAGGTCTGAGCTCTTTGATGTTAACGCTAACAAATTAACACTGAGAGCCAGACTTTTACTCGTGCATGGTAAATTCTTGTAGTCTGCATGACTAATCTATCATTGCAATTTAACTTGCTAACTTGCTCTAACTTTTTTGCAATGCTAGTTTTTTTATTTTTTATTACCATTAATAACATTACGAACATTAATAAGTAGTTACTAACAGTAGTAATAACCAATTAAGTATTAAATTTTTCTAACATCTATCATCATTTACTAACATACTAACCCTTGTAAATGATAACTTTTTCAGTTAATTGTGATAGTTCACTAAATGAACAGCATAACTGATGCTTCTTTTTTAAGCAAATGTCTGATACAAAAAAAAAAAAAAATTGTTATCTTTATTCTTATAATTTATAATAAATTGGGAAGCTCCGATGCTTCAAATTAGATTAGGGCATATGATTTTTTAGGTAATATGTAGGACGATTATACATATAATATAATGTACCTATACGTTTTTAGAAAAAAAAATTCCTAAGCCTGCGAATGATTAAGATATAGGGTACCTTCACATGAGATGCATGCATTCCCATGCAAAAATTATTTCGGTTACATTTCGTGTACTCTTCGGTAATATTAACAAATATTTTGTACCCATTGGCCATTCTACATCCACTCGTTCACGAGATGCGAAACGGCGGCATTTTTATTTTGAAAGTTTTATTTGAAAGTACCTAGTAGGCTAGTATTTGTATATTGACATTTGATGATGAAATTTTTTATTTACAAAATACAAAATTGTTAAATCAGAGAAAATTATTATTAAGTAAGAATTTATTTTTATTTAAGAAAATATTTCAAAATATTTAACGTTAAAAATTTTTGACGTTTGATTTTACGTCTGTATTTGACGTTAAAATAAATTTTCATCTTGTATGCTTATTATAGAAGAGGCAAACATTTTTGCATCTAAAATGCGCGAAAGGGAGAGCATATCATGAATACGATATATAATTTTAACCAATCAAATGTTTGCATCCGGATGCATGCATCCCATGTGAACTTATCTATATACGTACTTTTGTTTTACTGACACACATATGGTTGAAATCAGTTTGTCAATTGTTTCTGTTGTCTAATCAAACTTAGTTAAATATTAAGAAGCAAATATTTTTATAAAAGTAATAATTAAGTACTGACTCTTTTCTAAATTTGAAGTTAATTGGTTGTTTGATAAGTTCCATTTATGTCAAATTGCAAAAGGTGTATAAAAGGCAAAAATATATAGGTTTTAATAAAACTAAATTGACAATTAAAATAATAAGGTTTAAGAAGACAATCGGAATCAATCGGAGGAACGCAATTTCCTTACATGTATTGAGTTTTAAATTATTCATCTAAACTAAAATAAAAAATTTGTTAACCAGCCTTCAATAAGTACCTATATGTTATTATTATTTAGATTTTTTTTATCTTAACATTTTTTGTGAATTTTTGCGTGCAAATTAAAATTGCCAATAATAACTTTTCATTAATATATCTAATATATATATACGGTATATAAATATATACATAAATATATTATTATTATTTCTAGTTTTTAATTTTAAATTTTAATAAACATAAAAACTACTTTTATTTTACGTTTTTAATTTTTTTTTTTATTCAAATAAATTGTATACAAAAAAATAAGTTTTTTTTAATTATTTTAATTGACAAAAAAAAAAATACAAAGCAAAAATCATTTATAAATGTGTCTATAGCATTTTCTTTATTACTTATTATTATTACGTGGATTATAACTTTCAATAGTCCTGCTTAGTCATACAAAAAGATAAACTTGTTTTATAAAACGGATTTTACTGTGCATTAAACTTTTGTGCTCTCTCATTTAACTTTTTATATTCTTTTAATTTTTCAATGTATAATTTTAAGATTTTTTTTTTTTTTTAGTTTTTAGAAGCAAATATTTAATAATTATAAGAACAAGTAGTGACTGAACTGGGCAAAAATTTAGAATAGGTACATTATCCTATTCCTTTAAAATTGTGCACAATGAAAATTCAATTAAAATAACGAGTTTCTGTGATGGTCACTATTAGCGACGGAGGTTTTAAGGGGCTCTAATGGTGCTTTGACAATTTTGCGGTGCTTTGTACATGCTTATCTCAAAAATTGTTAGATCTATATAAACCATTATAGCTCCAAAAGACAGGTTTGTAAACAACCCTTAAGATGATATACATATAATTAGTACAGGTTGTCTCATTTGAGTACAGAGTTAATTGAGTACTCAAGTTAGTATTTGAGTACAGGACGCCAATCGCAACCCCCACAGAAATTCATTATTTTAACTGAATTTTCATTGGGCAAAATTACAAAACAATCTGGCAATGTACATGTACCAATTCTAAACTTTTGCCCTGAACTGCTTGCTTCTTTTTTTTTTTTTGTATCTTTTTTAATTTTAAAATGAGAAAAAACCTGCAGATCATAATAATCAGCTGATGATATTGCAAAAATCTGTTTAATTCAACAAACAATGAAGAAAAGAGATAACTAACTATATGTAAAAAAAAAAACAATAAAAAAGATATATAAAATGCTTTTAAGAAGCAAAATCACTTTAAAATACCTTTTTTCTGATTGGTTTTTTTTTCGTTTTATGTATCGTATCTGTAGGTGGTAGGTTGTGTTCTTTGTTTGTCTTTTTTTTTCATATTTAATTCTTTTTCTTTTAAATGAATCTTGCAATTCATCTTTAGATATTTGGTTATTTTTAAACGTTGCGAATATCTGAAGGTTACATGTATGTATATTTAAAAAAAAAAAAGATTATAATTGAAACTATAGAAAAGAATTACCAGCAGTGAATCAAGAGTTGTTAATGTTTAATTACATTTAAAAAAAAAAAAAATAAAAAGAAAAAGGGTTACAAATTTGCATAACAAAAAAGTCAAGATTTTTATTTAAAATTTTTTTTATTTTATACAACATGCTGGCTACTCTTATTAATATAATGACACTGTTTTTTTTTTTTATTTCATCCAAGTATTAGTGTTCACCTTCAGTAAAGTTTTAAACTTATAACTTATAATCTAAGATATATGGTAACTGAAAATGCAGGCATGCTATTAATATCTTTAATTAAATTTGGCATCAATAGGGTCAGTACAGATAGAAAAATCTTGCAATATTTTCTCGTACTTAAAATTTATGAATAGTGATTTAAAAAAAGCAGCAATAAGCGATCATTATGGCATATTTTCTGCATACATAATTTAATTTAACCACAAAAGCAGAAAAATTGATTTGTAGTGAAAAATTATGAGTTATATTTGGATTGCAAAGAAAAAAATAAAATATATGTAAGTATAAGTATATACAATATATATTTACGTATATGTACTTAAATTCAAAAATATTGATTAAAGTTCGAAATTGTATATTTCACTTTCATTTAATGGGGGGGAAAAAAAAAGAATAGGTTTGTCATACTCAAAACAGAAATACTTAAGAAAGAAGACAAAAAAAAAAAAAAAGAAAAGTGAGAATACGACAATATTTGAGAAGAATATGGAAATTTGCGAAACTTAAAATCACTTGTCTTTTAAGTGAAATTACTATGGGTGTAAAATTAAATAACGAAAAGAATTTATTGAAAAAATATTTATTTTATTGTTTACAACATTATTATATTATTTATTATCATTTTGTGTGGGTCGTGATTAATTTTGATGTAAAAATAAAAATAAACAGAACGTGTCGTTTAAAAAAAAAAATAAAAAAATCGTGGAAATGAATTGTTTGCAAACGTATCTTTTATAATCACAATAAATCAGTATAAAATTTTTACAAAATTACTTAATATTCATTTTACATTGTTAATAATTTAAAAAAGATGTTAATTTAAAATCAATACTTGTACCTAAAAAATGTCATTAAGAATGCAATTTTTTTTTTTTTTCATTAATGTTGTTTTTGTCAAATAAGAACTGAAAATTTTAAAATTACATTCATTTACGTTATAATGTTTCTAATGATATTCAATTTTAACATTAAAATGATAGTCGTTTTTACCCGATCATTTGTGATTCTTTATTGTTAATTCTTATTCTATTTTTAACATTTTTTTTTAAAGGAAGTATAAGTGTTTTTTATTAAACAACCATTTAAAGGTTAGAGTAGCTATTATAGCTATCCATTCAAAACAATAAAAGTACAATTCCGAGTAAAAGTTAAACACTGTTCTGTTTTGCTTTTTTTAATTATTATTTAAGGGAACATTGAATTGAAATTACATAATTGAAATAAAAAAAAAAAATAATTAATTATACATATATATTTTTATACCTATAGATGGGCAATAATATGGGAAATATTTTCAGTCAATTTTGAGAAACAGTTAAGTAAACCGTAATTATGTACTGCTTTAGATTCTTCAGAAATAGTTTCCAAAAAGTTGAAATAGTTACATTTTAATTTTTTTTAAGAATATTATCTCTTAATTGTTATTTTACAAGTAGTTTAAGTTTTTAATATAACTTTTTATTTAAGCAGTTTAATTATATTTTAATTTTAAAAATACAATATTTCAATTATTAAAAAAAAAAAAACTTAAAATCTCTTAAATGGAACTGATTATGAGAAACTCTTGAGTAAACGAAACAGCTGAGTGAACAAAATGTATACACATTATTATAAAATAAATGAATATCTAAAGAAAACACACAAAAAAAAAAGAGACCACTACATAATTTTTCGAATCAATTTCTAATATTATGTCTATGATAGTTATCAAACCAAATAATTTTAATTCATATTTTATAACTCACAATAACTGTTAAGTTTTATAATATATTTAGATTTTATTTTTATATTTATATGAATGAATTAGACATTAATAATTGCGGTTTTATATAAAATTATTTGAATAAATTCTATAAATAAGTCGCTATATACATTCACATTTTTCTGAACATTTACATGTGACAGAGTTAGACTTAAAGCCTCTCTGTCACATGTAAAATAAAGTATTTATTTAGAAAAAGAATTATATATGTAGATATGTTTTGATTTTTTTTTATTATAGATTAAAAGAGCACAAGTCAATTAACAACTTATTTAAATGAAGTAAATTTATTTATTTATTTTATTAAGCTTAAAACAAACTAATTACAATTTAATATAATTTAATTAAAATAATACAATTAATATAAAAATACAAAAACTATAGGCTAATTATAACTAGTAGTAACAAAGAAAGAGAAAAGGTAAAATTTTCTCTTTTTGAATTTAATAAAATCTATCACCCTAACCAAAATGTTATAAATTATAGTTATAAAAGTACTAAAAATTGGCAGAGTAACAATAAGTTATGTGCAGAGTGCCACGAAAGAAGGATTATTTTAGTTGAGTTTTACTCATACCCAAATTAATAATACCTTTATGGTGATTAACGAACATAAACATCCTAGTAATTGGTTCATTTTCCCTATACTTAGTACGATGAAAGGGTACATAGAAGAAATTTTCAGATCGAAAACGATTACTAATATTGGTGTGATTTATAATCACGCTGTTTTATAAAAGAGAAATCAATTTTATCTTTAATAATTTGTGTAATAAACACAATATCAGTTACTACCCTTCTAGAACTAGTGGAGCTAAAGTTAATTAGTTTAAGTCTAACCAAATATGAGGGTAAATTAATTGGATAAGACCATTACTTTATTTATAATAGAGTTATATTGATTAATAAATGTAAGTGTACAATCAAAAGACAAAAAATACTCCCAAAATCATTAAATAATAAAAGTTTGTTAAGCAATTCTCCATTTAATATAATAATTAGTGCATACTTATATAATTTACGTTTCGAGTATATGAGATTGAAGCACATTTATTTATATTTAAGCTGAGATAATTAATTGTACACCACCAGAATCACTTACAGAAGAAATAACTCTGAAGATTTGCATTTCATACCATTAGCATAAATAATAATTCTGTAATGTTTATTCAAATGAGTTCAAATGAGTCAGGTTTGATAGAAGATGTTTTCCACAGACATGGAAAAATCCCTAATTTCAGAGAATTGTTGAATAAGAATAATAACGGAAAAGCTAAAGAATTAGAAAACATTTTTAATAAAATGGCGGGGAATATTATCAGGACCTGGATTTGTATCTTTATTTGATGATACAAAATATTTTGAAACTTCTTCAAGCGACAAATTATTAGATAAAGGGGATAGTAGAAAGAGCATTGAGAATTGAGATTTTTAAACTTATCATAATTTATAAGGTACTTATAGTAGGAACTTGTAATACAAATAAATACAATGAATTACACAGAGTCAATCGATTTTGTATATTCATACCTTCTACAAAAATTAGATATAAATTGCATTTATTTCTGTATATTACAAGCGGATGCGCTCCTTACTGGAATACAGGTGAATATGTAAATTATTGAATACACGGTTTATCAGATTCTCACTATAAAACATAAACAAAAAGTTCAATTACTTAAATAATATATTAGACAAAAGCAATGATTATAGACGATTAAAAGAAAGAAAAAAGATTAGGGAAAATTCGTCTTGTAAAAATATTATGCATCATAATTTGAAAAGAGTTTGGTTTGTTTGTTTAATTTTTTTTTATTACATATTTCTTAATTTTCATTTTATGTATTGCAAATTTGCAAAACGTGAAATTCAGTCAAAATATTTTGAAAAATTAAATGAATATTTAATTTTTTATTTTGTTATAAAAAAAAAATAACAAAACAAATGAAAAGAATTTTTTTTTTTCTTTTTAGAAGAACAAAAAAATATACTAACTAACAACAATGTACAGATATTATATGTGTATATCCTAATGAATAAGTAATTTATCTTCTTTTTTTTCCACATTTCTTTTTCCTTTTTTGTTTCTTTGTTTTTTTTTATTTTTTTCTTTTTTATTTCTCTTTCTTCTTGTCCAAAAATGAAATAAAAAATACAAAAGGAAGAAATGAAATATAATAAAAAAAAAATTTCCTCTATATCACCGTTAAAGAAGTGAAAGTTTTCACTTCTAATTTGGTTTTGTTTTATTAATGTTTTTTTTTTTTTTTTTTTAGTCTCAAATGAAAGAAAAAAAAGACTAAAAGACTAAAAACTCACATGTAAATTTTCCAATTTTACCTACCACACAAAGATGATAGTAATTGGGTGTGATGAAGAATATAATATATACAATATAACTGAAATAATATGTTAGCTGAGTGGTAGAAAGGAAAGTGAATTTTAAATTTTGTATATTTATCTCTTTGTTTGTTTGATTTTTTTAATCATCAGCATTGTTATGGGTATCACAAAATACAGCAAAAAGAAAATTAAGTAAAATACGATACCACAATGGAATCCATGACTTTGATAAATTTTAAAATTTTTTTTTTTTTTTTTGCATAACTATTAACCAAAGATATCTTTTGTTTTTATATTTATATTATTTTCACATACATATATATATATATACAGATACAGATATAAAAATGCAAAAGAATTGATCTGATAGGACCATGAAATTCTCTTAAGGTTGATGGTTACTTTAGGAAAAACAAAAATAAAAGACATGACAGTTCAAAGTGGATAAAACATTAAATTTTGTTACAGCATTTAATGCTACTATTTTAAATTTTATTATTGTTAGTGGATTTTTTCTTTTTTATTGTTTTTTTTTTTTAAATATGTATTTGAATATTTACTTTTATATGTCCACAAAATGGCAGCATTTAAAATAAAAAAAAAAAAACAAAAAAAAAATTAAATTGTGATTATAAAAAAAGTTTATATATACATAATATATGGTTTAGCCCTTAAGGTTATTTTATTTAAATTTTTTTTTTTTTGTTTAATTAAATGTAAAATTTAAAATAAGAAAAAAGGACGGTTTTATTTATTCATTTAAATTAAAGGCCAAGATTTTATTTTTAATCGTTATCTTGTATAGAAAACTTTTCTTTCTAATTTCATGATTAGAAGTTTAAGAACATCTGCTATATTGCACCGAATTCTTTTTTATATCACCAATAACTCAACTCAAAGTACTAATTTCTATAGTGCTTAAGCTTTGCCTTAATACTTAAATACTTATATTGCTTTTTTTTTATTAATAACCATGTTATGAAAAGCGTCAAAAAACCCGCTTTAATTTTTTCTAAAATAAAAATTGGAATTTTTATTTAAATGTAAGTTCTGTTTGTTTTGGTATTAATTAAACGGGGCAGAGGAAGAAACTTCAAAATGCTAAGGATAGATAAAATTCTTATAATATATGTTAAAAATAAAAATTGTCAGTTTAACTGTCCTTATCAGAACCTTTTATCTTAGAAAAATAAATTATTATTGTTTCATTTTTTAAACAATTGTGTATATATATGTTATGTATATATGATTTTGTACATATTAATTTGTACAACTTAATTTTTCTTTTATAATTTATTAGTTATTATGAACATGCATAAGTTCTTAAATCGTTTCCGAATCACATTTGCACATCACTTTTAATTATCTGTCAAAAATTTATAATTATGACAACCATACTATTATTAGGTGATGGCGCACTTTGGACAAAATAAGGTGAAAAAGTAGGTACAATTATATTTTGTCATTAAAAGTGAAAATAATTAAAAAAACTGTAGATTTTGGTATATAATATTATATTATATGTGTATTTAAAAAGAATTAGTAGTAGAAGAGCTGAAAAAATTATAGAGAAGTTACTTATTAATGTATTTAAATACTATTTGCAATGTTTACAAGAAATGACAATTTACAAATAATGACATAATATACTTACATACAATTTAACCTATATTTTCATAATCATCATAAATATTGCTGAATAATGCTAAAATAAAGTATTTATTTACTACTGTCAAATAAATTTGACATAAAAATGTTATAAAAATATTAAAGTAAAAATATAAAAGTGTTAAAGTGTTAAAGTAATACTGATTCTACTCCTAAAAATTAATTAACTGTCATTAATTTTAAGTCCGGAAAATACTAAAGTACGAAATATAATGTGTTACATTCAAAAAGGGCCTTAATACTTTATAATAAATATAATAACTGAAATTGAGTTTTTGAGAATCAATGTTTAGATTATTACTTAAGTAGTGACAACTTAGAAACACTGCACAAGCTCTGATGAAGCTTTTAAAAGTAAGTGTAAAATATAAGTAAATAAAAACCGTTCTTGTTCTTAGTTTCTAATTAAGTAGTTTTCTTTAAAGATCTAAGTAAAATCCTTAATTTCCTTACAATAGAGTGCAAAATATAAGAGAAACTGTATTTTTTATTAACATACTTATACTTAAAGGTAAAATTTATATAACATATGTTACCTTAAAAATTATTTTACATAATGATGTGGTTGTGATGAAACAATGAAAAATTTTTTCTTAAAAAGAAGTTTTAATGAAGTGGATTTTAATATTTATATGGGAACAATTCTAACCAAATAAATAAGTTATATAATTACATATTATTATTAATAGTTATAATTTGTTTATTTATTTTAAATTTTAATATTGAATTATTTAATCATATTTTTTTTATTTTCAACATTAGAATGAAACTAAACTTTACTATCTCTTTACTATAAATCTAGTCTTTCAAAAAAGAAAACAATGTTATATACTATTATAGTGTCACAAAGTTCAATTGTTAAATATAGTGAACCAGCTCTGTTAGCTAATTTTGTTGATCATAATATAAAATCATAATTATGGTTCCTCTTATCTCCGATACGATTTTAGTTTTGAAATTTGGAAAGAAGGACTATCAGAAATGATTATCACTTCTTTATTCCCCATAACAGCTCTTAAACGAATTTTTCACTTCTTTCGTTTAAGAGATGTTAAGGGGGGAACAAATTGGAAATTTTCTTTTTGTAGATATCTGTGCATACTTATTACAATTACGTGGTAAAATAGAATATATCTTATCTAATCACTAAGAAAGGATTTTTTTATACAAAATTATTGTAGGACTGGCTAATGAACGGAACGGAAGAACAAGACAGAGTTACAAGGAAAGAGGAGTTGGTGTAAACAGCTTTAATTATGATCTTATGTATATAGGGTTACCTTAAAATTTAAAAAGTGTCTCTTAATTTTCCACAATTTTGTCTTAAATAAAAAATAAATACAATCCTAATATACGTTTATACTTTAGTATTTTTGAAAATGTGTGCTTTTGAAAATCTTTGATTTTACATTATTGTCTAATTTAATTATGTATAAAACAAGTGCTTAAGCAATTGCCTAATAAACGTATTTTGCAATATGATTATAATATGCATGCATATCAGCATATATATATAAAAATTAAGTATTAAATCGATGTATTTGAAATATTAGTTACATATAAGTATAATTTTTTAAATTAACGCACGTTTTTAGAAAAATGTTTAAATCATAATTTTTTTTATATCATTCTACAATTTATACACATAATATGTAAGTATATATCAATTTCAATTAAAGATTCTTTTATACTTTTATGTACCAGTTTCTGAAACGTGTAATCTTATTAAGTATAATCTAATACGGATTAAATTGGTATTAATTTAAAAAAAAAAAGAGTTAATTCTTTAATTCTTGAAAATTTCATTTATGTTTTATTGTAATTTTACGTGATTTGTATTCATTTTATCACATAAACAGAGAGAAGAAAAACACCAATTCTCAAATCTATTTTAACATATTGATGTTAATTAGGTTTAAATAGAAAAAAAAAATTTTTTTAATTCCAATATCGCTCTACCCACCTACATTAGTTTATTTTTGTTTATTTTAATTTTGTTTTTGCTTTACTCCTATTTAGACGAACACAAATTTATAAACGATTTTTTGTAACTTCTGTGTTATATTGATTGTAGTACAGTATTGAGCAAAATATAAGATGTATTTATCATATCCAAGGCATGTTTTGTATTAGTAGGAGTCTCAACTTGCTTTGATTAAACTGCGATACCCTCGGTTGAAAGTATATAATATATATATTGAAATAAATATTAAATTTGTATCTGTTAAATTATTATATTCGGTCGTCTCCGTAAATATTTGTTCTAATCACGATTGATGTTTCTGGTCTGACCATGTTCAGAGTACACACGCATTATACTAAAATACCAATTACATGACACATATTTTGGCATTTTAGTTTATTACTGTCTATTATATATACAAGTGCTATACATATAACTTGAAGACTTGTGATTTTATTTCAGCAAAATATTGAGAACCCTCCAACATATAAGAGGTATTGGCAACTTTTTAGTTGGTTTTTGTTTTGTATAGTTTTTAAGTTTGTGGTAATTTTAGGTAAGTAATATTGAAACATTGATTAGTAAATTTTTATTTTTAGTTTAATAAATTTTAAAACCAAATATCTGTTATTATTATTTTGAAGATCAGTGTATTTTGCATTAAAACTTAGGTAAAAAAAATAAAAAATCCGCGTAAAATTCAAATTTTTTTTTGAAATTTTACGAGAATAGTTTTTAAATTAAAGTTTTTTTTTTTTTTTTTTTAATTCTGTGTTAATTTTATAATTTTGACCTTTTTGTTTTTTTTTAAACTATATACGATGAAAATGAAAGCAAAAGCGGAAAATTAATTGATTAATTTTCAGCACGTAAATTAGGTTATAACTTTAAAAAAAAAAATCTATTTTAATTTTAGGTTTAATCTTATAGATATATTAATATATTGTGTGTGTCTTAATGGTTAATTGGTTGTTTTCAACGTAAACTTTTCAAAAAAATAAAAAAAATAAAAAAATTGAATATGCGTCCACAGTCTACTATTTTATGACGCCTTAAACATTTATATTAGACTAAACTTTCATTTTTTTTTTTGTTTTGATTAGAAATATAATAAAAAAATTTAATTTTAATTTCATTCAGTTGTCAATTTTTTACCATATGGGATTTAAGTTATTAATGAAAGTTTTACTTATTAGGTTTTTTATATGATTTGGTAAGTTTTACAATTTACTATCTTTACTACTTATATGTTCAATATTCTAGTAGTCTATAAGAAGGGGGAGATTCAAAGTGAACGTTAACAACTTTGTTCAACTGTCATTTTGAAATTTATTTTTCATATCCTATAGTTGACTTCCCTTAAAGAAGAAGTATAGATTAGTAACCTATTGTTTTGTCAAAAAATGGAGGTGCTCTTTACTAGGTTAAAATGTCCCACACTCATAATAATTCGTGCTCGGTTCACTCTTCTATACTGTCCTTCGGTGATTCTCACCTTACATTGAAAAAAAACATAGATGTTACTAAAAAATTCAATAGAAAAAATAGTCAACTATAAGAAGAACAGGGGGGAGGGGAGGCGTGATGCCATATTGAAAAAAAAAAAAACAATTTTTTAAAAGGGGAATTTAGTAAATCGTCTCTTTAGAATTCTTTATATAAATATGACTAGAGAGAATAGAGCATAGTTCAAACAATATTAAATGTGTCATTTACGTAAATAAATAACTAGGGCATAATGAACTCTCTTTAATAACAATATTATGTACATACATATATATATAATTATATATGTATATTTATTTATAATAGGTTATGAATGAAAAATTTTAATGAATATAAAAAAAAATTGTGGTTTTGTTTTATAAAAATTGATGTGTTAATTATATGGTTTTTATTTACCACAATCCAACTATTATCATCATGGAAAAACTGACTTTTTTTTATAAATTGAAATAATTATATATATATATATATAAAAAAAGAAAATTTATTATACTTTTTTTTAATTTTTAGTTTGTATAATTAAATTTTAATTACATACTTATGTATTTAATTTATAAAATTATAATGAGATACGAAAATTAATGTCAAATAAATTTTTTATTAGCTATTCTAGATTTCTATGAAAATATTCAAAAGACATAAGTAACTATTTAAAAAACATTGACTAAAAAAATTGAATGGTAAAATTGCACGGAATGCATTCTATTTTTCTTATTTTCTTTTTTAATTAAGTAGGCCGGATTTTTCAATAAATAACTTTTATTTATGTATAGAAAAATAAAATAAACGTTAATAATTATAACAGATTATAATTAATTTATAATATTACTATACAGTTAGCTCATGGGTCCATCTCTTATATTAAATTTTAAATAAATTTTAATTGATCATATTGCGCAACTTTAAAAAGAGAAAAATATAAGTAATAGGTAAGAAATAAGTAGACTACCAAAATAGGGTGGAAAATATTATGTTCTTATAAAATATTATGGCAAGATTTTGACAGCTAAAAATTTACATAATCTAATTTATTAATGTTTATATTTATATTTGGCTAAAAATTTAGAATTTTTTTTGTTTATTCAATTACAAAATAAAAAAATTTAATAATAATTTTTATATTTATAATAGATGTGATGTGATCTTAATACAAATTTTTAACTAATAAACAAAAAAATTTATTTCCACATTTAAATGTTTATTTTGAAATGTTTGTTAATTTTTTTGATACTTCAATATTTAAATGTCATGTATTCATAAAAATGCATAGTTATAGTTGTTGTGTGATGATATATATACATATTTAGTATGTATGTATGTAGTAAAAACTTTCACGATATTTATAGCAAAATTATATTCAGAGAACATATTTATGTGGATTTTTATGGTAACTCTCATGGATATTTTCAAATGTTTCATATTATATAGAAACATGGATAAGTACAAATTGGATATTGAACTTAATTATATAATAACTCTTTTATACAGTTACATATACTTTTTGTATTTTCTGCCAATGCTCGTAGATATATTATATCTCTACGATCTAATGTATGAAAATTACATTTGAATTACATTTGAATAATTCTAAATAATGTACAAAGTCTGTCTATAAGCATATTGTCCATATTTAAAGATAACTTTTTACTTGACAAAATGTACCCATAATTTAATGAAAATGATGTACTGTATAATACCTGTGTTCATGAATTATAAAATAATTATTATCGTATCAATAACAATTAAATGTCAAAAAAAAATTAAACAATTTTTTTTTGTCATTTTATTTGAAGTACTTTGAAGTAATTTTAAACGTTCAATTTTGATTCTTTGAATGTTCATTAACAATAGGCGTTTTTTTTTTAATTAAACTGAACTGAACTGATAATATAAAACTGTCATGAACTGTCAAAATAAAAATTGTGTTTTTTTTTAGCTTGTGATTCACGTTTAATCATAAATCATCACGCTCTCCGTGCTCAGCAAAAATATTTCGATTCAAATACATTTTGACATTTGTCTAAGATTTGTAACATAAAAGTGAAATTGTTTTGTTCTCTTACAGTATCCATTTTTAATTTTCGATTCATTTATTCTTTTTTTGTCAATTTTAGTTTTTAATTTTCTAAAGTTTTTTATTATTAAATAAGTAAATATTAATTTTTTATTTATGCTTTGTTAATAAATTTTAAGAAATGGGTCAATTTAAAAATAAAAACGAGAGTTTATTTAAATCGTGTTCTTTTACTAAATCTGAACTCAGAGCGTGCTCAGATCTATGTTCTGATTTAAAAAAAAACGCCTAATATTTTGTTTTATTATATTAAATTCATTGAAATTTTTTAGAATTTCGTAAAATTCATCGAAATTTAGTTTTAGGAGAGAGCTAATAGAAAGTGAAAAATTTAAATTATTTAAAAGAGTACGCAAAATCAAGGGGGGGTATAATGATTTGAAATAAATATACTAAAATTGATAGTGAAAACACGTTTTTGAAATTATACTTGTTAAAGCTGATGAAAAAAATCTCGTTCAAAGTCTTCAAAAATTCAATTCTCTTGTAAAATTTGTAACTATGTATTTACAAAAATACCCTTTTATTCATTCATATTCATGCATTTCTAATTTATACTTCAACTATCTCTAAATATGCTCTCGGTTTTCATAGTCTAACTAAACCTAAATTAGTATAAAATAATCCGAACTATATACTTAGTTCAGGTTTACTTTTAGTCATTCGTGTGGCTCAATATACAATATTTTATAATTGCTTTTTGTTTTAATCAATGCTTTTTGTTTTAATCAATGGATGTACTAAAAGCAACAATACGTTAAATAGGTAAATTGTTGTCCATTCTTAAACTAATTTTAATAATTTTCTAAAAAATTTGACAATTGTCGCAAAAATTTGGCATCTTCATGATGATATAGTTTTGACGAACATTTCTACCCCATCCATTCTTTCGTTTTTTTATTTTTTTTTTAAACTGTTTGCATTCCTTTTATACGAAAAGAGTAGTTGAGAGTAGTTGATAAATAGAACGCTAATTATTTATTTTTACTCCTATCATCTAAAAGTTGGTGTAGTTTGGGAGTAGAAAAGAATAGTTTACTCTGTAAAAGGAATGCACACATCATTACAAAGCGACTTCATTAACTGTGCTAACATTACACGTGTAAATTTTCACATTTTTGCCAATGCAAATTACATTTGTTTTTGTGCCTATATTCCGTGAGATTTAAGGAACAACTGAAGAAAATTTTAAATTATAATATCAATTTTCTTTGAACGTATAATTGCATATTTTTAATTGATAAAAAATTGCTTTCCTGATACTTGTCAAATAAAAAATATTATGCAATAAGAGTTTATAAGATATGATGTGAGATATGTTTTGTTGATTCTTTAACGCTTTGTAATTGAATGAAATTGAATATGTACAAAATTAAAAGAAAAAGAAATCAAAGTATGTACTAAATAATATTATTATATAAAAATTAAACAAACATTAAAGAATTTTCTTAAGAATTAAAAAAAAAAAATCCTTAACTAAACAATTTAAATAGGAAATGAATTGAAATGCAATAAAAACTTTATAAAGAAAGGAAATCATTACATTATTGATAATTTTATTTCTTTTTAAAGAAGATCAAAAGAAAAATGAAAGATGTACAAGAAGTACTTAATTTCAAAGAAATATTATTATTATTTATAAAATGTAATTAAATTTTTATAGGATTGTAATTTCCTAAGATCTCCGTTTTTTATTTAGTTTTTTTTTTTTGGAATAGTTAACTGAGAACTAAATTTATCAAATTTTAAAAATTTAATTTAAAAAAAAAAAAAAAAAGCTGAAAGATCTTAAAAAACTGAAAAAATAACACAAAAACAAAATTACGCATAAAATAAGTGTAATAAAATCTATTTTTGAAAATTTTAAGCTTTTTCCAATAATTAATATTAGTTTTTTATATCTTTTTCTTGATGTTGCTTCGAACATATTTTAATATTAAATTTGCTCGCGTCTTTTTGAATATTGTTTTATTTCGATTTTTTTTTTTTAAGATTTTCGTTTTCTATTGCTTTGAAATTTTATGAACATAACATGCTTACTAAAAGTTGCAGAAGAGGCTGTTGAAGACGCTACTTGACGCTACGCTAGACTACTGGACCAGTTTAAATAAATTGTGATGTCTCTGAATCTGTGTTTTCCTAGGTACGCTAGTGAGAGCCTTTAACACAGCACTGTTTGTTGATTATGTCTATATGTCAGACAGATTGGAAAGATTGTTTAACAATAATTCCCTCAAGAATCTTCTTCTTTTGAGAGGAAGAGTCGGACGTTCACAAATGAAAAATGAATATTTGATTACTCTTTGATGTCGTTGCAATTATTTAATTCAGTGTCCTATTAAAAAATCCATTACATTACCAATATTTTGACGATTAAGGGATAAAAGTGTAGTAGAGCATTTTAAATTCAATTTGGATCAAATCTATTTCATTACAACGATAATGCTTATATAGAAGTTCATCATATAGAGGTTAAAAATTCGCTGTTGTATTGTCTTGTTGCTGCCACTAGTATTTACAAATTTTTCTAGAAACTCCGAAATTCTTCTTTTCTCGGGAGAATTTAAGGTATGTGCCATTTTTAGCTGGCTCATCAGTTTTACATCTGTCTTGAATTCCTTTTATGTCAAGGTATCCAGACAAGACAGAATATCGAAGATTTCATTCAGTTCATTTAAGGATGAGAAATTTTAACCGCTGATCATCCCAGTAAGCGAAGACTTAATGAGAAATTGGTTATTCGTGAAAATGTAGATTACACTGGTAGAGATCATATTTTATTCACTGCTTCGTTAATGGCAGTTACTTCAGATTAAAAAACGCATTAAACAGTTGACAGCCAGCTATCTGTGCCAAATTGAATCAGTTCGTAGAAAATTCAAAGCTTATTCTAACTATTTATAACGGTAATAAAGATATGAAAATTTATTTTCAACGAAAAAGTAGGATCAATATTGTCAAGATTTTGATAGTATGCAGAGTTAAAAATAGAGAAAAGTAACGGATTTGATCCGAAAAAAAAAAAAGAAAATATTTCTAAAAAACTGAAACTTTAACAATGTAAAAACTACTAAAAACTTTATAAAATTATTTCTCTTTTAATTAAAGCAATTCACTAAATAAAAAGTATGTAAAAAAATTAAAATCCACTTTAAAATCAATTAAATTCATATTGTTTTATAAAGTAATTGATTATAATTTAGAGATCATTCAATCTTTTATTAATTTTTATTTTTTTAATTAATATTAATTTATTTTTTCAATGTCTCGTCTTAAAAAAAAAAAAAACAAAAAACTAAAAGAAAAAGGGAAAACCAATTAAGCCATATTTAATCAACAATCTAATGATCGAAACAACTTAAAGTATTCAAAAAGTAAAAAAGAAAAAGCTAAACATTGTTTCTAACAAGTTTAACCTAGTTTTTATTTAGAATATGTATATATATATATATATATATATATCCATTTCTATCTACTTTTTTAAAGATTTTTCAATATATTTATATTCTTCAATTATCTTTAGTAGAAGATGCCATTATGCGAAAAAAAAAACATATGAAATCGAAGTTAACAAAACACTATAACTATATATATATGTATGTACATAATATTACATTTGGACATAAATATATAATTTTCTTTACTAAGTATACATTATCAATCAAATTGAAAAAAAAAATGGCATAGAACAAGCTTAACATGATTATCAAGGTTAATAAAAACTGTCACTCAGGTGGATAATATATGGTATGTCTATGCATATATATGTGACATTATCATGGGTTTATTATTAGTCTCCTATTTTCAAAATCATTATTATTAACATTATAATAATTTTCTTTTTTTATGATGTTTCGTTTATTTTTATAAACTGTAGATTTTGTTGTGATTTCCTTGTGAAAATTTTCAAGTTTAAAAAATTACATATAAATTATAGAGTTGTACATTGTAGTATAATTTTATGTAGAATGTTGACATTTATTACTAGCGGCAATCTAGTTTTAATGTAAAAACATTAAAAAAAAAAAAAATTGTTTGTTTATTCTTTTCTTCGTAATTTCACTACGTCCTGAGTAGAGAAAAAGGCTTTTCTTCACTTGTAATTAGATCTTAAGTCGTAATGATTTCTAAATTCACAATTTTTGTAGCCCTTGTACATATCATTTAAGAGACCAATAACTATATAACTTTACTTAATTCCAACGTTATAAGTCTAAAAATTAATATTTTTAGTTTTTATGAAATTGTGGTGTAATGACAGAGAACATTAACAAAACTCCAAAAAATGCCCTTTGCCAAAGTGCGTTAATTCCTTTTTGAGTTCTAAATAAAAGGCCCATAATTAAAAGGAATTAAAACTTATATGAACTTTAATTCCTTTTGATTCAGAATAAAGATCCGCATATAAAAAACATGTAGAAATGTACATGTTACATGTAAAAAATAATTGAGAGGGATTTTATAGTTAGATTTACAATAGGGTTATAAAGTATACGCGCTTTATTTAGAATTATTCATACGCGAGATTCTGAAACAAGAGGATATAATATGATAGTTGCGTAACAGTCGTATGACACTCCAGTTATAAATGAAACACTGTCTAAAGATAGTACAGAAAAATAAAAATATAAGAAAATTAGTCAAATCAAATCAAATTAGAAAATCCAGTCATAGTAAAGTGGGTTTTAATTACTTTTTCAAATACTATTAAAGTTCTCAATCAAACTCTAATGGATGTCTGCGAAGTTCACTTAATTTTTAAAAAGCCAATAATGTTCGTGGCATTACTGTCACTGTGCTTAAATTTTTTTAGTATCAAAAACAAAACTCAGAACTTATATTTGGGATTTTCTGGGAAACATTTCCTGATCAATATATCCTTAAAGTCTTAAATATTTCTGTGCCAAGTTTCAGTTTCAATATATTATCTTTTTTTATAGATAGTTAACTTATCTATCTTATGATGATATATATATTTTTTTAAATTGATATACGACTTCCATTAAGGAACAGAATTAAGTTAGTTTCGAAATTTTAATTTTTTGAATTTCAATATTAAATTCTACGTAGTTCCATACTAATCATAGTAATCATTCAAATAACCAACCGTTTCTATTGGTAATTGTTTTTCAAATGTGTTTTAGTGTTTAAAAAAAAAAACACTAAACTGTTATTATTAAACATTTATTGATGATTTGTGATTAGTTTTATTATTATCATCACCGTAGAGTTAGAAACTCTTAAAACTGGTTAACTTATAGGTTAAAAAAAAAAAAACTTAATGCAAAAAGTGTAACTTAAATGTTTTTTAGAGCGAAAGGAAATAACAACAAAAACCAAAAAGTCATTCAAAAAAAAAAATAAAAACATTATTGAAAAAGAAATTAAGTACCGGAGAAATTTTTTACGCATTTTTAATTTTCTTTTTACATTTTTATTAGATTTTTTGCACTTAAAGGTGTAGCTGTAAAATGATTATATATGCGACATTTTATTCATACAATATTGTATTATGTATGTGGATGAATATATAAGTACGAGTACATACTGAATAAAATTCTTATTGAAAAAAATTAAATTGCACCCATAAAATTGCCATAAAAAAATCTAATTTTACATTTAGTTTTACAATTTTCTTTAATATTATCTGCAAATATGCAATTTATATGCACGACAACGATGCATTAAAAATGTGAAAACTATTTGACAATAATATGATTTGATAAAAAAAAATATATATATATATTTATATATAGTTTATTATTCCATAATAAATTGCAATAATGTATATAATATACAGGGTGTCCCGCGTTAACTTGCACATAGAGCAGGAGGTGATGGAGGAGCATCACAACGAACAAAAAATTATATTGGAGGGGGGGGGGGGTCTATTCTGGACCTTTTTCTAGATATGAGGGGTTAAAGATTTTTAGCGACTTTAAAAATAAAATATATATATAAAAAAATCTATAACTTTTGAACCGCTTGCTATAGAGAGATAAAAAAATATATTTTGTAGAGTAAGTTGTCAGCTTTAATTTATGTGTATTAATAATCCTTACATACCCAACAGTTACAAAGTTATGAAGGTTCAAAATAATTTAAAATGAAAAAAATATGTTTCAAACTCAATTTTCTTTTGAAACAGCCTGTATTTGGGATACTTTTTATAGCATATTTCGAAACAGCTTTTCAAGCTCTATAATTATTATCTAATTACTTTTTCTCTATCTCAAACCGTTTTTGAGATATGAAGATTATAAAAGTGTGTTATAACACACAAAATGTGTTAAGACACATTTGAAAATAAATTAAACATAAATTAAAGCTGACAACTTACTCTACAAAATGTATTTTGTTTTATGTCTCTATAGCAAGCGGTTCAAAAGTTATAAATTTTTTTATGAAAAGTCGCTAAAAATCTTTAACCCATCATATCACGGAAAGGGTCTAGAAAAGATGACCCGACAAGGGTCCAGAAAAGGTGATGCTCACCTTCCATCACCTCCTTCTCTATGTGCAAGTTGGTGCGGGACACCCTGTATATTAATTTTACTTCTAATAAGGATATTGGCGTTTATTACAGTTATATCTAATAGTTGGTGTTAAATTAAACAAATTCCTATAGATTTGACTTAGTTTGACGAAGTTGACTATTCCAAACTAAGTATCCGATAAATCATTTTTTTTTAATATCGAAGCTTTAAAGTAAAGTAAAAATATATTTAATTATGCAACTTCACCAGTAAAATAACCCATATATTATTATTTATTTTTGACTTAAAGATATTTTTTGATCACATTAAATTATAACAACAACAGTTAAAACTGAGCTGTGAATTGTTATATCATATCTAAAAAGGAAAAAAGAAGCATAGTAAATAAAATATGGGAGTGTAAGATCACAAACCTTTTAGGTTGGGATTTCAATATTAAAATACTTTGTTAATATAAATTTTGATAATAATTATACTTAAAAATTTAAAAAGTTATTAAGGTGCAATAAAATGATAACAAGTGGTTTTTAAAAACTCACTTATAAGCATTATTTTAAAAGTAAAACAATATAAGTAATTTATAAGTGGATACTAAAAAATTTAATGTATACCATAATGATTGTTCAATGAGTATATGACGTTTTTTTATGTTTGATTACATTTATTATTTTTTATAATAACATATTATGTTATATAAATAATAATAGGATCACTACATTAGTCCGAAAGACTATATCCAAAATAAAAAAATCTGAAAAAGATTTAAATACGAAATTCAGTAAAACATAATCCAAAAAAAAACAAATCGATATTCATATTGAAAATCTAGGGTTTGTGTCATAATCTTACACGCCAAAATCTTATGCGACAAAATATTGCATACAAAATCTTGCTTTCGAAAATCTCTCAAAACAAAATCTTTTTTCCAAATTGTTTTTTCTAAAATCTGCTAGAAAAAATCTTGCATGTTACATATTAATTATGTCACAACAAAGTACTTAAAACAGTGGAGGGCTATCGATCTCAAAGCCTCGCTAAACAAATTATTGAAATCCTGATTTTGAAACTAAAATCTCTGCTAATTATTTTTTTTTACATAATATGTATGTACATATTTCATGTTATATAATAATTTATAGCAATAATATAGATTAGCAATATTTTATAGAAATCGTATATTTTCTAAAAACTTTAGAAAACCGGTATTATAGATTTTTTAAATTAACTCCGTGTTAATCAAAAACAACTTTTTGCTTAATTCTAAAAGAAGACCGGTATGAGAAAAAATTTAATATTTTTATGTTAATTCTATTTTTTTTTTTAACCTCAGTATATATGTAAATATTTTGGAAAAAGCGGCAATCCTGATTTTGAAACCAACTCTAAAATCCCTCCTAATTCAGAATCTCACATATACATATATATAAACATTCTGGAAAAAGTGTATAATCCTGATTTTGAAACCAACGCTAAAACCCTGCTTAACTATTTGTTTATATACATACATATACGTTATTTAAAAACAAACCAACAATCTATTTTCCTTTAAGAAATATTTTGATTTCAAGATTTTGTCCGTGAAAGATTTTGCAATCCAAGATTTTAGGGATATACTTAGATTTTGTAATGCAAAATTAAAAAAAATAAACAAGATTTTGTCGTAGGTATCGATTTTTGGCGTGGACGATTGTGACCCGCTCCCGAAAATCTAATCTATAGTTTAAAATAAATATTATTGCAACAATTATGTGACAACTTTTTAGCACTGATGAAAATATTGTTAACAAAATTGATCCATTAGAAGGAATTTTATACTTGTTAACAAAATCTAGATTCAATAATTTGTTTTAAAAGGACTTTTGGGACGGTAGTCTCCACAATTTTATGTATACTTTGTTGTTGAACTATAAAAGGGGATGATTGTTGGTTCAGAATCAGGATTTTAAACTGTTTCCATAATGGGATATATAAAATGAGTATGGGATATATTTCCATAGATATATGGGATATGGTTCGTTATAAAATCTGAGTTTAGCCTTTTATAAATGCTTTGATGTCTAAATACAGAACCGTAATAATTAAATTTCAAAAAAAAAAAAACACATAGGTTGTAATTTCAGATTTAGAAGTAACGCTTTATAATGAATATAAACAATTTCGAATTTTGTAATTCTACTTTTTTAAGAAAATTATCTTTATATACAAAAAAAAAACTTATTGTTGTCAGGATTGCTATTAAATGATTGCTCAAAATTGCGAGTATATAAAGAAGGATATTCTATTAAAAAAAAAATTTTCTTCAAAAAAATAATCTTTGACCACAAAAAGGGCTAAACCATAAAAAAGGGTCTTATATGTAGACCATAAAAAGGGTGTTATAATTTGATTAATTTTTAATGAAACATTTTTATTGAGAACATTTTGTTTTTTCAATAATCCTTTTTTAAAACAGGTCTCACGTAAATTTTTTGATTTGTCCTCATAACTCGCATGTGATTTCTGTAGAAATTCATTTACTTAGGTGTATTAGGAACAAATCAGAAGCTTAAACAGGAGTTATCTAGCCAATTTTAACATTACAAAATGTCTACTGATGAGTCTAGTAATGTTGAAAAGATGAAACAATTAACTCCTATAACCTATTGTAAAATTCTATTCAAGTTTTGATTTTTTTGAATTTTTTTTTTTTCAAGATATTACGAGTTATTCGCAACTTTTGTGTTGGCAACTATTCGTTAGTGTTGGACCTAAGAATTATCCTATAAAAGAACACAGCCAATAATGAATGTTAAAATGTAATTTTAATTCTAGATTTTGATTTTATGGCTTTTACTTTTCTAAATTTCGTAACCAACCCAATAACAATTAATTTTCTCTTTTTATTTTTTTTTTGGAAAATTTCCACTAAGATCATTGGACTTGTTAAAAATTAAAATTTGTAAAAAAAAAAATGCATCAAGCAAAAGTCAGTGTGCTTTATGCACCATTAATATTTTTAATGATAACATTATGTATATATATGTATATAATCATCATTGTTTACTTCATTGGTTAAAATAAATATACCATAAAATATTTTTAATGGTGCATTTCTAATATGAATTGTTATATTTAATATCTGATTCTATTCAATTCTCTCCTACTGTTTTTGTTCTTTTATTTTTGGTCCCAACCAAACAAAAATTATAAGTTAATTTAAATTCAAATTCTACAAGACTAAAAAGTAACAAACCTTTCTAAAATTATTAAAAGACTTAAAATCAATTTTATGAAAATGAAACATTTTACAAAAATATTAAACTTTAGTACAAATTATTAGATGAGTCTTCATTTTTGTTTTCGTAAGGAATAATACTTAGTTTCTTTTTTGTTTTTTTTTGTAGTAAAAGTTATAAAAGGGCTTGTCATATCACGTTTAGTATATAAAGTGTACAGTAAGTTTTAATACATAATTTACATAATCTTATTAAACCCATCCCATCCCCTCCATTTAATTATTTCAAATTCAATATATTTAATAAAGCAATACTTTTTTTGGGTAAATTAAAAGATTAACGACCAAAATCAAAATGTAAATTTATAATAAATCATAAGAAATGTATATATAGTGAATTATATATATGTAAAGAATAAATTACCCATGCGAATGAATGTAACAGAATAATATAGAAGTAATATTAGAATTATTTTTTAAATTCAAAAATTTTATAAAAATGTTTTATTTATTTTTCTTTTTAATTAAATTTATGAATGTGTCCCAATTTACTGCACTCTTTTATTCTCATTACTTTTTATACCCGTATGAACTATGTTCAATGGTATAATAAATTTGCCATTACGTTTGTGACACCTTAAAGGAGTCGAGCTAGATATAATGTCAAAGGTATAGAATTGAATTCTGAGTCAATTAAGCCATGTACGTCCGTCTCTCCGTCTGCACGATAACTCAAAAAATAAAGGAGCTAATATTTTTTTTACATCATTTTTAGAAAATTGTTAGTTTTGCTATTTAAATCCAGTATTTTCGGCCGCCGGGTTCGGGTAGCTACCATATAACTTCTCTTTCTAAATGAAAATAACTCAGAAGCTAGGAATCTGAAATTTAGTAAAGAAGTGTCGAGTTACATGCGAAAAATTTTTGTAAAATTTGATTGGTCTAGAGCAGTTCATTCGGGTATCCCAGAGTTGACACAGTCTACTCTACTGCACTCTTCCTCGTTTTTTTTATTTTAAGTTAAGTACAAAACCACAAAACCAGTACATTTAAGTTTATAACTAACTAATAATTTTATATTATTTTTGATTATTCGTTTCTTTTTTTTTTGTTTCCCTAAGAGAGGTGGGAATCTTTCAAAGGCACCAAGAATTTCCCCTTGGTAGTGTCATATTCTTACCGACTAAACCCATCGCCTATCCTTTAACCAATAATAGGATAAAACCTTACCTGTAGCTAACGCAGTATATTGGTTAAGGAGTAGGGATAGGAAAGAAAAGAACAAGAATGGAGAAACATTGATTTGGGAGTGGCACTGTAAGGGAACAATAAGTTTGCCTATTATTATTACTATTTTGCTAATTTTGACTATTATAGCAATCAACAGTTACAACATGCAGTAGTATATAATACCTTCCTGCATGAAATAATTAATTGAAGGCAACTGTATATGCTATTATTATTGGTATTAGTATTCTTATTAATATTATCATTATTATTTACTACAGAGTCAGGAGTCATCAGTGAATTACAACGTACATAACACCTTCCTGTTATACTTTAGAATCGTCTTTTAGTTAACTTTTTTAGCACATCTTTCACTCATTATAGTAATTTCTAAAAAGGTATTTTCGTGTCTGGTCTACAAAAATTTTCTGAACAAATACAATAGATTTTTGGCTATATGAATCATAAACATAAATTTATGATTTCTTGGCACGCATATGAAGAAATACTCTAGCATTAATTTAAAATTGTCAAGGAAAAAAAAGAAATAGGATTTGAAAGTTTTCAAATAACCTGAAGAAGAGGGGAAAAAAATAGCCGAAAACAGAATGTTATAAAGAAAGTATATGTCTTCAAATCTATCTAAAATTACATTCTAAGTGAAAAATGAAGAAATAGCGAAATTTTGCTTCACATTTATTTAAAATCACTTGGAGGTAATGCCTTCACTTTACAAATTTTCCTTACTATCATGTCACGTAAATGTTATAATAATAACTGTAACAATTTTTATATTTGTTTTGTTGTTCTTTATGATCATAATTAATTACTTACCTTATAGTAAGCGGGTAATTAATTAATTATTATTTGAAAAAAAAGTTTAGTTTTATATAAATTTAATTTAAAAAAAAAATAAAAAATGTTTATATTTATGTATAAGAAATGAATTACGTATATATACACATATATTTATATATAATATATGTATATTTTTTGGTGCATTTACTTATTCTGATTCTTCTGATATACATATTTTAATAGTCTTAACCCAAATATCATTTGTGAGATCTGTTAAATATATACAATAATAACAAAAACATAAAATTGTTTTAGCTAAAGGCATCCCCGAAAAGCTTTTTTTTTTTTCTATCTTTTTTAGATATATTTAAAACGAAAGTGTGCAAAATTTACGAAAATTGCATAATACACTGCAAATAATAAAAACAAAAACAAAAATAGGAGAGAAAAAAAATTACGAACAGAGGCATAAGAAAAAGTCGTGACGCAGATGCAAATTTCTTGGTTTTTTTTTTTAGGTTTGTGTTTCTTTTTTTTATTTTATTACTATATTTTTGCCCCTTTTGTGCTTCTTTGATTTAAAGATCTGTCTTTAAGTATCTTAAAAGGTAATAAATTTAAGTTTATTTTTTTTTTTTTTCGTACTTTTAAAAATATGAAAGTACATACATCTTTTGTTGTTTGTCTGTTATTCCGTCATTCATGTAGTATTCTCTCAGTTTTTCTTCAAATTTTGAAAAGAATTGTATTGTGTGTGCCAGTTTTTCTTCAAAGTTTTTCTTCAAAAGAATTACCTTGTGTTGTGTGTGCTTATAGAGAAGGTTTAAAACCTAATAATATATTTTGTTTCATTAGATACTACATTTTTTATTCTATAGTTTATGATAAAACCCCGTTCATAAATTCATACAAATCAGTTTTAGTAAAATCAGATTTATAAAATTAAAAGCGGTTATTAATTAAACTTTCTATATATACATAATGTATCTTATATAGGAGCGTTTTATAACAAATATTTGAAATGGAGCTGGATTAGACTTAAATAAAAAATATCAACAAAGAAATGTCATTATGGGCAATAAGTAATAACATTAGGTTTCTATAAGCGAAAAACTCAACATATGTCGCTGACATTTACACATGTCGAAATATGTCATTTTGGTTATCACTTTAATGTAAATATAAATTGAGTGTAATAAAAGTGTAATATAAACTATAAAATTAAAATTTAACATGGTTCTATAACGTAAAAAAATACTTAAATAGTCAATTTCCGTGGGTTTCGTGCGATTCACTTTTTTTTTTTTGATTCATGTTTTAAATGAATTGCAGTTCATTTTTGAATTGGATGTTTTTCGTTTTATTTTTAATTTTCTTTTTTTTTTTTATTAATTTTTAAAGTACACAATGAATGAATAAATGAATAAATAATTGAATATTTTTGTTTAATGATTGAATTTTATGTTTTATTGTTTGCAAAAGATTCTATGTTATGTACATTAAATTTAACTCAGTTTATTTTTTATGTGTTTACATTTATTTCAATTATTAATTTAATATTTTGAAACGACAAAAAAAAAAATATTTTATATAATGTATACTGAGGTGTATATCAAGTAGATGCATTATTTGTGCATTTTTAGGACATTTTTTAAGTATTAAGTAAATAAAATAGATATGAAGGTTAAAAGTTCTGAAGGTTTGAAATTTGTTAATATGGATATGACTTAAATTATTTATGATATATGATTCATTTTGGAACTTTATTGAACAAAATCATTTTATTTTATTCTAGAAATTTTTAAATTGCACTTTTGGAGCTCAACGATAACTCTTGCATAATATGAGCACTAAAAAATCCTCCTTTAAGATTGAACAAAAAAAATTTGTCTGCCATGTATTATAGTGATTTAATAGTACCTACATATATAGTTAAGAAACTTTTAAAGGACTTCTAAAACACTCGATTAAGATTGATTTGAATTGAAGTAATACAAAACTAATTTAGTTATGAATAATTGGCTGCACTTTTATCTGTATATGAACTTTAATTTTAAGAAATGGATCGCCCAATTGTATTCAATTTATTTCACTTCTATATGCAATATTTACCTGATATACCTTTTATTTTGCAATAAAAAAAATTGTAATTTCTGTTTTTTTTTTCGCGGTTTTTTTTTTTGTTCTTCTATTTTTATATGTAATAAATAAAGTTATTATTTACACAAACAAACTTGATGAAGTCGCTGATTAAATTAAAAAAAAATTTAAATAAACAAAAAAAGAAAAGCATAAAAATAAGAGAAATTTTATCCAACTATTAAAAAATAATGATAATGGTAGATGATGTTGAAGGGTAATTTTGCGCTTTAATTGAAACAAACAAAAACACTTACTTATTTTCTTTCACTTGTGACATTCTCACATTTGTTTAAATTAAAAAAAAAAAAAAAAATGAATATTTAATATTTATATTTATGTAAAATTTCATGTCTTATCGATACATGATGATTTTATTGTTTATTAATATTTTTTTTTTTTTGTATGAAATGTGTTTGATTTGTCATATTTTCACGATTTTAAAAGTACCTATAGGTAATAAAAAAAAAAAATTATTTTTTAACATTGTTTATATTGTATATATATGTATACTTATTTTTGAATATAATAATTTCTATATTTAAATAATAAATAATTTATGTAAAATGAATATTTAATATTATGATAAATATAAAAAAAAAAACACGTTATTAGTTTTATTCTGTCCATTTTTCCATTCGTTTTATATTTGTTTACAAAGCTTCTGAAGCATTTACGATAAAGAAATATCTTTTAAAAAATATTTAAATTTATGGAAAAAATTGTTTTATAGATACCTCCACCCCAAATTCAAATTTTAGAAAATCTTAAATTCCTATAATCTTTCAAGCAATTAAAACTAGGAACTGAGAAAAAAAATATTTTCTAGAGGAATCATTAAAATCTAAAAGATTTTTGAAAATGATTATTAGTTATTTTCAAAAACAAATTTTATTACCCTTCCCTCCTCTCTATAACCGTATTAATTTTGACATTTGTCTATAGATATTTTTGCAATATGATCAAATGATTCAGTAAAAATAAACTGAGAATTCTAAATGGGTTCCAGTGTTCCAGGGACATGACCTGATAAAGGGGCATTTAAAGCAAATTGGAAAGGAGATAATAATGGTATATGAAAAAGATTCTGTCAACAAGAAGAAGATATCTCATATTCAAAAACAACAGAAGATTTACTCCGAGAAAGATACAAAGGAACATATTACGTTATCGAAGATGAATTGCCAACAATAAACTCTCTACATATTTTTTTAATTTCTTAGGGGCAATAAGACTGACAGAGGTATTACAAGTGAAGGTAAATTCTACACCACGTTCGAGGGCGATCTACAATAGATGTAGAGTACAATAGATCTAGATAATTATAACCTAATACTCTATAATTATACTTATATACAAAGTGAATGTTTCTTTTTAGATGTAAAGATAATTAAAAACAAAAAATTTTATTTTTCTTTTAAGTTCTGTTTAAATTTGAAATACTTATTTTAAAATCCAGCTGTTAAAATAAATAACTATCTTTAAAAAAAAAAAAATATGGTAAAAACATCTGAATTTTATTTTAAATTATTATATATTCATTTACTTAATATGAATAAAACCGTGAAAGTGTCACAATGTCATCACAAATCAAATTTAATGCAAACTTCAAATATCTTTACATACACATATATACATACATACATATACTTAGTTAACTTTTACTTATAATTATGATAATTTTAAAAAATACATTCTAGTGTTGGCTGCTTGCTGTAAATTGTAATTTGCATAAAAGTATCTTAATATATTATTTTGTTTTTTTTTTTTGTTTTTCTTCCTCTGGCTGGCATAATTTTTTTTTTTTTTTTGTTATAAATTTTTGCTCATTTTATTTTTCTACAATGATTTCTCTATTGTTTGCTAATAAAAAAAAAAGTATGATGTATGTATGATTGTTTGTATCTGTATCCATGTCTAAACAATGAATATGATATGTAAAAAAAAAAAAAAAAAAAAAAAGCTCAAGTTTTGTGTACATAAACAAATTGAAATTTTCTATTCATTTTCAATTAAAAAATATTTCGATCAGTAAATAACAAACTGTAAAAATGAAAATGACACAATTGATTAGATTTAAGTAGCAAAGGTTTAGACTTTTATTGTATTTTCGTAAATACAGTAACAGAAAAAAATATGTGTTCCAATCAAGCAATTATAATTATTGTTTTAAAGAGATTGCAGGGAAAGGGTCTAGTTACTAAAAAAAAAAAATCTCCTAACACAAAAATATCTGTAAAAATTTTTTAAACTTTTTTTAAATAACAATTCAGGGAGATATTTGAAACAATCTCTCAAAATACTTAATACCTACGTATAGAAATTCTACTAGTAAAACTAAACAGTTGAGTGCTTGTAGAACTTAATAGACCTTATAAAATAAATAGGTATGTATTCAATTCTGAGTAATTTTGTTTTTTTTTTTTTTTAAACAATTGCAATGTTAATTAATTGCACAACCATTGTCTCTATAATATTCAGCTGTTTCTATAAGTGCAAGTTACAGAATACAGTACAGACCTAGTTGCATAAAGAATATAACAATAAAAAACAAAAGCTTTAAAAAATTTAATTTTAATTTAAAAATTTTTTATTGCAAAATCATTAAAATCAAAAGAGAAATTTAAATGAATAATTGGTGATAATTTACTATACATGCATATGTCATGTTAGAAGAAAAAAAAAAATTGAAAATTTTGTAAAGGTAATTTACAGTTGTGCAGTTTTTATCTTTTTTTTAAAAAAAAAAAAACAATAAAATAAAATAATCAATTTAAAAATAGTAATAAAAATATACAAAACATACATTAAAATTAACAGGACGGAAAGGAATTATATAGTTTAACAACGTTATTAAAAAATAAAAAGGTAGTATTTAAAATTGAAGCCTTTTAAAAGTGCACATTTTCCAAAAGGTAATAATAAAATTTTAAAATATTGTAACTTGCACCGAAATTTGTAAATTTCCTAGAATTTTAAAATTTTCTTAATGTGAAAACTTCAATTTTTAGATTTAACTTTGCAAAAATTTCAGGTCTGTAAGTAAAAGGTCAAATTTTTAATTTCTAACCCTTAAGACGGGGGATTTGTTTGCAAAACAAATTCCTGATGTAAAAGAAAGATTTTTCTTCTGACAAAATATTAAGATTCTAACTAACTAAAAATGTGCTGGGGTTATGAAGGAAGCAAAATCTTGCAAAATTTTGTTTTCACATAACGGTAAATTTAAATACTAAATTACAAAAAACTGTATAATTTGGATATTGATTTATAAAACTAATACATGTTCTGTTGCTTGTCGTTTTTGGTTGAAAAAATGTTAAGAAAAATCTGATATATATAGAAGTTATACATTATATCATTACAAACGAACGGACAGAATAAAACTATTAAGTCAATTTTTTAAAAATTTTTTTGAAAATGTGTTAAAAAGTAATTTATATTTTCAAATACAATTTAAACTTAGTTTTTTTTTTTACTATCAATTTTTTATGAATTTGTGGAAAAAAAAACTGTTGTAGGAAATGTATTGTAATAGAACACCATGTTTTTTACGCAAAAAATAAAATATGTAGGCATTAATCAAATTTTAATTTCACTATTTTAATTTTTAAATGAAAATAGGATAATAATTAACAATTTAATTTCTTCCATATTAACTATACTTATCTCTTTTTCATTTTAATTTGTTTTCTGATAATTTTAAAGTTTATAATATTTTATAATTTTAAAATTACTTTCAAAATCAATCATTAATTTCTATTTTTTTTGTAAACGATAAAGTTCAGACTTTATTTTTAAAGAGGGAGGACGAAATTCATAAGATATGCATTTCTCGATCATTAAATAGCTTTCGACTGTGTCGATCACGAAATACTTTTACTAAAAATGATCAAATTTAGATGATAACCAAATTAGTCTTTCCGAAAGCTATCTTTCCAATTCAAATAAAATGGCACGGTTTAGGTTCGAATCAATTAAAACCTATTATATAAAGAATTCCATAATGCTCTATCTTATAGGCGCAGAATTGTTCAAGTTATAAATATTGTTCGTATTATTTCTTTAAATTTAAATTGATCGATTCAACTGCATGCCAATAACTTGTTAATAAAATATGCGAAAATAAGAAATAATATAATAAATTGTGATCAATAACGATCTAACAACAGATAGGAGAAAACATCGATAACTGTTAAACCTAAAATAAAAAAGTAAAATAATATTCAAAAATTAGATATATAATAATACTTACTGGTGGGGGGAATTAACATCACAGGAATTTACATCACATGGGAATTAACATCCACTCAAGTGAGAATTAACATATCAAAATGAGAATTTATATATCACATTTTAAAATACGAAATAGGAATTAACACCACTTTCCAAACAAATAAATGAGATGGATTAGTTATAAAGGACATTTGTAACAGTTAATTGTTTCTCTTTTACAAAGGAATTTGAAAGTATTATGGTATTATATGAATTAAGTCGAAACGAAATAAAATAAATTATTGAACTAAAGTAAGCTTTCTGGAAAAAGAAGAATATAATATGTACTTTTTTCCAGAATGTACCCTACGCTCTCCGCTAGATAAAATTTGAAGTTCATTCAAATAGATATCGAAATTGTGCATATCGAAATCTTGTGTATATAAATATTCTGGAATAGGCGAATCATTTTGATTTTGTGGACAACTCTAAAATCCTTCTTAACTATGTTCTTGCATACATATTTCAGCATTAAAGTATTTAATATAGTGGGGGCGTCAAGCACCATAGTCCGCGGCGCTCATCGGAGAACTGTAACCACCACTCGTAGTTTCAATAATTTGTTTAGCGAGCTTCAGAGTTGGATTCAAGATCAACAACTAATGGTAAGCTTTACGGATTAGGAGGAAGTTTAGAGTTGAATTCAAAATATACAGAATTCTTTTACAGAATACTTATATATACTTACGTATATGTAAGGTTTTAAATTGGGAGGAATTTTAGAATTGTATTTCTAAATTGTATTTCCCTTTTCCCAGAATATTTATATATGTGTAGATGAGATTCTGGATTAGAAGGGATTTTAGAGTTGGTATATCAGGATATGTAAAATATTTGTTTTATTATTTTGATATGTGCTTAAATAAATAAGAATAATTGTAAATAAATAATACTTATTGAAATAAATTTTTAAATGGGAATTTATATCACATTTTCTGCAATTGAATGGGAATTAAGATCATAAGATTTTAATTTCCCACTTGTGTGGGAATTAACATCACAAAAAAAAAGTGATGTTAATTTACCGTTCATCTTATCCGTACATCTTATCACACTTTATACTTAAGTATATTCTATTTGGATCAACATATTTCAGTATGTATGCATATGCTTTTATAAGTTAACAATTAAACAAGATTTTATCCATTATTATTTTTCAAAAATGTACTATTTAGATAAATATGAAAGCTTTAATACAATACGGGAACAGCAATTATTAATACCGCCATTTAAGATTGTTAATAAGAAGATAAAACATAAATTTTTCTTAAACAGATCAATAGATATTCATAATCATTCAATACTTTTCAAAAAGAAACAGGAAGAAAGTTTCGTATATTAAGCCCGTTTTGTGCTTAATGAAATGAATTAATGAAATTTATGAATTTTTGGTAGATTGGACAATTTAAAAATACATATAACATAATATAATTTTTGAAAAAATCTATCCAATATTTTAATATTGGATCGATATTAAAAAAAAGATACAAATTAGAATAAATTAAAATAAATTAAAATAAACCTTATGAAGTTTTTCCCTTATGAAAATAGAATCAGTACCGATAAACAATTTTGAATGGATTTTTATAAAACTAGATAGCATTTTCTAAGGTCTAATGAATTACATTTCTTTTCTTTTAACGTATCAGATTAGATAAATGATTGAAAAAACAAATGATGATGGGCTCTACTTAATAAACCTAGTTTGGTTTTGACTCCTTTGATAAGAATATAGAATAATGGTAACTGTGAAATTGATACCTTGAAAATACTGTGTTTTAGAACATGACCTTAATATGGCAATTAAACAGTTTAACAAACTCATAGAAAAACTAAATGAAGAAAATGAGCTTCCGATTCCAACATGGGAGGAAAAAAACGAGATAGAAAGGTGCAGTCAAATATTATTGAAAATAGCTATATTATTTTTACGTTTGCTCGTTGTATTCAGCATCTAATAATATCACAAAAACTATCACATTTGTAACTATTGATGCATAAAAAGAAAATATGAAAAATATATTGGGGTAACTAAGGGAACAAACTTAAATCATAGATTCTACTATAAATATTGCGAAACAAGACGATCTTGGTTTAAGAGTTTTAAGTTTTTAAATTGCTTTGCAACATTATAAGCTGGTATAAAGAATAACTAAAAAAAACAAATATTGCGTTCTGCAACCTCCCGCCAAAAAAATACAGCCTCTTTCTCTAAGTCGCATCAGACCGACTAGAAACGCTGAAGCGACTAATGCCATTTCTGTAAGACGCTGAAGCGATCTTTTCAAATTGTCGAATGAAACATCAAATTTATCGTGTATGGCCTATAAGACTTTACCTGCGACGCGACAGCCATTTATTCAATCACTTCAAAATTTTCGTACGATCAATATAGATTTTTTATTTTTATTATTAAGAAATAAATATTTTTGGAGAAATTTATTGTAATAGTCTTTTTCTTTAATGCTAAAAGTAAAATAAAAAAAAAATAAAGGATGAGCTCCTTTTTATTACAAGATTCTGATTCTTTTGAATGACAAAGACAAAGAAATGAATTTCTGACAAAGAAATGAAATGTAATGAGGAAAAAACACAGCATTGGTGGTGGTGGTGGGCCTAAATTATTATCAGTCACTCTAAGTTCTTTAAATTTTCATCCGTATTCCAACTTACTACTGCCAAATCCATTAAAACCCCTTGCTAAGTTGGGATTATCCTCCATTAACGTCATCAAAGACTCAATTTCCTTTCTATTAGTTACTTTTTTTAGACTAAAAAATTGTTAAATTTGTTAAAACGAAAAAAACTATAGCCGGCAATATAATTAAATTACTTGATAAAAATAATAATTAAATTTATAAAGTAAACATAAATTTTCTTTCATACTAATCAAATTAAATTTTTTTTTTTTAAATAAGTACTACCAGCGTAACAAACTGTTTCATCGCGCGTCTTACAGAAAGTACATAAACTTATAGACATGACGCAATATCGACATATCGTTCTTATTCACTTCACTCAAGCGGCTTAGAGAAAGAGGGTGATAATTTTTTTATGTAAAATATACAAGTTTTGACAGTTGTAAGACATTTTTCAAAATTTTTAAATTTTAAAAAGATTTATTTAAATCTACTAAATACTATATACTTCGATTCACAATAAAAGTAAATCCTTAATATAAAAATCCAGAATTTTTTTTTTATTACACCAAAAACTTCAATACATGTATAACTAACATAATATATGCATAATATATTTAATATTATTTGATGGCTCTTTTAAATTAATAAAATTTAAAATTTTTTTATTTTTTTTACAGTCTTAATGTTCGGGTTATAATATTAGTACGAGATCCACGCGGTACAATGCAATCACGTAAACATCGTTCATTTTGTCCTGGTAATCCGGATTGTGATAGAGCATCGAATTTATGTATGGATTTAATTGCTGATTATACTGCTGCTGAACATTTACTAAAAAAATATCCGTCCCGATTTAGGTATATTTCCAGATTTATTTTTTTCTTAAATTATTTAAATAGATTTTTTAAAAACTATAAGTACATATATTAATTATTTATATATAAGTTAGGGGTTAGGAGGTATATAATGATTATATGCAATATTTATTTTAATTTTTTTTTTTTTTTTATAATAAGGAAAATTTTTTATGAACTGATAATTAATTTTAATTAACACATTATTATATCAGTTTTTTTTTTTTCAACTTTTTTTTTAACTTCGAAAACTTATCGTTAGTTTTAAACTGTGTGATACGGTCATTTTCAAAATATAAAACTGATTGCATTTGAAATAAAATTAAAAAAAAAAAAAACAAAAAACAACAACTCTTTTAATTATTAATTATTATATCATCTTTATATTTTAATCCTTGTATAGTCTTTTAAATTTAGAAACACATATATATACATAAATAGTATTTAAATAATTTTTATTTTTTCTTTTAATATATTGGTTCTCATGTAGAACATTACGATATGAAGACTTATCATTAAATCCATATGAAATGACACAAGAAGTTTTACAATTTTTCGGTTTACCATTTGATCCAATGGTTGAAGAATTTTTAGATACACATACAAAGTTAAATATTGGTGGTGTTAGTTCAACATTTCGTGATTCAAAATCAGCACCATTTCATTGGATTAAAGATTTAATGTGGAGCGAGGTAAGTGAAGTAATTTGAATTTTTTTTTTTTTCCATAAATTTATTTTATATTTTTTAATTTTTTAAATTTAATTCTATTAATTTGTTTTCTTTTTTCTTCTCTCTTTTTTTTTTCTTTTGAATTCTTTAAAAATAAAAAAAAAAAAAACAAAAAAAAAAAAAATCAAGATTGAAAGCATTCAAAATTCATGCACAAAAGCTATGGAATTATGGGGTTATAGAAAAGTTAAAACTATATCAGAATTAACACCATCATTTGATCCATTGGTGTTACCAGCACCATTTACATGAAAAAATTTAAATTTTATTTAATTTATTTTATCTATATTAACTAAAATAATTTATTTTTAAATTACCAATATCTACAACAAAAAAAAAAAACCATATTTAAAATAAAGAAAAAAGGAAAAAAAAAATTATTTTATTAATTTTTTTTTTTTATTAAAAAAAACAAAAAAAAAAAAAACATAAATATGGGTGAAAAGTCATTATTAAGAAAAATTATTCAAAAAAAAAAAAAAATAAATAAATAAAATAAGTAAATTTAATTTAGGAAAAAAAAAAAAAAAACAATTATATTTTAAAAATACATAATTTACCTATAGGTATGATTTTTTGTTTTTTTATTTTTAAACTTTTTTATTTTTTTATTTATTAGATATATCAATTTAGATAAAAACAAAAAAAGAGAATTAGTTCATGTGTAATATATAATAGAAATTAAAAACAAAAAACGTATTATTAATTAATAAGATAAATAAAAAAAAAATTTTTAAAAAATTAAATATAAATAATCAAAAAAAGAAAAAAAAAAAAGATGAAAATAAATAATAAAAACAAAAACAACATTAAAAAAAAAAAAAAATATTTCGTGTTTTTAGGCTAAAATAAAATGTCGAATTATTAAAAAATATTTTAAAAAATAAAATATCGAATTATTAAAAAATATTTTTTAACAACAAAATTTGTTATAAAATTAAAAAAAAACAAGAATTTATACAACAAAATGAAAATACATACAATCTTGATAAGGGGTTACCAAATATTTTATTTTTATAAAATAATTTTATGCATATAGTTATTATATACTTAGGTAATTGGAATTATATACTTACACCTTGTATACGTGTATATAATATAATCTTCAAGAATTTTTTTTTTTCTAGATTCACTTACTCTGTTCTATTTTTATTTCATAAATTTAACATCTTAATTTTTTACCGCTCCCCTCTTTTTTCTTTTACATGAGGGGGTCAATTATTCGTTTTTGTCTTTTTATATAGGGATATGTTTTAATATTCGATCATCATGTTTCTTGATTATAGTGCGTTTAATAATGGTTATTATTTATAACTATGATAATTATTTTTAATTATTACATAAAATTTTAATTAATGAGACACGAAATCGATTTCTTATAAATAGATAAAATCTTGTATAACTTTTCGAAAATGTTTTTTTTTTTTTTTATATTATATCGTGCAGATATAAAATATCTGCCGATATTTTTAGAATCTTTTTGCCTTTAGCATGTGGGCCATCTCGGTATAAGTATTCAATTATAATTATATTTAATATTTTGTTTACATTATTTTATTATATTTTATATATTATTTTTGACCTGACCTCGGGGTTTGAATTTGAGATCTTTCGCCTGAAAGACCGGTAACTTACGCACTGCACCATTGATCAGATCTTCAAAAATGTTATATAATAATTATATTAATTAATCATATATACATATATGGGTTTAACGAAATTAATAATTCATAGAACTAAAACTTACTCTCTTTTCATATACTTTTCATATAGGATTTTAAAATGATTTTGTGGGGTAGCAATGAAGCAAGATAGTAATGAAAAAATGTTCATTTAAGTTAAAACGATAATAAAAAATTTTATAGAAAAATTGAACGATTTTATTTGTTATTTAAATTATGGTTTAAGGCGATGTTTAGATTTAAATGTTTTCTATTCCATTTTTTTTAATCCCTTTATTGTCATCTTCTGCCACACTTTTTTTAAAGTGACCTGTTGTAAACACTTTCTTTAAAGTGTTTAAAAAGTAGAGTGTCATTTTTTGAATAATTTTTAAATCGTTTTCTGTTTTTTTTTTAAAGACACATCCAGTCAATTTGTTGTCAAACTTTTTTATCTAAATTTACAAAATAATTTTAAACGAGTTTTTTTTTAAATATATTATAAATATATACAAACCATACTTATGTGTAATACAAAATTCCTAAACTCATAAAATTTTAGAATTATCCAACTTTAAAATTAACTAAAAATTAGTTTATCTAATTGATGGAATATTATTTATAATTATTTGATTAATTTTTTTTTTTTATTTTAATTTTCAATCTAATCTTTTGATTTGTCTGACTACAAATTTTCTGACTACAATAAAAAAAATGTTTTAAAAAGAATAGTTCCAGAACTCAGAAAAGTTTTCAATTTTCATTGTAGATAATAAAAACAGCTAAAAATGTTCGAAAAATGTATAAAAGAAATGTAAAACTAGGTAAATTGAAATAGAAAAATTTCAATTTTACAGTTTCAAAAAAAAAAAATAAACAAAATATAGGATCAAAAGAGTGAACGCTTTTTCAGTATAAAAAAGTGATAAAATGATAGCATTTAACCGCCAAATAAAAGCTAATAACATTTTAATGAAGTTTTATATTAATTTACATTTTTAATATAAATAATATGCATTTTTTTTTTTGTAAATTTTATTTACAAAATTTATCACGTCCTTTTCCTAATCATTTAAAACTATAAAAATTAATTTAACTTATCAAAACACCACATTAATTATCTTATAGTAATAAACACAATATCGACCTTTGACGCCCATCAAAATTCGCTTCGCCCCAACTATTTTGCATCAAATGAAATATAATTGCAATGACACAAAAAATTCAAATTATAGATATTTTTAGGTTTTTATTTTTAATTTGTATTGCTTAGGGATAAATGTCAAAACCGACTATCACTGAAAAGAATGCGAAAATATCTTAATCTTAGCGATGATGAACTTTTGGTTTGACGTCGATTGTCTCAATTTGTGAGTATAAGAATATTTTAATTTTTTAGTCGTGAATTTTTCGTCAATTGTCATAATTGTGTTTATTACTTAATGTTTTTTTTTTACCGAATTGTTTTTCTCGAAATTTATATACGATTTTATATTTAATATAATATTCGTATTATTTTTTTTTTTTTTCAATAATTTTACATTTTATTAACATTTGAAACAAAAAAAAAAAAAATTTAAAATGCCACAAAAACCGCAATTAAATTTATCGTTAGTTTACTTCATTTTCACATTTTTTTTTTTTTATAATTGGTGTATGATAATAAAAAAAACTGTATATATATCTGTAAATATTTAAGTAAAATATGAAATATTATAATTTTGATTCAAATAGTTTATTTTTAAATTATGACTAATATGAAATTAATTATTTAAAAGATTTTCAAGTTAAATAAATTTTATAATTTCTTTTCATTCTGTTTTAAATTTGAATTTTTGAAAGAAACCAAAAAAAAAAAAAAAAGATAAATTCATAAAATTTTTTTTATTTTTATGATATATTTTATGAGAATATTTTTTTATGATAAGAAGAATAATGTTGAAAATATGTTAGAAATATGTTAAACATTAAATACAATTACACATATTAAATAAATAAATAAATAAAAAAAAAAATGCAGATCAAATTTCTCATCGATAAATTTTTTTTTTTTTTTTATATTTTTATACAAAACTATTTATGTATTTTGCAAATATTGAATTACATACATACAGATTTTAATATAAAAGTTATTTAAAACATTTCTTTTTAATGAGTCATGGTTGGTACATGACATGAATTGTACAGAATAGATTCAATTAATTTGATCAGTGCATTACAAACTGGTATAATACTCGTTTCTTTATACTCGTTTCTTTATAATCATTTTTTTTTTTTTTTATTATCGGATCATAAAATTTTTCAACAATTTGATCATAAATTTTTCTTTTGTCCATTCCTTAAATTTTACAATGGTCAAATGAATATAAACAAGGTAGAATGTAAACCAACGGTTTTTAAAAGCGCACATTTCCAAAACTCAATACAAACTGTTTAGAAGTGTGACTTACACAAAAATTTGAAAATTTCATGTAATAAGAAAAAATGTAAAAATAGGACATTTTTGAAATTTTGAGGGGCTATAAGTCCGGAATCCTATATAACTAAGAAAAGCCGTTAATACACGTAAAAATATATTATTAAACCTTTAATTTTCATGTCTTGCCGCAAAAAAATTTGTACAGGTGCCTAAGTTACAGGTGTCTAAAAATAGCAAATTTTCAATTTTTGAGGCGTAATAACTCTTAAAGAGGGGGTGCTATCAAAATTTTCTGAGGAAACTTATACTAATTCTAAAAGTTCTTTCTTGTCTCAAAATTTCAGGTTCCTATCTAAAGGGATGCCGGAGTTATGAAAAAAGAAATTTCATGCAAAATGTGGTTTTCACATAACGGTAAATTTAAATAGTAAATTACAAAATATTACATAATTTTGATATTGTTTTATATAGATAATAAAATTTTCGATCTTCTGTCGGTTTTAGATTGCAAAATTATTACGCAGAGCCCGAGATATATACATCTGAAAATCGGGCTTTTTCGCAATTTTGAAGAGCTGCAACTTTGGAACCCTTTACAATTAAAATAAACCTTTAACACACGTAAAAATATATTATTGTAGCTTTAATTTTTATATCTTGCAGAAGTAAAATGTGTACAGGTTCCTAAGTTACAGGTGTTTAAAAATAGTAAATTTTCAATTTTTAAGCCCTAATAGCTCATAAACAGGGGGTGGTCCGAAAAATTTTCTGAGCAAACTTATACTAATTCTAAAAGTTCTTTCTTGCCTCAAAATTTCAAGCTTCTATCTAGAAGCATACCGGAGTTATGAAAGTAGAAAAATCATGCAAAATTTGGTTTTCACATAACGGTAAATTTAAATACTAAATTTAAAAAAAATGTATAATTTTGATATTAATTTACAAAGATAAGAGAAGTACCTGTCGAATGACGTTTTCAGATTGAAAAAATCTTAAGTAGAACATAAGATATATGCATTTAAAAATAGGGCTTTTTCAAAGTTTGAGGGGCTGTAGCTCCGTAATGGGGGGGCTACATGAAAAAGTTGTTCCACAAAATTATTTTTTTTATGAGACCTACCTATGGTTAATTTTTTTTCTCTATCTTTAACGGTGTAGAAGTTTTGTAGACAGACGGACGGACGGACAGAGTGAAACTAATAAGCACATTTTTTCAAAATTTTTTTGGAAATGTGCTAAAAAGCTTTTAAAATTTGTATTTTTGTTATAAAAGAAAATTTAATAATCAAATCTTTAGTTAAGCCCAAAATAGATGTGATGTGACGATAAAAAAAAACGCAAGAAATTTCGTACGGTTTCTTTCACGAAGTTTAAACGAAGTGTCAACTAACCAAAATCAAAATGTAATAACGATAAAATCATATGCTTTTGTTTAAAAGTTCTGTGTTAAATTTCTAAATAGTAATTTTTTTTTTTATCAGATTTTTAAAATGGAGAAAGATGGAGAAAGGCTAATAAAGATGTTAAGGCTGAAAAAAATTATTATTTAAAGCGACTGTAAAACTTTTTACGTAAATAAAACGTAATGACATATTTTTACGTAGATTTTGTGACATTTCTACCATAAATGTCATATAATTTTTCGTGCTGTTTTTTTTTTGACATTTTTATCGTCTATTTTGAGTATATCGATATATTTACAGGTGTTGTAGAGTTTTTATTTTACTCAGTTATGCCTCGTACGTCCATTTTTGGGTTGTTTTGGGTTGGAATAGGAAAAGAGAAAAGTTCGGTTGATTCAAAATAATACTATAATAAATAATAATAAAATAATACTATAATATAATAATAATAATAAATCAAATGAATGTTTTTAATATCTCTTTCAACGTATATTTCTGTTAAAATAGTTTTAAAAAACTATTAAAATCTAAAAAAGAGCAAAATTAGATTTGCAGCGAGGTGTAAGTAGCATTTTTTTTTTTTTTTTTTGATAAAAGGTTTTCTTTTACTTTTGCTTTTCCTTTTCCTTTTATATTGCATTTTCTTTTATATTACATTTTGATTGTTAACTTTAAAAAAAGAGGTACTTAAAATTTAATTGAATTGTTTAAGTATTTATTGTATTAATTTTTTAAGTAAATTATTTTAATTGTTGTTGTCCTAAATGAAAGCTGATAATAATATTTTTTATCTAAGTACTTTGTTTTTTCTCATTTACAAGTGAAATGCTCATTTTCTAGTGTGTATCAAACTAATTTTCCCTCTTTTTTTTTTATGTTTATGTCCTGTTTAAATTTAACGTTTGGTAACCCTAAATCAAAATTATACGTACACAATCAAAAAAATTAATTTTGAAAAGAATATTACATGTATTTAAAAATTAAATCATTGCGCGCTTTCAAAAATTTAATATTCAAAAAAAAAAAAGCAATAGTTTCTTTTTAGGAATCATTGGTGCAAATTCTTTTAAAATCACATAATGAAAAATATATTTATTAAAAAACAAAAAAAAAAAAAAAAAAACTATTAAATAATTAGTCGAAAATATTAATTGAAAAAACCTAATTTTGCAATAACAATATAAAAGAAAAAAATACACAAAAAATAGACAAAAAAAAAAGTAAGACGATTAATTAAAATATGTTTAGAATAGAATTTGTAGAAATAACAATTTGTTGAAAATTTTTAAATAATTAAAATAAAAAAAAAATAATACATAATTAATTAATTATTAAATAAATTCGAAAAATTTAAATATACCATTGCACGTGCCTGAATTATAACAAAAAAAAAAAAAACAAAAAAGATTTTTAAAGATGAAAAAATTTATTAATAATTATCAAAAAAAAAAAAAACTTTAAATAATTAAATTAAAGGTCTTTGTACTAAATATTATCACCCATATCATATTAGACTTGTGATACGTAACATTAAAATTTAATATTGAATTATGGTTCGATCTATGGGAACTTTGGATTTTTTTTTGGCACAAAAAGCTAAATAACAATGCTAAAATGGCTTATTGTGCCAAAATTTGGCTTTAATTTGGTGAGAAATTTTTTTGATACTTTGAACACAAGTCGAACGTTATTTAGGGGGTTATATGAACTAAAAATGAGTAAAAAAAATATGTACAGTAAAAAACACATCACATTTTAAAGATCTTTATAAAAAAAAAAAAAAACAAAAATTTGAATTTAATAGAAAATATAAATTCAATTTTTTTTTATTTTTTCGTTTAAGTTATAGCAATACGCAAAATTCATATATGTACATACATAAATTCTTATTTTGATTTTTTCTGTATTATAGCATAAAAAAAATATTAATATATAAAATTTAGATAATCGGTCGAATTCGAATGCATTAAACTAACCTTCAATTCAAATCTAATTTTTTCAAACAAAAGCCTCAAACTTCAAGAGTAGTGAGAATTTTGAAAAAGTAAGATTTGAGTTCAACTAAATTTTATACTTTCGACCCGATTATCATGTCCCCATTTCGGATCTGTCAAAAAAAAATTTGTACGTAATTTAAGAATGACTAAAAAAAAAAAAAATGTATTTAACGTATGTATTTAGTTTATGTATCGCTATAACTTTTTCTATATCTAACCAACAGAAATAGTATTTCGATTATAAATCGAAGAACTGGTAAAATTAAGAATGAAACTATTTCAGTATAGATGGTTGGGCCTAAGTCCAAAAAAAATATCTTTTTCAATATATAACCTACTTAATATATAATTGAAAAAAGAAAAATATATCGAATATATCGAATATATCGAATTCGAGTATATTTTGTTGTTTTTGATAATAAGAGAAATCTAAGGACGTAATTACAAGTAAATTTTTATATATTTACTTAAAAAAAAAAAAATTCTTTTCGTTTTATTTAGTTTTTTTTTTTTTTAATATAAAAACAAAAGCAAAAAAAAAAAAAACTTTCAAATTTTTACACGCATATCTTAACAATTAACAAAAAAAAAAAAAAAATATTTATGACATAAAAGCAACAAAATTATAAAATATAAAAATTTAGAAAATAAGATTTGTAAATGCTTATAGCATTAAAAAAAAAAAAATTAAATAAATAAAACTCAAAAATGGAAAAATATTAATAATAAAAATGTATAATTATATTTATATTAAATTAATTAATTAAATCAAAATTTAATTCTCACAATTCACATAAGTATTGAATTATTGTCAAATTAAATTTTTTTTTTTTTTTTTTTTTTTGAAATTTTAGAAGAAAGAAACACAATCACCTGTTCGTTTTTTATATATATATATATTAACTATTTAGGAGAAAAGGGTTTAATTTTTTGTTAAATTAATTTTTAAGATATTATTTATATTGTTTTATTAATTATTTAAGGACATATCTGTTAATTCAATAATAATTTAACATTAAATTATGTTTCATTTAGTTTTTACAGTTTAAAAACATTTTTTGTTAAAAAAAATTCTATTTCTAAAAAGTTTTCTTTAAGAAAATTTATTAAATCTGAAAAAAAAAAAAAAACCATTTCTTCAAAAATTTTCCACAAATATTTTAAAAAATATTTCAAAATTGCACAAATTCAAAGTTTATAGTAAAAATCAATGCACTGCTCAGTTATCTAAAAATTATTTTAGATTTTTGAGGCTGCTCCGGTATTTTTGTTAGGAAAAATTTGTTCTACATATTATAATTAGATCAATAAAGGTATCAAAAACTGTCATATTATGTACAGTTACAGTACATAATTATTGAAATTCTTGAAATTAAATTTTTATCAAGGGGCCTTGGTAGTGGCCTTAGTGGTTAAGAAAGTGGTTTATTAACCGAAGGAGTGCAGATTTAAATCTGGCATAGATATCATATCATCAAGTGTTTTTATTATATTACCGTATAAATTAAGCGTACTCTATAATGATCTTAGTACTAATAGTTTAGTAATATTGCATTTTCCATAATCTTATGTGTATTCACAAGTTGTCGTATCGTTGTAAAATTGTAAATTTACAATTATCCATTTTAATACTAATGACATGAATGATACACTTTTTATTTTAGATGTTATATTGTTTGCGTTCCTTTTGCAGAGTAAACTTTTCTACTCCCAACTACATAAACCTTCGAGAAAGAGTAGATAGGAGTAAATACGATTATTTTAAGTTAGCGTTCCACTTACCAACTACTCTCAACTAAACTCTCCACTATTTTTTTCGTATTAAAGGATTGCAAACATTATTGTACTTCAAATGTCAGATGGCAGCCGGTTTTATTTTTATTCAAAATTGAATAATAATTTTTATAAATTTATATTTAAAAATTAATAAATAATAAAAATATTTTTTTTTTTCTTATTTCCTTCCATTTTTATTATATAATCATATCAAAGATACAAAAAAAAGAACAGGTACAGTGATACAAATCCTAATATACAAAAGTGTTTTAAATTTTTATAGGTGTTGTATTTAAATTTTTCATACAAAATTTTAAATCACATCGATGTAAAATTTTTTTCGACAATACAACGCTTGTGAAACTACAACATGTGAATACGCCTAATGATTTTATTATTATATATTTTGGATTATTTTGGGAAACTTGAATTAATTATGTTAAAATGCAACATCAATCATAATAGAGTGCAATATGATACGTCTTATTTTAAATTAAGATTATTAGAATTTTTGAGGATTCTAATCAATCCTCAACAGTAAAAGATTTTTTTTTTTTTTTAGTTATTTCATGTGAGGCTATAACAGCCTTCCATTTTCAGTTGTGGCTGTAAATATTGTAAGAGGCAATTTTTATTATGATGTGTGTGGGACACAAACCCACAATTCCTTTGTGTTTATAGCGTATTTCATAAGCTCTTACACACTAGACCATCGAGGTTCCAAGTACATAAATAATTGTTGTGATAATGTTCCAAAACTTTCCAAAAATATTTAAGAAACTGAGTGGTTGTTTCATCAGAAAGAATCAGGATGCTCTTCTAGATAGACAGTTCGCTTACCTTTTACTTTGATAAACCAAAAATATCATAAATAATTTTATTAATTTTGAATACAAAAGATAAAATATCTGAATTGCATTTATTTTATACACTATTGCTTATGTATCAGTCTGTTTGAAGAGTAGAATTTTTTTTTATTTATAATTCAAATGCATTTGATTAGTACCTATGGAAAATTTCTAAGCAATTCTTTTTGTAGATTGTGACAAAAACATTTACAATTATGTCTTTACTATAAACCAATTCAGTTTATGAAGTCCAAATTTCATCTCTTTTTTTTATTTCCAATCCAAAATCTTTTACTATATTATATATTATACCTTCAATTTATTCTGACTATATCTCTATTATCCGTAATTTGGTTATTCACTTAGTAAATTAATAGAGCATAAATAATTAGAGAGTTAATTGTTCGTTTAATTTAATTTATAAAAATTTATGAAAAATAATAAAGTTATTTAATAAAGAATTAAGCCTATTTTCTAGTTATACAGGGTGTTTCGCATAAGAATGTAAATATTTCAGTTGATGATTTATTACACTAAAACTAGCAAAAGAGCGTATGGCGGCGAACTTTATATATTTTTATGATAAATTATGATTTTTTATTTTACATTATTAATTGCTACACGACTTTTGAAATGCGGCAATAAATACTTTCTAAATTAGAGCTAAAAAGATGGATGGGATCATATTATTTAATACTTTTAAAATTTTTGATTTCATTTAATTGATTTCATTTCAATAATGTCCTATATAAAGGACCTATTATTATGTAAAATTTGTAAACCTTGAGAAACTTTCATAATTTTCTGCTAAGTAAATTTTTCTCTTAAAACTTGCCGTTTCTCATGTTTAAAGCCAAAATTTTAAGAATATTTTTCACACAAAAAGTTTGTTTCGAGTAAAAATTAATATAAACTGTTCAGTATGGTTTTTAGCTCTAATTTAAAAAAGTAATTATTCCAGGATAATAAATCTTTCAGTATATGAAATCTTGAAAAATACAATTGCGACAATTAATAATGTAAAACAAAAATAATGAAAGATCTAATGTATAACTCAAAAACGACTGAGAAAACATCCTCTTCTTCCCGTTCGATATTTTTCTTATTTTTTTAGTTTCAAGAATTATCTTCAAATTTATTTTGCACTCTTATGTGGAACCACTCAATATATTTATAAAATTAATTTGGTGTTTAAAAGTCAATACATACATATACATACATATTATATGAAATGAAAGCTGTCCTACTAGAATTTAACATTTGATTAATTAAAAATTAAATAAAATAAAATGACGTCAAAATAAACAAAAAAAAAAAAAAAAATTTAAAACTATTAAAACTCAAATCAGCTAAAAAAAAATATTAAAAATTTTAATAATGTAATAATATTTTTTTTTTAATATAAAATTTTTGTTTAAGAAGAAAGAAGGCAACGAAAAAAAAAAATTTAATATTAAAATAATTAAAAAAAAAAAAAAAATGGATATATGTAAAAATTGTTATAAATATTTAATTTAATTCTTTTTTTTTTAATTTCTATATTAATACGTACATATTTATTTTATTAAAATAAAATGTTTTAATTCGATAATTTAAATAAAATTCATTTGTAGCAGTGATAATTTGTAATTTATTTGCCAAAAAAAAAGAAAAAAGAAAAAAATATTTTTCGCGCCTTTTTTTTTTTGTTTTGTTTATATTTTGAAATTTAAATAAAAATAAAATTTATTAATTTTTAATATATAATAATATTTTTTATAATTAATATATTATTTAAATAATAATTAAATTAAATTATAATAATAAATTGTAATAATGGTTTTCATAAGTGATATATTTATTGTTGTATAATTAATAAAAATGGAAAATGCAAAAAACAAAAAAAAAAATTAAATTGGTAAAATTAATATTTAAGAAATTATAAATATCGTTTGAATGTGTTTATTAATACAATAATTAATAAATTTTTTTTTTTTTAATTAAATATTAATTACCTACATATTTAATAAATATTGGATAAAAGAAAAAAAAAACTTTTTTTAAAGTGTTTTTGCAAAATTGTAAGCAGAATGCAAAAAGTGTATAACAAAAAAAATTTAAATTAGTGGGGTACACAAGATGAATATAAAAGTTTCAATTTTAAAAATATAATTCGATAATAAATTTTAAGTTGAATATATATATATGTATATAATATTTTAAAAATAAATATTTAACTATAATAATTTAAGTTTATTTGTATTAAAAGAACAGAATGTGCTTTAATTAATTTTTTTTATTCTTTAATTGTAAATTTTCTGTGTATAAACGTTATAATATAAAATCCAGTTTTATTAAAATCTACGTTTTGTTGTTTATTTATAAAATAAAAATTTCGAATGAAAAAATGTTGAAAGTCAATTTGTTGAAAAAACCAAGTCAACAAAAAACAATTATGCGCGTATATCCCTGATTTATGCAATATATTTAACAATGATTATAAATAAATATATAACATATAAAATGTAAGGGACCTCTGTGGCATAGTGGTTAAGCACGTGACTTATTAATCAAGGCAGTGCGGGCTCTCAAATCCTGTACAGGTAGCAAGTTTTATTAATTAAAAACAAATACCCCTTGCTACCAAATATATTATGGCCTTAGTAGCCGATGGACTTGTAATATTGCAATATCCTATATGTGATTTGTAATATTAATATTTAAGATTTTTTTTAGCAAGGGCTAAGTTTTAAAAAACCGGATTTTAAAAAACAGAATTCTGGTAAACTGATTTTCGTAGCGCTTCCGTGTACAAAACAACTACATGGATTAAGAAGCACGTAATTTGGTTTAATCGAACATATTTGGAAACAATATATTGAAAAGTGCAATCAAATTCAAATTCATATTGAATGAAAGATATGTACCTATATCGTAATCTTTATTTCATATATATATTGATAAATAGTTAGGTCTTAAGTATATAATATACGTCTAACTATTTTAATTTAAAAAAAAGAATTATGTTCAAAATTAGACAACTGCTGTTTTAAGTCTTTAAGCATTAATAATAATAATCACATCACAAAAATTACCAATTTTATAATAAAAAAAAAAACGAATTGGTAATAAAAAAAAAAAAAAAAAAAAAACCAATTTTTTTTTTAAACTTCGTACTGAACAAAAATATGTTACTCTTTATTCTTTAATATTCACTTTTCAATTTTTACTTTAATTTAATTAAATTAAATTATTTGCCTCAACTGAATTGACAGAAGATTTATTAAAAAACCAAAATATGAGAAAATAAAATTTAGATAATCTCGAATTTTAATTCGGACAATCAAAATTCGAACTTTTTAAAATTCAGACAATTCAAAATTCAGAAAATTCAGATATTCATACAAATATTCAGAAAATATTCAAAATATTTTTCATGTAATTCAGATTTAAATAGTTGGGACGGAAATGTTATTGCCGCTAAACAAATTATGCAAATCTTGTTTTTGTAACCAACTTTAAAACCCCTCCTAATTATTTTTTTTACATACATATTTTGAACATAAAAGAATTCGGGATTTTTCCCACTAAATTTAAGTTCGGTATTTTTAGTTTTCAGGATCTTGTAACATTCTAGTTTCGAGATTTTGCCGTTCGGGATTTTTTTTTTTCAGTAAAGGGTTATAAACGCTTTAATAAAATATTAAAAAAGTAGGGATTTTCGAATTTTAAATTGTCTGAATATTGAATTATCTGAATATTGATTTTTCCGAATAAATTGAATTTGTCTGAATTTTGAATTTTCTGAATAATAAAAATCGTTATTTTGACATGAATCCACGAAAAAAAAAATCGAATTTTTTCAATTAAAATTATATTATTTAAGTATTTTTAAAATTAAATTTTTTCTATTTATTTACTCTAAATTTATTAAAGATATTATTTAAAATTAAGCTTAAAATAAAGCTTAAGTTCTGTGCTTTTCGCTCGTGAAAATTTACACTCGAAAATTACAAATTTGAGAACAAAAATATTTTAGTGAAAAATGAATTTTTTATAATTTTTTCATAAATTAACTTATTTAAAGTAAATTACGTCATATAGCGCTGTATTTTATTTTAATTAAATTAATTTTTAATAAATAATATTAAATACATACTTACATACATATATATATTAACATTAATATATTAATATTAATTATATTAATATATAAAATTTTACCATGTTTAAATAGACAATGGTTTTGCATTCTACTTACAAATAAATTAATTAAATTTTAATATTTTTTTTTATATATATTTTTATTTAATTTAAAATATTTTTTTTTTTTTTTTTTTTAATTAATTGTAATTTTTATGTGTGGCTGTTAAAAACAAAAAAAAAATATTAATAATGAGTATTATTATGTAATTATATTAAAATTAAAAATTAAAAAAAAAAAAATTAAAAAAAGAAAAAAAAAACTCACTGATTAAATAAGTACTATATATATATATATATAAATATATATAATGATGATATTTTATATTGTGTACGAATGAATATATATATATGTATATTTTATATTATTTTAGAATTAAAATTATATTATTTTATAAAAAAAAAAAAATAAATGTTTTATTTTATTAGAAATATATTATAAAGGTATATTTTTTTGTATGTGTACGAAAAATTAACTAGTTATTTATTTTATTTATAATAAAAAAAAAACATTATTTTATATTATTACATATTATAAAAAGAACTTAATAATTATAAAATTTTTACTCGAGACTAATTACTGTCTATTTATTTTATTTTCTTATAGTTTTAAAAGTCAAATAAATAAATTTAAATAAATAAATATTTTTTTTTACCTTTTCCACTCCTATATAAGGATCATAATGGATCCATTAAGTTGTTTATTATTCATACAGGTTTACTACATTGTCTTTTACGTCAAAATCTAATGCGACAAAATATTGCATATAAAATCTTGCTTTCGAAAATCTTTTTCTAAAATCTACTAGGACAAAATCTTGCATGTAATTCAGAATGTCACATATTCTTATATATATTCTGGAAAAAGCGGTAAACCTGCTTTTGAATCCAACTCTAATATTCCTCCTAACTCAGAATTTCACATATACATATACATACATAAATATTCTGGAAAAAGCGGTAAACCTGCTTTTGAATCCAACTCTAATATTCCTCCTAACTCAGAATCTCACATATACATATACATACATAAATATTCTGGAAAAAGCGGTAAACCTGCTTTTGAATCCAACTCTAATATTCCTCCTAACTCAGAATCTCAGTTATACATATATATATATAAATATTCTGGAAAAAGCGGTAAACCTGCTTTTGAATCCAACTCTAATATTCCTCCTAACTCAGAATCTCACATATACATATACATACATAAATATTCTGGAAAAAGCGGTAAACCTGCTTTTGAATCCAACTCTAATATTCCTCCTAACTCAGAATCTCACATATACATATACATACATAAATATTCTGGAAAAAGCGGTAAACCTGCTTTTGAATCCAACTCTAATATTCCTCCTAACTCAGAATCTCAGTTATACATATATATATATAAATATTCTGGAAAAAGCGGTAAACCTGCTTTTGAATCCAACTCTAATATTCCTCCTAACTCAGAATCTCACATATACATATACATACATACATATTCTGGAAAAAGCGGTAAACCTGCTTTTGAATCCAACTCTAATATTCCTCCTAACTCAGAATCTCACATCTACATATATATATATATTTAAGTATTCTGGAAAAGCGTATTAACCCTGCTTTTGAATCCAACTCTAATAACTATTTGTTTAAGTTTCAATTTCTTTTTAATCATTATTTTCACTAAACAGTAATTGATAACTCGGGCTCATGTAATTATTGTACAAGATAATGAAGCATAAATATTATATTTGTGCGCCATCTATTATCTTATACAAGAAATAGTAATTTTTTTTTATTTATTTTATATTACGATATAAACTATTTATTACGATATAAATGACTATTTATTATTGAATATTACCCGAATCCGGTTTTGAATCCGAGAACTTTCGAATTCGAAAAAGCGGCAACTTAACCATATATACATATATATTTCAGATATTTCCTTATTTAACTTGAGTCAGATATTTTCTTATTTAATCTTAAATAATTTACAGTTAGTTAAAAAATAAAACTCACTTTCGAAAAACCAATCGGATTATTCATTAAAAAAAAAAAAAAATTAATTAATTTTAATTAAAAAAAAAAATATTAATGCAATTCCATGACAATTTTATATTATAAATGGTTAACATGTACTCTTCAAATCGAATGTTTCTATATATATTTTATCTTAATATTAAATATTTTATACAAAATTTTTTTTTGTTACTCACTTCAATTAAAGAAATAAAGAACAATTTTACCATTGCTATAAAAATATTACGTAAAGGTATTTATAATACGATCTATAACACTATGAAGGCTGAGCTAACGCGTCCATAACACATAAAAACATTTAATAATTTTCATAGAAAAAAAAAAAAATACGGAGATCCTTGTTTTAATCTTTTTTAATTTTATTTAAAATAAACTGCAATACTGTAAATACAGTAACGAAAAGCTCAGAACTTTTAGAGCAGAACCTTTTTTAACAGTATTATATTTGAATTTGTGCAGTACAGTATTAAAGTACTTAAATACAAAAAAAAAAAAAAATTTTTAAAGAAACGTTTAGAATGCACTTTCAATTCTCAATATAATGACATTATTTTTTTACAAAATTTAATGTATAATAACGGTAAATCTATTTATATAATGTACAACTCTTCTTCTTAGATTTTAATTTGCTATTTTTTATTTCAAAGCTAGTACCTGACAAATTTACTATTAAATTCCTTCTCAGTTCGTTTGTTTTTTCTTTCTTCACTTTTGTGTAAATTTCACCCGAAACTCAATTCGTCTTAAAACTCATAATTAAAAAAAAAACCTGTATTGTATAAATTTTAATACTTTTTAAAACAAAAAACACATACAAAAATAACCTAAAAAAAAACTAAAAATAAATATTTTCAAATACATATACATATATTTATATATATATATATATATATATATAATATATATTTTATAATATTAAAATATGTATGAATGTAATTTAATATATATATATATATATATATATATTCATAGTTTTATAGATTTTATTGTTTTATACGTGATTCGTTTGTTATTATGCATTAATAAATAATTAAAACAAAAAAAAAAGCAAAAAAAAAGAAAAATATGCATAAAATAAAAAAATTAAATACTTTTTTATATATTTTATTAATTAGGACTTAAAAATTTAATATTTAATAATATTATATAAATATAAAAAAAATACATATATATATATATTACATTATATGATATGAATGTATCTAAAGATATATAATTTTAAATAAATGTAACAAAAACAAAAATAATGTTTTTTTTTAAGCTAGGAAAAAATTGCAATAAAATTTAAAAAAACAAACATAAAAGCAAAAAAAAATTATTGTAAAAAAAAAAATAAAAAAAGCAAAAAAAAATAAATAGAAGTTGAAAATATATTAAGTAATATAATTTTTTTTTTTGTTTTTTAAAACTAACTTTAAAAAGATTTTTAGCTACGATTATTAAAAAAAAAAAACACAAAAATTTAAATCAATTAAAAATATAAAATTAAAAAAAAAAACGATGTATTGTAAAAAAAAAATAAAAAAGAAAAAAAAAATACAATAAAAATATTTTTTATCAATAATTACAAAAAACTGTGTATTTTTTTTTTTTTTTAATTCTTAAAAATTATTTCTTTTGATTCTTTTTATTTTCAGATAGTATTAATTAGAAAAACAAAAGAGTAAAAAAAGATTAACTGTGATTTTATAGCCATCCTGTGAATAAATTTCTTCATTGAGTATCTATCCTTTGGGAATTTTTGAAAAAATTGTTTTTTTTGTTTTTTATTTATAATATATGGAAAAAAAATTTAATAAAAGTAATATTAATTTACTTTGAACCTATAAAGAAATATTGGGTATACATACTTCCAAATAGGTCGAATTGAGCTCACATAACGGTACTTTATGACGTCACGGGCTACGGCTCATAATATAATAGGGATTTTGAAAGTTGGAATTTTTTGTTTTTTTTTAAATTCCCACTTTGAACTGCAACATCTCGGTAGTATCGATTAAGATGAAATATACATCTTGTTTATTTCAACGACAGTATTATGCTTTACAATATTGTAGAAAATAGTTCCAGTTAATTGTCTTATCGGAAAAATATAACGGTTTAATTAAAATAGTACAAAATGTTAAGAAAATGTTGTAAGGCATTTTTCCGCCGCCAGATGGCAAACCCGCCACTAATCGCTAATATTTGGAACCGTGATATCATAAAGTACCGTTATGTGATGATGTTATTTTAAAATCTATAGAGCGAGCGACCTATATGGAAGTAAATTTCATGTAAATTTTATATGGAAGAATTTCATTAAAAAAAATTTTTGAAAAATTTGCTTAATAGTTTCACTCTGTCCAATCGTCCGTCTGTTTACAAAACTTCTATAAATATCGTTTAAGATAGAACAGTATGAAATATTAACTATTGATTTATCTCTTAAAAATATTATAAAAAACAACTGTAATAACTCTTTTATGTAACTTGAAATATTGAGCTATACAGCCACTAACAGACGCCAAACGACAGGCTATTTTTTTAACTTTATAATTCAATATCAAAATTATTAACTTTTTTCTTAATTTTGTATTTAATTTTACCGTTATGTGAAGAGAAAGTTTAGCATTCTTCATATCTCCGGCATGTTTTTTGTTAGAATATTGATATTTTAACAGAAAAAAGATCTTTCTGGAATAGAATAAGTTACCTCAGAACATCTTTTTTATACCTCTTCCCTTGGTTTTGAATTTTTAGAAGTCAATAATTTTAAAATTTATTATTTTTAGACACCTGTAATAAAATTGGCATTACCTAAAATTGTATCTAAAGACTTGTAATTTTTAACAATTTTTTTCTTACTTAATATTAAATTTTAAGAAAAATTTCAATTTGGTTCAGGTGACATCAAAACTGTTTTATAAAATGTATCATGATTTACTAACATACTAACCCTTGTAAATAATGACTTTTTTAGTTAATTGTGGTAGTTTACTAAATGAACAGCATAACTGATGCAATACTTGGTTTAAGCAAATGTCTGATACAAAATAAAATGTACACTAGATTAAAATTTAACACTATATACCTAATCTAAACCTACGCAACTTAATCTATAAAACTTATCTATTGATATTTCATTGAATTCATATTTTTATATACTAACCATCAATATTTTTTTGATATTTCTTCAGAAAATTAATATGATTCGAGATGAAACTTAAATGAAGACAAATAAAGTATTCGGATACAATAAAAGTCCGTTTTTAAACAAAATCCCTGACTCTAAAATTGTAGATATACTGTAGTACTTACAAAGTATAGCGTTCAAAAAGTTTATATGCACAGATATCTACAAAATTTTGCATTCAAAATTGTTTGTTATATGCAGAAAATGTGTATAAAGTGGGTATTTGATGTATACAAAAAAATTGTAGCTGCTTTAGTATACATTTCAAATCGTTTTGTATTTTAATGTTTGTTGTCTATTTTTGATGCAGTTATTATGAATTTGGATATTTAAAAAAAAAATAGTAAAATAGTTCTTGACAATTTTAAGCATAGATGCTTACACTTCAAAAACTTTATATGCAATGTAAATAAATGCATTGTATATTTGTGGTTTATATCTATATTGTAGTAAAAGTAGTAATACTGTAGTAATACCGTAGATATATGCAATTTTGAAGTCAATTTTAATACCTTCATCGTTATAATTAAATGAAAACAAACGTATTAAGAAATCTGTTAGTGATTACGAATAATTTTCATTAAAAAACGAGGAAATGTGTAATAATATATGTTGTTACCATAAAATTGAATCATCTTTTAGAAAATGTAAGATATAGCTAAATTAATTAAGTACCGAGATATATATAAGAAGTTTTAGAGTTGTATGAACGATATTGGACTCCGACGACCCAAATTTTGCAGCTACTTGAATCTGTTGCCTTAGACAAAATTAAAATCGCTGAGGTTATTTATCTATTGTACATATTATACATATGTGTCCACGTATCTATACAAGCTCTGAAAAATAGTAATTAAAACTGAAGTGGATTAAAAAAGCGTTGGCTTGCTGGTAAGTACAAATCAAACCCATGTAAAGCAAACCAAAGAAATCAATCAAAAAGATCCAAACGTATATTCTCTGTACTTTCCCTCTACATAATATAAGACAATTGATTGGTATTATTAGGGTCCATTGTTTGAACGGTAGACTTGCTAGAAGTTAAGTATGCATATGGATTTTAAATGTAGATTTTGTACAAGAATTGACGCTATAAAGACAAATTTTCCTACACTTGATACCTGTTCAAAAAAGAGAGAAATAGAATAAATTCTAGCAACGGGTTCGAGTAGCTATTATAGAACTTCTTCTTTTATAAATAGGTATAACTCAGTGTCTAATTAAGCTTTATGTCTGAAGTTTTATCTCTGCAGCAGTATAAAATAGCTGTTATACAAAAGTTCAAAATTGACATAAATACATCTCGGTATTTAATTAAGTCAAATATCTGAAATTTTAGAAAATATGAATAAAATGAACAATATAGATGATGTACGTGCATATATCTTATTATTGCGATTCATTGTGTCAATTTGACACTGTTCCTCGTTTAAAATTATATTATAAAATCAAATCAATTTATAATAACAAAAAAAAAAAAAACGCCTAAAAGTATGCCAATATATAATTTACATACAAGTATGCACTCCATTATCAATGCAATCCAATGTATACCATACCTATTATTATTAGAAAAGCAAAAACCTTTTTCGAGTGAAATTGGATTTTATAATCAATAAAGTTTTTTTTTTTTTAAGTTTATTCGTCAAAATCTATAAAAAATATATAATTTTATTTTTAGATTTTTCAAAATGCATATTATACACAGTATACACACATGTACAATAAATACATTCAATGTACATTGCATACATATAAAATGTTTTATTCTCTTTATTTTGTAGTAAAAATCACTTGTTTTTAACAGTTTTTTATTACATTGGTGGATTGAATGTTGGGAAATTTGTAATATTTTCGATATACTTACCGTTAACCTAAAAATTTGAAATTTTGAACATTGTTTTGTTGCCAGCTGTCAATACATACTAAACCAAAATAGAAGAAGTTAACGAAATTAACAAAATTAATTATTTCTGTTATAACATTGCAGAATAAATTACAGAAATTTTTACAGAAAAGAATAATAAAATTACACAGAAAATATAATACAAAACTATGGAATCAAACGTGTTTAACTAAAAAAAAAAAACTATAATTTGAAAACCACTGGTCTGATTTATATTATTAATATCTTGTTAGATTACGAACAATTTAATTACTAATTTTCAAAACAAGTTTAAAATTTTTTAACTTATATCATTTAACGTTTATAACATAATATGGGATCAAAAACACAAAAATTTATCATTTTTAATTTTTTTTTTTTTTTTTTTCTTCTGAAGCATTTTATTACAAAAATTAGCAAAAAATTTTTTTTTTTTATTCTACTTTGACAATAAGGAAACTTTCAGATTTCAGAGCGCATATTTATGTACAAGTATATGTCTATCATAACTTTTATAATACACTTTTTCAAAAATAAAAAAGTCGACTCATTTGAAATACAGTGAAAATATTATATTAAATTAATAAGTAGGTTATGCAAAACATAATATTGAAGTTTTTGGAATGAGAATTTGCCTAAAAAAAAAACAAGAATTAATAAATTGTTATTTGTTATCCTATTATAACAATACAAAATTAATTAAAGAACTTATTTTGAAAAAATAAATAAAAAACAATTTTAAAAAACGGCCAATTGTGAGAACATAAATAAAAAGCTGGAGGCCAATATACGAATAAGTAAACAAAAATTTTTAGAATAATATTTTCTTTTTGACTTTACGGAAATAAATTGTTTTTTTTTTTTTTTTAGAAAACTTTAATTTTGAAAATTAGAATAAAATTTTAGTTCAAATTAGCAAAAAAGTTGTTTTAAAATTAGATACAACATTTTAGTATATAAAAATTTAATTTTTCTTTAACATCCTTCCATTTTGTGAATTTTGTAAAAAAAAATACCGCTTCTCATTCATAAGGGAATGAGAGGTCTCGTGTTCGATTCCCGGCTGGGTACAATAATAATAATATTAAAAAAAAAATATTCATATATCGCAATATATAAATACTTTATATATCATAATATCTAGTACACCCCACATTTCTACCAGGAAACATACAGGGGTTATAGCTACCCGGCACATTTATGTACCATGCTACCTGTATATAAATAAATAAATGAAACAATTGTTAAATGAGAATGAATCACTTTAATTCAAATAGCATTGTTTGAGGTAGGCACGTAGGCCTACTATGAGAGATCTAGGATACTAAATAGGGGTCTATAAAGTATCAGTAATGAATGATAAGAACTTAATTGCTCCGTGTCTGCAACGTACTTGTACCCAAATCGGGGAACCCTTTTTAGTTATTTCCTCTTATATAAAAACTTGGTTGAGTGTGTGATAAAAACGTTCCAAATAGATTTCGGTGTAGTTTTTAGAACTTCTTTTTATATTTCTTTTTAAAGAACAAAAAAAAAAAAAAAATTTTTTTACAAGAGTGAAAGAGAGACATATATATATCTTAATTAATTAATAATATTTTAATACATTTTCTGTTTCCTTACTTTAAATTTGTATTTAAGACAAAAATTTAAGACTACATACATAATATGTACCTATATACATATGTATGTATATAATTAAGTATACAAAAATATTATAGACTATTTTCTACATATATAATACCAGATATTTTTTTGCTGCGGAAAATAAATTTATTAAGCAAAATATGATCATAAATAAGTCTCTCAAAATTATAGATCCTTCTCAATTATCCTGATTTTAGTATTTATACATTTTTAAAAATTCACCGCGTTTAAATAATTTAAAGGTATAACATATTTCTTTTGTGTTTGTAACTCATGTCAAGCACAAATATAAATATGTGCACATGCACTAATATTGTGTAAAATCAAAGGAACGAGAAGGAATTGTGGATTTTAAAGTTTAAATTCTAGAAATTATATAGGTATACCAAATAATTAAGATACATAATAATGTTTTGAAAAGTGCTAAAACAAATTTTTATGACAATTTTTTTTTTTTTTAACAATATGTCTTATAAAATAAAATACCTTTTACGGGAACATATTTGATCTGCATTGAGTTTTTAAAGTTTGCCCTCAAATTTTAAAAATGCAAACACCCTCAAATTAGGTAAATAGATACATATATATTATTACGTACATGAATAATAAAATTTTTAAAATGTCATATAGAAGAAACCCTAATCCGTACCTTATTGTTTACAGATTTAACTTAATTTTGTTCATTTTTCAAAATAATATGTCTTCCATTGTATACGAAAACGTCAGTTTAGAACTACAAAGTTTTTTGCTACCTTATCGTTCCGCATGCCACTATATAGTAAGCTTTAGGTCTATTTTCATAATATTGTATCTGTTTTTTTACTTTTCTATAAAATGAGTTTGTTAATCTATATAATAATTTTTTTGTTTATTACGTTTCATTTTTAAAACATTTTAAACATTTCAGTTTTATTTAATTTTTATTTCTTGAATTAATGTTTGACAGTCAAATAAAAGAATGCAATGAATGAAAAAAAATAAGTAAACAGAAACTTAAAGAGCACAAAAACAAAGTACATAGTTCATTTGTTTTTGTGCTCTTTACCATAACTTTGCAGTAAAATATACATTTTTTATGCGACTATAAAATTTTACTTAAGATATCGCCTCTATTTAGTTACAAAATAAGGTAACAACGACGTTTATATGATTTTAAAGTTTCCCTTATAAAAACTCCGTTTCTGTAGTTCCAAATAAAGAAGCAAAGACGTCATAAAAACTGCAAAAATAATTTAACAGTAAATTAAAACTCTATTCCAGTTACGATTTTTCGGACTAAACTTTCGGAAAAAACTTTTTGGGTGGTTTTGTAACAGGTTCCTAAAACTTAAATCTTTGACTTAATTTTAATATTACTTCATCGTAGCAAAAATAGGTATAGTTACGTAGCAGTTACCTGAGGAAGTTACCATAATGTAATAACGACTATCTAGTATCAAACTCAGTCCCAAAGTTTGGGACTTTTTATCAACCCAAACTATAAAAAGATGGTTACTTTGAATTCGACTACTGCTTGGGAAATTATAGGTTAGTATCAGGAATTCACACTAATAAATAGTCTTATTATCATTAGAGGTTTTTAATAAAATCGTCCAGAGCTCTAAATTTTGTGCATTCATATACAAATTGTCCTTACAATAACACCTATAAGTAAATTAAAAATATTTTGAAATAATGTTATTAAATTTATAATATTTTTTTTTCCTAAAGAAGGCTAGAATCTTCGAAAGAAACCAAGAATACCTCCTTGATATAGTGACAGATTCTTACTGACTAAACTCATCTCCTCCTTTAGCCGATATGGGATAGAACCTCTAACAGGGATTCGGAAACTTGAAATTGGTGAGTAGGACTGTAAAGGAATTCGCCTATTATTCCGATTTTGCTATCGGTGACGATAGCTATCAAAAACATGCAGTAGTATATAACACCTTCTTGCATGGGATAATAATCGAATACAACTGCACTTACTGCAGCAGCTATTATTATTATTATTATTATTTGTTACAGAGCCATATTTGCGTTACAGTATTATGCAGTATTATTATTATTATACTATAAAAATATTACTTATTTAATTTTTTTTATGTGACTTTACCGAGATTTATACCCAAGACCCTTCGATTTAAAGGTTGGCAACTTAAACACTACGCAATGAGTCAGGTAAATAGATTGATAAAATTTAATAATGAAAATTGATTAGTTATTAAATTGATTTAAATGATTGATGTAAATACTTTATAATATATACTTGCCAATAAAATGAACAAATAATTTAATATAGTTGCAGGAACATGTCAAGGTTCTGTTTTATGTGATATTCCTCTTACTCTTGCTCTTGCGACAAATCTTAAAACCCCTGCTCCATTTTTTTTTATTTACTTTAAATTGGAGCTTTATTTCTTAAATTAAATTTGGGTGAATCTCGTACATACAATGCGTATTCTGGAAAAACCAAATAACACTGATTTTGAATCCTATATATATTTAAACAACAAAGCATTTAAAATAGTGTGGATACCGCCCACAAAATCCCGCTAAACAAATTATTGAAATGCTGATTTTCAAATTAACAATAAAATTCCTTCTAATCATTGTTGTTACATATATAATTCTGGTTAGGTATATGAAAGCCGACGTTTAATTAATATTATTATTATTATCATTTTTCATAACCGTCATCTGAAAAGGAAAATTTAAAGAGATTTTTAAAAAAAATTAAATTTTAAGAAAAAACATTTAAAAATTTAAATTTTCAATAACGAGATTTTGAGGAAATTCGATACGATATTAAAGAGATACGAAATCGTAGATCGTAACGTTTTCAAATTCTAAAAAACAAACTTAAAAATTTATAAAGATATTAAATAAAGTTTTAGCAATTTTTCCTAACTATACCTGAAATTAAGATATAAAAAGTTCATTTAATAAGAGACAATAACAGACTGAAGTTAAAAAGCATTAACTGTAACATTTTACCAAAAAAAAAAAAATTTATATTTAGTAAATTGATTAATTAAACAATCCTATATTAAAAGAATAAAACGATTACAAAAAGTTTTCATTCAATTTTGGTTTTATTTGATTTAAAAATCTTTTAAATTTTAGAACATAATCCTTTATATTTCGAACTTCTTTGTTTACATTGACTAGCAGTTGATCCACTATGATATATGGGCTTTCCTATAATATTTGTATCAGCATAATTACATCCAAATAAAACTGTATCCCATGAACCACTTTTATATCTTACAGCTGCACATCCAACATGTGTATTTGTATCCTTTACCATAACAGTGAAATGTCCAATATTTTTACTGCGAATTAAAAAAAAAAATATGGATTAGAAAAAGTTTATCTAATATATATATATATTAAAATATGAATACTCAAATAGGGAGACTAGAGATAAATAAGTCTAAATTGAAAAATTCTATTTATGATATTAAAAACAAAATTATTGTTAAAACTGAGGATTACTGAATATATTAAATAGATTCTAAAGCATTTTTCTGATTACTTTAATGTTTTTTTTTTAAAGAAAACTTTACTAAACTATCTGTATACTCTAAATTTTCTGCACTCTATAGATGTAGTCAATTTGGTAAAGTTTATACAAGTAAATAAGAAAAAACTTAACAAACCATAAATAAGTTTCTATTAATTTTTGCGCGAAACAGATTTGGACTATATTAAATCATAAACCATCAACTTGACTCTTATTTCTAAATCGCCACAATATAACAGAAGTTTTAAAGGACCACTGTCCGGTGGGAAGATATTGCAGAAGGTTGGAACTTCACTTATATGACTTTTGAAAAAGCTGCATAAATTAAGAGCAAAAGGAATCAATATCTTTCACATCACGTTTTATATGGCCAGTTCTTACTCTGAACGGAAGAAAGTTTGTGAGCCCAACTTTATAAATAACTTTTCTGATGTGTTGAAGGTGGACTATACTGGCTTAATTGGCCCATCTGTAGCTCTTTTCTCTCTATCTACCTACCTAAGAGGAAATTTATTAACAATGTACAGATAAGGTAAGGCTAAGTAAGTATTTAAGAATTTACTACATAATCTTTTGAAAAAATTATATAACTATTAAAAGAAAATAATATACAATAAATTATAGATCACAAATTTATACTTACCCAGTATCATAAAATTTATTAATAACATTCATATCAGTTATTTTATATTCATTAAACCAATCATTAACACTTTTAACAATTTCTTGATTAACATTCCAATTTTGGATACCTTGTTGTTGACGTAATGCTAAATTTTGTCCAGATATTTGAAATGAATTAATATTTCTACATTTATCGTGTCCAAAAATGCAACGTTTTACATTATATGATGCCATTAATTCTAATTCTGAATTCCATTGCATTTCTGCCATACGAATTGCTGATTTATATTGTGATTTTAAACCACCGGTTGCAATTAAATTTCGTAATTCATTATGACGATTAAGTATATCGTTTTTATTTATATTTAATACTTGACCAGAACATTTTATGTTCTATAAAAATAAAACATAAAAAAAAAAACTAGTGTAAAAATAATTAAAATTTTTAATATAGTTTTTAAATATTTACTGGATTAGATGTAAACAAGCATGACACTGATTCATTTTTTCTACAAGTTGGCATCGAACAATATTTTTTAGCAATTGACGTATTGGTATTTTGTTGTGATTCACTAAAATTTATTAATATTAAAAATAATAAAAAATTAAAAAAATTATTAAAATCCATTTAAAATTTTAAAAACAAAAACAAAACAAAAAAAAAATTATACTAATTTTAGGTGTTTTAATTTAATCTAAAATATAAATTAAACTAAACTTTCTTTAATAATGTTGTTTTATTTTATATATAAAAATTTAGTATATATTTTACCAAATGAGGGCTTTTTGTTTTTTTTTTGTTTGTTTTTGTTTGTTTTGATTTTTTTTTTTTTTTGATTGTTATTTAAATCACATACTGTGTATATGACATATGTACTAATAATAATAGTTATTTGCTAGTTTTTTTTTATTCTATTATATTTTTTTTTTTTTTGTAAAACATATAAAATAACATATTCCCCTTAATTTAGCCCTTCTGTTCAATGGATTATGTAATTGGTGTGAGTTAAATAATTGAATAATTTTAAATTAATTAAAATGAAAATAAATGAACGTTATCGTTTCAAAAAAAAAATAAAAAATAAAATAAAAATCCTAAAGAACTTTTATATGAGTGATCATATGTACTATTAAAGTTTTGATTTAAGTAGATTTCAGTTTAATTTATTTTGAAATTTATAAATTTAAGAAGCCTATACTGGAAATTATATGTCATTAGATGGTTTCGATTCTTTTATAAATGCTGTGAAAGATTAGCTAAACGGTGTTCAAGATGTTGATTGATTACCTACTAATCAACTTTTCCCACGATGGAATGACCAACTCGAAACCGATTTCTGGATCATACCTTTGATGTTTTATTTTCTGTTGTATTTTATGATTCATCTTTCACATCATTATAATGAAAATGATGTTGTTGATGATGTTGTTGATGTTGTTTGATATTTAAATGAATTTAGTTGAAAATTACCATTGAAATCTGTCATTTGTTTAGCACTTGTTTTATATTATCTGATTTAGATAATTAATAAAAAGCTAAAATTTTATCAAAATTTGTCCTGAGCATCAAGTTTATCTGGAATTAGTTTAGCACTTCTTTAATTAATTTTTATTTATAATTTAACACTTAAAAATTGATATTTCTCGAAATTATGAAATAATCAAATTTTGTACTTGAAACTTTAAGATTTATAATTATTTAATGATTCATCATTACAATAAAATAACTTATATTTTCTCCTATCATAAAGTTTTGATCTTTAATTTTATTAAAATAAAAAAAAAAGTTTTACAAAAAAAAAAGTCTTAAAATTCATTAATTTTTAAAAGATTGTTATTTATAATTATTTTTATTCTGCCTTTTTAATTATTAACTTTCTTAAGTTCACTTATAATAAAATTTTCTTCCGGAATTTTGTTAAAAAGTTGATTGAAACAATTGAAATTGAGAGCTCTTAAAAACTTTTAAAAAATAAAAAAATAAATATATTTTAAGTGAAGTATTTATAGTAGGAAAAATCAATACATAAAATTTAAAATTATCTTTTATACCTAAATAGTACATATTATATGTGTATTCTTTTAATTTAAATTAACAAAAGAAAAAAAAACTAATTTTAAATTGAATTATTCGTTAGTATCTAACACCGTTATTACGTTATTCTACTAATTATATACATCATATTTTGTTTAAATTATTTAGCAAATTTAACAACCAAAAATAAAGAAAATATAAAAAAGTACAGTTTTGACAACAACCTGATTATTTGTTTTATTTTGCAATTCACCAATTTGAAAAATACAAATTGTTGAATTTAGTTTAAAAAATAATTAATATAGAAATTCAACACCAGGGAAATTAATGTTGTGAAGATTTCGAGAATCGAATGTCGATATAAAAAATGTTGACATTTATAAGTTGTCGTTGTTGTTGTCAATTTTATTTTGACTTGAGGTTTTGACATAAGTTTTGCAGTTTTGACTTTTGAGGCTTTCTACTTTTTGTTTGATGTTGTTTATTGTATTTACAATTTTTACAACTTAGTTTTTAAAAATAAAAATTTTGAATATTATGTCGTCGTCTTTATTAAAAAAAAGTCTTCAAATTGTTGAAGGATCACAAAATGAAGAAACACAAAAGAGTAAGTCAAATTAATATGTAGTAAATTTTAAAAATTGTTTATCTCTTGAATGAACACATTTTAATAATATTTTAGAAAATAGTAAAGACAAACTTAGAGACAAAAATAAGCAGCAAGGAAAAGGTTTAAAAAGATTGAGTGACAATAAAATAGAAAAAAATAAAGATGAAATGAAAAAATCAAAAAATTCTGGAATTGACAAAAGGACAGCAGAAATTGTAAGATTAATTTAGTATTAAATAATTTTACTATATAGGAATTACTTTTGAACTGAGAATAGCTACTTATCTTTTGTAATTAATTATACATACATACATATTTTCAATTATCATCTCAAAACAAAAAAAAATCTTATTGAATTTTCCATTTAAATTAAATAATTATAAAAATAATATTAGTGTTAATTTGTAACCAAAAATGATTTTTTATCATTTAAAATTAGTCAAAAAAAAATATGGCCGATAGATATACTATAATTATAAAACAAAATTCTATTCATATACAATATCATGCAAAAATACAATGCACAGTTTTACAGATTCATTTAATTCCAACCTTTCATTTTTTATAATATGTGTACCTACCTACCCTCTATAAGATTATTTATTATACAAAACGATTTTGTTATATCACTGCTTTGGTCATACTAAAACAAAAAATAATTAAAAAATTATTTGCAGTTATTCAATTATGCACTTGGTGAAAGTCGATCAATACCTCAACAGAATAAGAAAAAGAAGAAGGAAGAATCAATATTTACTGATGAAGACTTTAACAAATTTGAAAAAGAATATTTTAGTTAGTATTTATTTTTTTATTTTTATTATTTAAATTTTTTGTTATTTTTATTATTATTTAATATAAGAATTCAAATTGTTAAAATAATAAATAAATTTAATTTTTTTTTTATATATTAAATGTTCATTAAAATCTGTTTCCAATTCAATTATAATTCGATATCATCTTTTAAAGTTACTTAAAAAATGTATAATTTGAATGATAATTATTATTATGTATATCGTATAACACTAATTAATTAATACATTAAAATTCTATACATATGAAGTCATAACAGATGAGTAAATTGATAGTTAAATGATAAAAGTAATTTAATGTACATAAAAATGTAATTATCCATATCGGTAAAAGAAGAATGATAATCATAAAAAGAAAATGTTATGGTTTAAAAAGGTAAAAAGGTAAACATAAAACGCAAAACAGACTATTTTAGTACATAATTACCTTTAAGCATATTTTAAAAATAATTTTCAAGTAATTTCAAGTAATTTTAATTTATCTGGTAGTCTTTCTGTTTACAAAAGTTTTACACCGTATGAAATAAGGCAATGCAATTAGAACTATAGATAATTTCATTAAAAAAAAATTAATGTAACAGCTTTTATGAACCTTCAAAGTTTGAAAGAAAAATGTATATTTAAATGGCTATAGTTTCAGTTCTTTATGATGGAATCTGAAAATGCTAAACTCCTGGAATTATTTTTAGCTTAAATCAAGGTAAAACAATATATTTTATAGCTGTTCGATATTTAAATTTGTCATTATATGTAATTAAAGTTTTAGGCAAAATTATGGGATTCTCTTATTTAAATGATATCATATGCAAGGAGTCGAAAATAGAAAATCTATAGTTTGAAATACATGTGCAAATTTGTTAAGAAAAAGATGCACAAATTGAAGCCCGAAACTTTTTATATTTTTATCAGTTTTATTTGTTTTTTTTTTTTTTAATTACATAAAATTTCCCCAAAGTTGAAGAAAGAGTTTTTGAATTTTTACAGTTTTCCTTTTAGAAAAGAAAAATTGTAAATTTAAATATAAAAATAGTCGCAATTCAAAAATTCTTTAGAATATATGTATAAACATTTCAAAAATGTCCACCTTTAAGAACCTTTGTTTTTATATACTGCCTTGTTCTATAATGTTTATAGAGTGGTAGTGGAAAAAAAGTAATTAGTATGTTATGATGGTATAATTATGATGTTTATGTTTTCATTTTAAAAGATTAAAATTTTATATATGTTATATACATATATACATTTAAATACATACATATGTATTTATGTCTGATATGAGATTTTTATTGTATTTGAAAATAAATTAATTAACTGAATTTTTAAATATAATTTTCCTTTTATACACTCGTGTTTTCCAATAATTGTTTAATAATTTTAATTGAAATTGTTAGGTAATTAAAATAATTTCTATTTATTTTAAAATAAAATTTCACAATTTTTTTAGGTGTTGTGGTGGTATTTGTTTATCATTAAAATTAGATTACCAATTTATTTTACTGAACGTCAAAAAAAATTAAAAATAATATTTCTTGTGATCCTTCATTCCATCTAATATGTTTAATATCTAATGTTCTACTATAATTTAGTAAGTAAGTATGCGAAGTAGAGCTAGATTTAACATTTAAAACTTGAAAATATATTTAACCTTGAAAACGGACGGAAGCACATCATATATGTATGTAAGAGTCTATGCTTCGTTCTACATTGCCTTGAACATCAAAAATTGCTTCAGCAATAAATAGAGAACAACTTCAGTGTTATGTAGTGTAGAAAGAAATAGTTCTTTTTCTCGTCATGACATTTATGTTCTATAACCAATGCAACGAAATAAACTTACAAGTTAGAAATCTATAAGGGGTTATAACCAACCTAATTAAGTGAGAAGTCGTTAATTTCTTTACGATATATTGAATGATACCTTCTCACAAATCGGTGAGATATTGCGTCATAATATTATTTTTTTATGGTGTTACGGCTTATATTATTTTAGTTGGTTGTAACAGCATATTTAACATTTTTGGGGAAAAAAACGTCACTAACTGCATTCGAATTTACGGGTATTAAATCAGTATTGCTTCAGGTCAAGTGATAACAAAAACTCTGAAATAATTTTGACATATGTATGTATGTCTGAATAAACTTTGACTAACAAATATTGTCTGAGAAAATTATTGTGTATTTGGGAAATGGGTGCTTGTCTCCGACCAACCCTGGCTAATAAAATTATTCAAACTCTGATGTTGTGGCATAATTTTCATACTCCTCATCCCCCTACAGACAAAAATTTAATAGTCGATATTTCTGTCATGAATTTTTGTAGTCAATATTTTCAAATGTCTGTATATTATAATCCGCTAAACTTTTAACAATCGGTATTTCTATTTTAGTTGATATTTTTACCCATTCAAAATTTTTAAAATTTCGTATCAACGTTTATAACTTCATATGTATATTTGATATACCTCTTAATAATTAGTCAAGTTACTTATTTATTTATATAATTATTTGGTGTGAAATTTATCCGTTTTCCTAGAATTTTTCAAAAATATTTTCTATACATTCAATTTTTATTTTATTTTTATTGAACACTAGATATAAATGGGTGTGTTAAAAAGGCACAATATTGTTCTTAGTATCATTCCTCCTATATTCTTTTAGATCAAAATATTATAATAAAATTTTAAGTTTATGCCTTTCCTATTAAAGTCATAATAACCTTGTGGTCTTATGATCGGTGGGTTAATGTTACTGTGTTTCTATTATCAAAATCTTTTAAATTAATTTATCATAAAATTAAATACTTAAATTAATAAAACAAAAATACACTTCATTTTTTTTTGTCTAAAACAAAAATAACGATTATATACCATTTCCATTCCCATCTATTTATCTTTTTATGACTTTAACGCGTATTTTAAGTTTTAAGTATTTTTTTTTTTTTTGTTTTCTTCTTCTAAACAGTAAACACTAAATAGTATGTAGTAGCCTCATTATTTTAGGAACATAAGAAACGTAAAGAAAAGTAAAGAAAAATAGAAGAAAATTCGAAGAAAAAATAAAAACATTTAAACCAGAAAAGAATGTAAGAATGTACTTAACCTGGTTTTTATGATTTTTATTTTTATTTTTTTGAAGAGTGTTATAACATTGAAATAATATATATATTCGATATATATATATATACTATATAGTTATATTATACATATATAAATAAAACAAATATACAAAAAACAAAAAAAAAAAATTTGTTTTTACATCAAAAGAAGGTGATAATGTGAAGAAATGCCATAACAGCTAAAAAAAAAAAAAAACCATGAAAATCTATAAAAAAAATTACATCAGAGAGAAGGCCACTCTTACTATACTTTTTTAATAGCTTCTGAATTCTGATGTCTATCTTTATTTCTCATTGAAACAAACAATAACAACAACAAAAAAAAAAAAAATCCTCATAAACATGTGTAAAAATGAAATATATGGTATTTTTTTAATATATACCCAATTCTTTTTTTACACGAACTTTGAGTTCTGATTTCTACGATTTTTTTTATATATAAAGAAATGAAGAAAAAAATTTTTTATTTTTTACTTTTTGTTTATTTTTTGTTTTGATTTCTCAAAATTACTTTACGTTCGATTGATTGAATGTTTTTTAGGCAGTCATTATTTCCCTGTCAAATTGCATATGACAAGGAAATTTTCTTAAATAAATAAATAAAATTTTTCTTAAAATGTGCTCAACTCAGGAGTTACATTTGAAGTGAATTTATGTGCAAGATTTTATTTGAATTCATTGTGTTATTAACTGTACAACTACACTAAATTTTTGATCACTAATTTTATAACACAAAAAATGGTTTCTGTAATATGATTCACGTTATAAAAATCTTTAAATTCAAAAATTAACAAGACCATCCTTGAGTTGACCAGAGAGCGGTGGCTTACAGGTGTAATTTGCAGTACAATCACAGCTTTGTGGCTGAATTTAAATTTAAGAAGATCTATATGAATGTATACTTTCTCTCTATAGATCGAAATAAGACAAATTGGTTAGTCTCATTACCGACCATTGTCTTACATATGCTAGAACATTAGGTGTGAATTTGTATCTTAACTGTAAATTTTGCTGAGGAATTAACGCTATAGAGAATGTACATTTTTACATTTTTTCTGCATCTACCAGTCTGTTTTGTTCCAGTTCGTCAAGCAAAAGGCGGAAATATCTCAGTATAGTTTTTATTTTTTAAGATTTAGGTGAACTCTCTGACATGGATCAGAGAAATTTTCAAAGTTTTTTCCGTCAATCTGGCATAAATATAGGGAAATTTAACACGCATCTTGACCGAATAAATTCTTGTATATGTTTTGATGGTACAATACAGACCTAGAGTTTAATAAAATTTAAAATGTATTTTTTTTTTTTTGTTCAATTTTTAAAGAACATAAATTTTTCGCATCCTCGAAAAATAAAATATACAATAAAAAGGATTTTAATATAAAATTTTCATTTAGTCTATAATTGCATAATTTTTATTACGTCCTGTTTTATGCTTAGAACAAAACTTATACATTTTTCTGTATAAATTCAATATATATATTTTTTTTAACACGATTTTTTTTTTACACGTAATTTTTCGAAAACTTATCTTATCGTTTTAAAAATAGAATTGTATATATATATATATAATATATATGTATTAATATATTTATGTATAAAAATTCTACAAGGATTTGCCTATTGTATAAATATATATGGACATTACATTTCTTTACTCTTATCGACCTAATGTTTATTATTAGGTATATATCTATATATATATATATATAATTATTTTGCTGAACACACGCATATACATATATATATACCAATAAAATTTTCAAACTAAATGCTCATATGGTAAATGTCCTTATTTATATATTATATAAATACCAAATATTTTTAGTGTTTAAAACGGTTAACTTTAGTATCTTTAACATTTATTTCATATAGATATACATTTATTTATAGATATGTATTTAGGTGTTGTTCATACTATATAAGTATCTAATTTTATGTATAAAAATGGTATAGTGATGGAAAAAGAGATAAGGATGAGCAAAAAAAAAAAAAAACGAATGAATTTAATAAGAAGGTGTGTTTAGATGTTTAGTATAAATGGTTGAATGTTGATGTTGATGATGATGATGATATGATGGTAGTGATTACGATAACAATATACTGATGAGATATCAACATCAACTTGAATAACTTTAAACACAAACCAAAAATAAAAACAATAGAAAAAAAAGAAAATAATAAATAAAAAAGAATGAAACAATTAAAATGTATTGCTTTTAATATAACCAAAAGACTGACTACTGCTTTATACAAGATGATACTGAAAAAAAAAACAAGAACAAAACAAAAAAAAAAAAACATGAACTTGCGCACAATTTTATATTTACTACAGTATTAATTTTATCTTGTTATCATACAATGTATATATACAGTATATGCGATATATATATATATATATATATATATATATATATATATATATATATATATATATATATAATAAATACAGACTTATATACTTCTTATTATATTTTTGAATGTATGTACTGTTATAAATTGCATTGAAATTATACCTTGACAAATAAAATAATGTACTGGGTGTTTTTAATTTTTTGATTTATATTAGAACAAATTTTTAAAATACTCATTTCATATAAAAAAAATATCAGAAGAGAAATCACTAACTTAGTTTCATTAGAAAAATAAAGCATTGGGGCCTGGGTGGGGTAAGATTGTATAAAATACGCTGTGGACTCCGAAGGAAGTATGATTTCGAATTCCATACACGTCGTAAGAATAATTCCACCTTATGACATTTAGAGTCACATCTAGAGAAGAAAAGGTTTTTCTTTTTGGTAAATATGTGACAAAACTTAGGTTTTTAATTTAACTCATTTACTTTTTAATTAAAATGTACTTTTTTTGAGGGTAGATGGAAGTTTTCGAAAATCATTTTACAGAATTAGAAACGAGTGTCACTCCTTTATGTATATGGTACTTTAATCCATTAAACAATACCAACTTTTTTCATCCAACAATAGGTTATGATGATGAATAGGTTATGATGATAGGTTATGATGATAGGTTATGATAAAGTTAAGTTTAAAGGATGAAAATTGATTTTAAATTGACAGGAATATTGCGAATAAAGCTGATAATTGTGAATTTAAATCCTTGGATGTTATATAATTCTTGTCAAATTAAGGAAGCATATTAGGTGGAGGATGGTTTCACGTTAGTGATGTTTATACCAAAAAAGAATTTCCGTATGCTAAAATTATGTCATCTCGGAATTTGAACTACATAGTTGAGCAGTAGAAAATTTTCTTGTTTCTCTTTGAAAGGTTTTCAATGTGGACATCCGATTTTAATCTCTCTCTCTCCACTTGGTCTCCGTCGCCTAACAGGGAACACTTATTCTTTTTTAAGTATTTAAACTGAATTGATCTGTTTTGCATCATCTTTAGTAGGCTTATATATGTTTTGTATAGATGGTTAAAAAATCAGAAGACAAAAGAAGGCTTTGCATCGATATAAAAAACCCGTACATCGTTTAAAAAAAGAAAAATTGCTTAGTATAGTTATTACTAAAATAATAATTTCATTTTATTAATGAAAATTGTTAAAGATTTAATTAATTGGACATTTAAATTTTAAGGTCCTTGTATTCGAACTAAACATTCAAAATTTAGACAACGATATTTCTTCTTTAAAATGTAAGTTTTACAATATTATTATAATCAAAACTCTTCTACTACATTTTGTAATGCAATGAAAAATAATTAAATAGAAAATGTCAGAAAATTCAAATTAGTTAATGAACTCCTAAAATCTTGGAAAGAAAAATAAATTGCACAAATTCTAGCATAGAAACTAAGTTGACTTTGCCTTTGTCATTATTACAATAATTTTAGTATTTAAAAAAAAATTTAAAAACACCCTGTTTGTTTTACCAATTCAGTTATATAAAAATAAAAACTGAGTTGGTCTGGCTAACTTTAGAATACTAAGAAAAGAAAAACGGCAAAAAAAAAATCAATGGTAATTAAAAATATAATATCGATTTATTTATTTCTTTTTCATACAAAAAAAAAAATAAAAAAACAAAAAAAAAACTTATTAAGTACATTAATAAGGAAGACACTATAATTTAACAAAACAAGAAATAAAACTTTATTACAAAATTAATTATATTAATTATTGATTACTTAAAAAAAAAAAAAAGTAAGACTTTCTATTTTAATTATAATGTTATTACACAATTTCACCATTTGATTATAAATAAAAAAAAAAAAAAGAAAAGAAAAAGTTGCACAGGACATTTTTTTTTTTTTTTGTTTTCGCTCTCTCTCTATTTTAAGTGCAATAAATTAAAAATTATTAAATTTTTTTTTGTTTTTTAACAAACAACAAAGTTGTTTTGATTTGATTAGAAAAAAGGAATAATATTGATTTGTCCTTGTTATTTTATATTTAACCTATTTTTCTGGCTAACCTATTTTAACCTTTTCTTTGATCAGATGAAATGCGACCTCTTTTAGATTGTCCTTGATTGTAAGTTATGTACCAACTTATATTATTCTCATCATTATATTTTACTTAACCATATCACTCTTAAAAGCTGCTTCAAAAAATTAGTTCAGTCCAGAATTTAGAGGTCGTTTTTAATTTTTATATACTTTACAAGTGGTCTTGATCTCTACTCGACAGTTACTTTTTTATTAAAACCTTTTAATTAGTACAAAATTTTTAACTTATCTATAGCAATCATGTCTTATAGTTTGTTGTACAATGTCATCTTTTAAATATCAAATTTCATTTTTATTTTTTGCCTTATAGGTATTGCTTGAAATTAAATCTGTTCCCATTTTGTCTCCTTTTTGAAAATAAAACCAGTGATACCCAAATTTTTTTTTTTTTTTTTCGTTTTTGTTGATAACTTAATGAAGGCATCAAAAACGAATATTTAATTTGAAATAATCTTTACTGTTTGCCAGTATCACTCACTGTCACTGTTTTTTTTTTTTTTTTTGCTATTTCATGCGAACTTAAAATAAAAACAAAAAAAAAAAAAAAAAAAACTACAAAAAGAATAATATTAATACAAATTTCCTTTCCTTGATTATTCTATTTTTTTTTTTTTTATCTGATTTTTATTTTTTCCACTTTTCTATGAAAAGAAATAATAAAATAAAAACAAAAAAAAAACAAAAAACAACCATACATACGAGTATATACAAAAAAAAAAAAAAAAAAAACTAACTCTATAGATAGAATGAACCCAGTAAAAAAAGGTTTTTCTTTTGAAATTTGAAAATTTCAGTCAGTCAGTTGATTTTCTATAGTTAATGAAATTGGATGTGTTTTAGTTAGATGTTCGGAAAACATGAAAATAAAGTAAAAAAAATTATTTGTAAAAAAAAAAAAAAAATAAAAAAAAATAAAAATTTAATTTTATAATGTTCCGAAATTCTTAAACGTACATTCAATCATATTATGTACATATACATATATTATTTATATATGAAATTATATAAAATTATATATTAAGGCTTATATATATATATATATATATATATATATATATTATTATGTAGTTATAAAAAAAGCATTTTTATAAGGGAAAATATAAAAAAAGAAATAATTTTAATACCATTTTATTTTAAGAGTCCTTTTAATTTTTACATTTTTATTTTTGCTTTTATTTTATATCTGTGAGTTATAATATAAATAAAAAATTTATATGAGAGTAAATTGTTAAATTTCAACAATATAATTAAATAATATTTAAAATAATTATCCTATTTTATTTCAATTTTCATTTTAGTCCTTTTTTTTTTTTTTTGTTTATTTAATTAAAATTTAAAGTATTTACAACTTTTTTTTCCTTTTTTTTTGTATGGAATTAATATTGTAGTATTTCATATTAAAGTTTAAAATAAATAATTGGTGATATTTACATTACAATTACAATATTTAAAAAAAAGAAAAAGAAAATAAAAAATAAAAATAATTTTAAAAAAGAAAAAAAAAAAACAAAAATAAGCGAAAAAAAAAAATAAAACTGATTGTCATTCTTATGTAGACATATTTAATATGTGCCGTGTGTGAGTTTATATCTGCTTATACGTTGTTCTTGTGTATATATATATATAAATAAAAATGAAAAAAAAAAATATATATATATACATATATATATATATAACTAATATATGAATTTAAATAAAAGAACATATACATATATTTATATTTTGTATATATATAATATTATATTTACTTATATAAAATGCCATGATACGTTTTTTTTTTGTTTTGTTTTGTTTTTATATAGATATCCTTTTATATCCTTATAATTTTTTAATAGTTTTCTTCTTTTTTGTTTTTGTTTTTGTTTTTTTTTTGTATGGTTATTAAAATAGTAAAACAAATATATATGTATTAAGAGTGATAAATATTTGAAATACTATATAAAAATTATATAAAAATAAATATATTTATTTATTTTTATTATTATAATATTTATTGTTTTATATAAATTATATGTATATATACATATATATATAAATAATTTCTAATAAATATATAATAAATTTTTTATTCCAAAAGTTATAATTTCATTGACAAAATCGAATCAAATTGAAAATCGTGTGAAAAATAAAAAAAAAAAAAACAAAAAGAAAAGAAAAAAACCAAACGAAAAAAAAATGAAAATCACTATAAATAAAATACATAATATTTAATAAATTGTATTGAATTTGAATTTTCATATTTTAATACAGTTATGGACGTTTAAATGAGGCACAAAAATAAAATAGATTTATACTAAAATATAAAATTTCCTTTACTAAGAAAAAAACAAAAAAAATTGGTAGAAAGTGGAGTTAGAAAAGTCCATTAGTTTTAAAATGATCATTATAGAACTGGACAACCAGGACTGGATTAAAACCTAGATATTTTTTAAAAAATTTTAAAAATGACGATTACAAAAGAAAATTTATTAGGTTGTATTTTATTTATATTTTGTATGGATTTTGTTTACTTTCTTTTCTTAAAATCTTAAAGGCTTTATAATGTAATGTGCCGTAAATCCATACTTTAGTGCTTCTAATGTATATTAAAAATATTAAGTCGAATGCATAAAACTCAGCTCGAACACAAATCTCACTTTTTCCAACTAAAATTACGTTTGAATTCGTAGAATTTGTTTGAACAAATAAGGACTTGAGTTTAACCTTAGTTTTATGAAATCGATCAAACTACAGGTTCAAGCGTAGGTTTTGTTTGAAGAAGTCAGATTTGACTTCAAGTTTAGTTTTCGATCCATTCGATCTTAAATCTAAAATATATTCTTTATCTTGTGATAACTATAAAATTCAATAATCTGTATTGGAACTGATTATTAAAGTATCGATTAAATAAAGGTGTTATGTTACATTTTGACAAAATCGTATTTTTTGCATAAATAAATATGTTATGAGCCATAAACATAAAACATAACTTTTACATAAAAAAAAAAAATCGATTTTACAAAAGTTAATAGTTTGCAAAATATGGAAACTATGAAGTTCCACTTCTCTCTTTATTACAGAAGAAGGTGTTTTGCATTTCATAGACTGTTAATTTCGATTTTGTATCACAACACCCTTTACCTACTCGAGTCATCAATTAACTAAACAAGACCTTTTACGAGTCTTCAATTAACTCACATGTTAAAAAAAATTTAAATTTACAATATTGACTATTCAAAAAAAAAAACTTATTAGAGAATCTTTTTTAAATGAATGAATGACTCATGAATATTGAAATGATTCATATAATCACATGTCAAACAACAAAACAAATTTTATAAGTCAGAATAAAAAACTTGGACAGGTTCATCTTTGATTAATTTTTTGTTTTAATTTTCAATTTAAATAAAAAAATTAGTAATGAATTTATAAAAAAATTAATATAAAATCTTTCGAATTAAATTACCACAACTGTAAATAAGTAGACATTTATAATCCAAGGAAAAAAAAAAGCAAAAATAAACAAAAACTAAAATTATAACAAGGTTAAACAATTTTTTTTTTCCAAATATGTAAAAGCCAGATATTAGAACCTTATCCTTAAAAAAAAAAAATTTATTTTGGCCTTAAGGACATTTAATATTTTTTTTTTATTCACACATAAAATTTGTGTATCAAAAATATTAAGGCAATGAATATTAAATTATTAATTTTTGTTTTTTTTTTTTTTGTTGTTTGTATTAAAATCGTGTATGTGTTCTTTTTGTTTTTATTTTTTTTTTTATCGTTGAATTCATTCATGCGATTTTTTTCTCCTCTCCTTTCACTTTTTATTGTTTTTGTTTTTTTTCTTTTCTTCTTAATATTTTCATAAAAAGTCCTTTGGGATAATACTTAATAATTGTGGCTCTTCCTCTTTTTTTTTGGGGTCTTATTTGTTTGCCCTCTATTATCTTTTTATGTTTTTTATATTTTGAATAAAGTTTCAATGTTTTTCAAACCATTTTGCTTTTGTTTTTGTTTTTTTTTTTTTGCAAGTAAATCTATGTGTATATAATATATATATTACACATATTACACACAGGATAATTCTTATGTGGAATGCAAACGGGATATATTATGGGTGGCAAGGTTTGGCAGGAAGCGATTAGTGTTGACTTGTGATGGGTTAGGTTCTTATATTATTCAATAATTCAGTTAAAAAAATTTTTTTTTTTTGTTTTTGGGGTGTATGTGGAGTGATGATGTAAAAGAAAGGAAAAGTCAAAAACAACAAAAACAAAATAAAAAACAAAAAGTTCCTTTAATAATTTTTCAGGACACGTTTTAAATATATTTTGTTTTTAGAATCTGAATTTTTATTTATTTATCTTTAGTCATTCAATTCTGTTTTAAGTTTCTATTTTTTTTTTTTTTTGTTTTCGTTTTCATTTTCTTAAAGGATATGTTAGTGAAAGGAATTTTAATTTTTTCTTTTAAATAAAATAAATTAAAGAAAGTGAATGCTGAGAGAAAAAAAAAAAAAATTATAATAATTTCCAATGAATTTTCTTAAAAGTATTCATGCTTATTGTCAAAAAAAGAAATCATTTTTCATCGAAAATTGAATTGTTTAGTATGTGACTGATGAAATGAAAATTTTAAAATTAAAACTTTTATTTTTATTGACTGTATACTATAAAATTTATTTTATTTATTTATTTATATTAATAATACTTAATCAGTTTTCTTTTATATCCAATCGAGAAACCTCGGTGGTCAAGTGATTAGACACATGGTGTATTAACCGTGGGTAATACTTGGTATATTCTGATATCGCAAGTTATTTTAATTACTTTTTCAGTAATTTTTCTTAACACATTCCCCCATTAATGTAATGTAAATAAAAGTAATGTATTTTATGTATTTATTTATATTAATATTACAAACCGCATAACATATTGCAATATTACAAAACTTTGGAGGTAGCAAGGGGGGTTTTGTTTTCAATTAATAAAACTTGCTACCTGTGCAAGATATGAACCCGTACTCCCTCGGTTAATAAACCACATGCTTAACCACTAGACTACCGAGGCCTTTAATAAAAGTAATGTATGTAGTATAAAATTTATGAAGTCGGAATAATAGTTGCATATCTTAAGGCGTCAGTTTTTTTTTTTTTTTTTTTAAATTTCTATAAGAATGAAAATCAAGTACTTAATTAAATCTTAAAAAAAAAAAAAAAAACTTACGAGACAGATTTATTGGACAAAATAACTCTTATTAATTTTTGTCAAGGATAATAAATTTTTTCTACCCACAGAGTTGTATGAAAAATTTTAATGAGCAATGAATGAAATGACAATTGTAGGTTGAAATTATTTAATATGATTCGAAAAATGGAATAAATTTTTTTAATAAGATCCAAAATATAGCAAAAGTAATCCTACGTAATGACAATGAAAATAAAACATAATTATATTTGCAATTGAATCTACAAAATTGTTTTTTATTAATAGTGTATAGGTTTTATTTTAATTTTAGAACAAAACTTTTTAATTATTATCAGAAAAAGAAAATATACTACACATATATTTAATGGAAATTGCAGTAATAAAATATCCTTTTTTTTTTTGAAATATGATCTTATTGAATATCCATATTATTTATAGTATATATATAGTATAATTATTTTAAGAGTTTTAAATACCACAAAGAATCTTTTTGACCTTAAAAAATAATGAATTTCTTTTTAGAATTTTATTTCATTTATTATCTAATCTAGACTCCATTATAATAAATAAATTAACTATATATATATATATATAAAATATAATCTATATTATTTTTAATACTTCATCGATAAGAATTAATAGATTAATCCTTTGCGAAAATTTTCTTATTTCAAAAAAACTTTTAATTTTGAAATAAACAAATTTCATGGAATGGAATTTAATTAAAAGTTTCTTATAATATTTTTCTTGTATCTGTTTTTTTTTTTTTTTTTTGTTTCTTAAATAAATGGAAGAAGGCATTATGAATGTCACAATTAATTAAAAACTTTTATTTTTTGTTTCAAAATGTATCTAAAAAGAAAAATGAAAGAATGAGTAATTAAATTCATGATTATTTTCAGTGGTTTTTGTTTTTGTAAACTTTTTATATACATATTTATATATATAGAACTTATGTTATATACAATATATATATTTAATTCTATATGGATTTTTTTTTCGTTTTCTTTAAATCTTTAAAAAATATAAAAATATAACTTTATTTCTAATTTTAATCAAAAATTTATCGATAAAACATTTTTTGTTTTTATATTTTACTTCTAAGGATAAAAATTTGATTATAGGAGAATAATTTCATCAATTGGAAATTCTTTAGAAATCCATTGTTTTTGAAGAAAAAACAAAAATGATTTAAAATTGATTTAATCTAATGATTGTATTCTGAATGGTCTATAAGAGTGAAATATATAATATTATATAAGTTTTTACGATTAAAATAAAATTTTTATGTTCATTTATAATCAATGAATCAATGAGTCAATTTTTTTTTGCCATAAATTAAAAATTTTTACAACTGCTATGTTTAGGACTGCTAACTGAAAAATTTTAATAATAGTATAGATTTATAGAATATTTTATTTCTTTAATTGACTTTTAAACACAATATATATTTAATTTACATTTTTGCAAGGATCAGAGGATATTCCTTAACAATAATAATTTAGATAGATATTTATTCACAGAAATTAACATAAAAAATTATTGAAATATTGTAAAACAAGGTAAATTTAAAAAAAAAACCATGGTAACTTCATGTAAATTTAGAACCTACTAAACATAAAACTTTATGGGGGATGACTTTACTTCCACTGATATAAATTCCATGGAATTTTCAAAATGGACTTAAGTCTCATGGAAATTCTGAGCACTTTTTGTTAGAAGTTATGTCTCAATTAAAAATGGCCATAATAAGTTTGATTTTAAATTTTTGATTTCAAATAACAAATATTGTACTTTAAGATACATTAAATGTGTATTTCTTCTTTTTTCAAAACGTTAAAAATTCAGAGTTTACATAATTTGTTTTGAAGGTGTTGGAGTGGCAGTGCCCACTATTTTAAATTATTTGATGTTGTAATATTTATGTAAAAAATTATTCGAAAAGGTTTTAAAGTTGGTTATAAAATCTGGGTTACAAGTATACGTCTTTTCTGAATCTACCTCTAAAATTACTTCTAATTGTAAAATTACTCCTAACATATATATAAATATTTTCTAAAAAACGATTTTGATTACAACTTTAGAATCCCTCGAAATTCAGAATTTCGCATATTCATACATGTCAATGAACACCAAAACGTATTCCTGGTATTTCTTTAAAATAACTATTTGTCTAAAATAAAATTTGTATTAAACTCATAAAAACATATTTTGTTAGTTTTGATTCTATGGAATTTATGTTTTCAAATAAAAGGGTCACAAGGCTTTGTCCCTATTTTAATGAAACCTAAGCTTATTTAAAAATGGACTTTACTTCCATGGAACTTAAGTTCATTTAAGAGGACATTGTCTTGGAAGTTAAGTCATCTTCTTAATCTTACAACTAATATTTTTTTTTTTATTTATTGGCTTTAAAACTGATCAACAATTTTGTTGTACTTCTATATGTCTAACGTAAAGGACTGTTTAATATAGTAACTCAGATTTGAAACATATCAATTTTATCCTTTATTTTAAGGAAAGATTTCATGTATTTGAATAATGACAATTAATAACGTCAAATAGCAAATTGAGGATTATTTTAAGAATCTTGTTTTCTTTGATTTGTAGTTTTTTGATATTACATTGGGCACATTTATCTCACATTGGTGCTGCATAAAGTAAGATATACTTTCAAATATTATTTTAAAAATTATTAGTTTATTGTCCTAAGAGAGTTTTGAATTTCAGCAGATTAAAGGATATAATAATTTACTAATATTGTCACATTTTTTGATAGTTTAGTCTAAATGTGTGCGAAAGATTATTATGAAAAATTAAATTTTATTAAAACTTCTGGGCCCATTTTTTTTATTTCAATTTTTATGTAATCAAAGTCATACTCATAGAGACATGTTTTTTTTTACATTCATTTAAACTCTAAATTGCCTCCTTGTAGCCATTATATTAATTTAACTATAAATTTTATTCGACTTTATACTGACTTGATTTTATTCTGAATTGTTTAGGATAGAGGTATTGATTTGTAACAAAAAACCTAAAAAAACAAAGGAAATTATAAAAAAAATCTTTATAATGTTCATATATGATAATTTTAAAAAATGACACTGTCTTTGTATCAATTTTCTTAAGAAGATTATTTAAGGAGAATCTTTAAAAGTGAACAGTTTACTTGTGTATTTCATTATGAAACCCTTTAAATAAAAAAAGATACTATTTGAAAATGATTTAAAATATTAAAATAGGTATAGTAAATTCGTTTTAAATATTCCTTTTTTTTTCCATCTGAATAATGTGGATAAAAAGGAGTTGGAAGGTAAATGCATGATAAATGTATTTCTTGAATTTAAGCAGATTATAAATGGAAAAATCGTCAACTATTGAGAATGCATTGAACAGTAACAAGTTCCAAATTTTCGCAATTCTGACAACAAACGATTTGCTATACTCATAGTAGATTACCACTTAAAGGTTAACTCACTAAGTAGGAATGATCAATTGCTCTCTAGTGGAACGTTATAACTATTTGAGAGATGGCATATATCATCTGAGCAAATGTTATTTCATCTACAAAATATCTAAAAAAAAAAAAAATGCTTCCAATATAGTTAATACGTTAGAACTCAGATGAGAAGTGAGAATAGGAGTCTCTAGGGGTTTATAAATAAGACGAATAAGGCGTGTTTTGAAACTCGATCAAGGTGATTCAAAAAACTAAATGAGGTGAATTGTATTCCTTTTTTGGTCGTATATAAGCTTTATAGATATTAATCAAGTCCCTGAAAGAGAAATGCGATCTGCGCCTAAAGATAAAAACTAAGAATTTCGCCGAATTTTTCGCTATATCAAAATTATGATCATTCCAGATGATTGTTTCATTACATGCTTAAATTATTAATGATCTTTGCTCCATTTCTTCAGGCTAACCCAAAATTAGAGATATAATTTGAGTTTTTTTTTTTGAAGCATATCGGACAGCATTGAGTGTTGATGATGTTACTTTACATTCTGTGGTTTGTACCCCAATCAGCAATTTTAGCTTAAAACTTTAATTTTAAAACTATTGTATAATTATTATTGTTATTTATACATTTGCCTAATATCATACCATTTACTATAATCTGAGTGTAAAAAGTTTTTAAATTTTTAAAACAAAAGGAAAACATTTTACAAAGCTTTTAAATACTTTTTATCTAAATTTAAATTAAAAATCCTTGTAATTATAAACATTTTAATAATTTTAGGTTAAAAGTTTAATCATACCTTATTAAAAATTATTACATGCATGTTAAAAAAACATTACAAAAGAAGTATAAAATTTTCAAATTATTTAAAAAATGGTTGCAATAAAAAAAAGGAAATCGTAATGTATTAATCTACATACACATTTATATTAGATTCTTAAACAATACATACATATTATATTATATATTTATTTAAATTATATAATACCCATTATAATTACCGATTATATATGGAAACTAACACTGGCACCTGGACCTTCAGCTGTTTTATTTACATTGCTTTAGATTAGCTTTTTTAGATTAGATTTTTTGAATAAAGGAGATAAGATACAATAATTAAGCCTTAAACTAATAGATATAGCTGTATAATATCTTTTAATTTGATTTTTTCTTTAGTTTTTAATATAGGTATTATATTTGAAATTTAAAGGAGTTTTACAATACTAAATGCCAAAATATTTGTTACCATGACGTTCCTTAGTAAAATAACAAATTTCGTTTTCTTTAAATTCCGTAATTCCTTTTATATATTAAATATGGCAGATCCAATATTTAAAATTAACATGAAAGCGTTTCGTTTCTTACTTTAAGTAGAGTTTTTGTGTTTACAGGATTAAGTATAAAACTCACATGCCGATTTAGAGGGGAAAAATTTGTTTATTTCAAACAAACAGTGGAGCCTTCAAAAGAAAAAAAATTATAATTTTAAGAAGTACATATAGTATACTTACCCCTTCTTATAATTAAACGATTTCTTTTGAAAATTAATTTTTATGATATTAAAATTTTAATGTAAAATAACAATTGTGACATTTCACAAGACTTTGACATCCTGTGGTATGTACCCCAATCAACAATTTCTCTAGAACTCGTTAACTCGATTTAACAAAGTTAATTCTGTTAACGTAATTCGGCATTTCGAGACGATATTTATGACATCGCTGTAATTTATTAATATCCATCTCTATTCCGTCGTTTCGAAACGATTTTTATCTATCATAGAGTAACTTTAACTCCAGTAGGACAAAGGTTGCAGTCAGATTTACCAATTAATAAAATTATATTCATCTAAATATTCATCTAAAGTTAATCATTTCAAAAATATGTATGTATAATTTATCAAAATTTCCCCAAAAAAAATTAAGGATTAAAGGAGCCGAAAAATCATTTCATATAATAAATTCAAAAAAGTCCACTGAGTCACAATCGAAGACAGGAAGATCCATACGATCAAATTAATTTTAAGCCAAAAAAAAAAAAAAACCATATTTGAAAAAAAATCATTTTTACAATAAATATTTGGTCATCCCACCTCAAACTTTACTTATTAAAATTTAGATTTATATATTTATTCCCTATGGATTATATTGTCTGGATAAATATTTGTATATTATTATGAATAAGATTTTTTATTTTTACAGCGTCTGTCTGATTGCATTTGTTTACATTTTTTATTACTCTAGTTTTTCTTTTTTTTTTTTTTTCATTTTTGATTTGAAATTTTTTTCATTTTATTTTTCTGCAATAGTCATACTATTCAGAATCCTTTTTATAATCATACATCCATTTAATTGTATAAATTCGTATTATTCAGATCTTTAATATCACTCTAATACATAAAAAAAGGGAAAAGATTGTAAAAAATAAATAAATAAAAATAATACAATAATAAAATAATAATTTTTTTTTAAGTGTTTATATAACAACAATAGATTTATTTAAAATTATATTTTTTTTTATTCTTTTTTTTAATTTTATTTTTAATTGTCCCCAAAGGATTTAAAATAGAAAACAAAAAAAAAAAAAAATTTTTTTTTAAATTTAAAAAATAAATAAATAACAAAAAAGAAAACAAAACATTTTCTCTCTTAAAATCATCATCATAATAAAAAAATATTATTAAGTAAAGTTAAATTAAAGTGAAATATCTAAGTAGAGTTAAACATGCTTACATACATATATTTGTTATAATTTAACCGAAATCAACAATAAAAAAAACTAAAAAAAAAAAAAGGATATTTGACAACATTCAGTTGCAAAGAAAAAAACAAAAAAAAAACACCAACAAGAACAATAATATTAATACAAAAAATAAAAAAGGACTTCACAAAAAAAGAAAGTGCAAAAAAGAAAGAGAAAGAAAGATAATTTTTCTTTTAAAATTTTCCTCTGCGGCTCCATATTAAGCAAAACAAAAAGAAAAGAACAAAAAAAAGTACAAAATAGCAAAAAAAAACAAAAAAAAAAAAAAAAAAAATAGAGAGAGTAAGAGTGGAAAACAAAAAATAAAGCAATTATTATCCTTGAGGATTTCCTACACGAAAATAACTGAAATAGTCAAATAAAAACCAAAAATGTAAGTATTTTATACATAATATAATAATAATAATAATATTTATGTATGTATCTTTATAAATGTGTGTATTTGTATTTACATATATGTATATATATATATATATGTACATACGTATGATGTTAATATGTACTCGTATGTACATAAAAATATTTATATCATATTGTTAGAGAACATTTATATCAAGTGAGTCATTATTGCAGAATAAATAAATAACAAAAGAAAAATTAAATAAAAAAAAAAAAAAATAGAAAAAGAAAAAAAAAATTTATGTAATTCTTTGATTATTACATACATATACATATATGTATATATTTACAAAGAAACATATATGCAAGGAATAGTTAAATTATAATGTATAAAATAATATGTCGATTAATATAGAAGAGAATTTGTTTCATTATTACTTAAGTTGCTTTTTCTTTTTTTTTTTCCTTTTTTCGTTTTGTATTTTTTTTTTTTGTTGCTTTATTATTTGTTTCTTTCCTGTTTAGAATTCCCAAAATATTTATGTCTGTTTTGTTTTTATTGAGAAGACGTCTATAGGGTAAAAGAAAAGCCAAAAACATAAAAAAAAAAAACAAAAAAATCGAAGAGACATTCCCTTGACTTTTTTCTTATTACCCAAATGCCAAAATAATACATGGCAGGAAATAAATTATTTAGATATTAATTTATAACATCTATATTATAGTTAGATAAATTAACACTTCCGGTTATTAGATATTATATACTTCCGATTTTTTTATTAGTTAAATATATGGATATCTTTTAATTCTATGATTTAAAAAAAAATTAAACGAAAATGTTTTTGTAATATTTTTTTTTCTTTTGTAGTATTATAATAGCTTAGCGTTGCTTATTAAATGATTTAAGTCTCTTTTGTATATAAGTTCGCCTGTGACGTTTTTCAAAATACTTCAATTTATAACCAAAAAATTCTTTTCTTTATAGCTTCTGAATTTTGAGATTTAAAACCCATAAAAGTTAATAATTTACGTATTCAAAAATTTATTTATTTCTGGGAGAGGTTTGCAAATTCTTCAAGTTTTCTGTTTTATTGATGGTCAGTCTTCATCAATAAAAAAAAAAAAGCAAATAAACGGATCATTAATCAAATCAGTATGAACATTATCTTTATAGTGTACTTTCAAACGTAAGAAAATCTATACATATATAAAAAGAGTTGATGTTAAAAGTTTTGTTAGATTTATGTCACATGATACACGTCTCATAATTTATATCACATGATACTGTTCCGAAATTTAGAAAACCTTTTTAAATCAATGTCCAACAATTCATCTAGATCTTTAAAAAAGGAAAACTAAAGCCGATCCAACATATTTTCATTTTCAGCACATTTCCAAAAAAAAAATTGAAAAAATGTGCCAATTAGTTTCACTCTGTCTGTGGGGTCGTCCGTCGGTTTGTTTACAAAACTTCTACACCATCGAAGATAGAGAAAAAAAATTTTAACCATTGGTAGATCTCAAAAAAAAAATCAATTTTACAACAAAGAACAACTTTTTCGTATAGTCCCATTCATTACGGAACTGTAACCTTTCCAACTTTGAAAAAGCCCTATTTTTAAATACGTATATCATAATGTTTTACTTAACATATTTTCAATCTGAAAACGGCATTCGACAGGATTTTTTTTTATCTTTGTGAATCAATATGAAAATTATACATTTTTTAGATTTAGTATTTAAATTTCCGTTATGTGAAATGCAAATTTTGCAAGATTTTTCTACGTTCATAACTTAACTCCGGCACGGTTTTAGATAGCGACTTCAAATTTTGAGATAAGAAAGAACTTTAAGAATTAATAATAATTTTGCTCAAAAATTTTTTTTTTGGACCGCCCCTATTTAAGAGCTATTAGCTCTTAAAAGTTGAAAATTTGGTTTTTTTTTATACACCTGTAACTTAGGCACCTGTACAAATTTTTCTTCGGCAAGACATGAAAATTAAAGCTTCAGTAATATATTTTTAGATGTGTTAACGGTTTTTCTTAGTTATATATATAAAATTTTCAAATTTTGGTGCAAGCCACAATTCTAAACAGTTTGTATTATTTTTTTTAAATGTGGGCTTTTAAAAACCGTTGGTTTACATTTTGCGTTATTTTCTTTTTCTTTAAGTGAATAGCTGACATAAGATAGATTTAAAAAAAAGAATATTACTGCCACAATTTGAGTGTTAAATTTTGATATATACAGAGTGTTCCGCATAAAAGTGTAAAGATGTCACAGGGATGATTTTTGAGGCTAAAACAAAAAAAAATCCTATGGGATGGGAGTCTATTCTCAATTTTTTTTTCGAAATTACATTATTAAATGCCACATAAGTTTTGATATACATCCTCTAAAGAAATTAACTTATTCTTCTTCAAGATTTTATATAATGAAGGATTTAAAAATTCGATAGGATTTAAATTCGACGATTTAAAAAAAAATTTCAATTTTTAAAGCTAAAACTCAAGCGTTATTTTTCTATATTTTTTTTGTACTTTTTAAATTTTAAAATTTAAAACGAATTCAATTAAAAAATATGGACATTACTCGGAAAGAGTGATATTGTAGTGATTTAACACATAAAATGAAAATTGGAAATTGCTGAGTCAAAAATAATTAAATAAAATTTTTCCAAAAACCATTAAAATGTATGTAAAGTTGAATCCTAATTGTGTCACATGTATGTATATAAATTGTATATTCAACTACTACAGTGTTTCATTGAGTTGTTAAAATTGCTTTTATTTTAACTACTAGTTAATGTTGCCAAAAAAAAAAAATGGACACAAATCTATATTATGGTATATATGTATATATAATTACGTTGATTCAGAAAAAAAAAAAAACAAAAAATTTAAAAAATACCATTTTTCAAGGTGATGCCCTTAAAAAAATTTAAACTGGTTTTTTTTAAATGCTTTATGGTTTGAAATTTTTGTTTTTCAATTTGATTTACTGTGTAACTCTTCATATGTTTCAACTATTGTAATTATTAATGTTTTACTGATTTAACACATACATATACATATGAATTTGTTCTGGTTTAAACAAAAAGTATTAAAAAGAAATATTGTAAATTAGAGTCACCAGATATTATTTTTATTTTCCTCAATTAATTAAGAATTAATATTTATTTATTTATTTTCATATCCAACAGTTTTTATAACTAAACTATTGGATAAGATTGGGACCCTCTGCCGAAAACAAAGACAACCATCTGTCTTACTAAGTTCTTATTTATATTTTAATTTTCATTTATAGTTAACATTTAAATTACTATAAGATTTATTATTAATGGCTTTAAATTATCTAGGGGGTATCAGTGCGACCTTTTGATGTAAATATATTCTATTACTAAGTATTCGACTAAGACAAAATCGACTTCACTTATAATACTATTGTCAGCCCTAGTACATCTAAGAAATTGAAGATGTGCAGACGATTTTTTGCTAGCAGAGAAGTTTATCTTCGGTAAAGCAATATGCTCCTATGTGTATCCTGAAGATTGTTTTTCTTCTTGACAGAATTTGCAACGTGTATCGTCATTCTCTGTACCAATTTTTTTTTTATGTGCTCCTTTAACCGGCAATTTCTCGACAGGAAACCTGTGAAAATTTTAAGTTTATTTTTACTGGACCCTATTTTTTTCAATATCATTTCCAGTTATAATTTTCCAAATGCTCCTTAAATTGAAGTTAATTATTAGTATTCAATTTGAATAGGCTTTGCAGATGAGAACAAGGTCTGTTGCACTTACCACATGATTAGTTAAATATAAAAAATTCAAAAATAAAAAGAGAATGTAAAATTCAAAAAAAGAAAAATAAATTGAAAGTACAAAATATTTGGATCTCTTGGGGAGAATATAGGGTTATGTAGGATGGACAACAAAATTTGCAGAGACATTTTAAAGAAAGATGTTGATATTATTCTTAAACTTTCTAAATGATACACATATGAACTATTAACTTTGGAGAACACATGCGATCACATCCGATTCCACAAATGCGACGTATGCATGACAAAATTTCCATAATTTGTATTACTCTATATCTTAGAAGTTCTACTATATAAGAATCGGTACCTGTGGCACGGTATTTCACGTAGAAAATCTTTGAGTGGAGGTGTTTATTTTTATTTTTTTTTAGAACTGGTGTATTTCTACAAGATATTTATAAAACAAGGACAATGATCAAATTGTACAGCGAAGGCTGAGTGAAGTGAGCTTTAAGGTAACACTAGTATTATTAATATAAGACACATAACTCTATTTTGGACATAGTCGAATTAACCCAGTGATGTTTGGAGGGATCCAGCCCAAAGTTTTCATTATACCCCATTTTCGTTTTATGTACATTTTACAGATTTTGAGAAGATCTGATGAGCTGATGCAGAAAAATAAGTTTATTAATTGATTAGTTTAGTATTTAAAATTCAAATGCACTTTTAAGGTTTATAGCAGTTTTTATTTTTGCGAGTAAAGTATCAAAAGTATCAGTACCTTTGTTTTTTTTTTCCAAAATATATCAGGATTGACCATTTAGTGTAGAATAATAAAAAATTTATTTTCCATTTATACTCTTAGTAACATAAACTTTAAATCTGACTTATATATTCCATGTAAATTCTTTAAAAATCGATAAATTTATTTTTTTTTGTTTGTCAATTATTTGGTTTGGTAACCTTATCTGAAAAAAATTAGTGAATTTGTTTTAAATCAATAATTCCATAAAAATTTTATTTTAAAACTAACCTACAAACCTTCTGTTTTTTTTTTGTTTTTCTTTTTGGTTGTAAAGAGACTTAAAAAGTAATTTTAGAGCGGCAGTCATTAACAATAAAAAAAAAACGAGGAAGAATACAGTTGCCTTTGTCAACTCTTAGATACCCGTACGAACCGTTAGTATGTTCACAGCCTGTCACTCTGCTTACAATATTATTTTTTTAATATTTTAGTATTTTAAAATAATTTGGGTGAATTTTATAATTTCTAGTACTATGGGTTGTACATATAGTCAAACTATATGTTTATATGTACATTCTTCAAAAGCAGATTCTAACCTTCCACATAACGATTATCAATCCAAAACTTTTTCAAATATTCTTTCGTACCATTTAATACTAAGCGGTAAAAGTTTTGGATTGATAATCGTTATGTGGAAGGTTAGAATTTGCTTTTGAAGAATGTATAAACATATAGTTTGAATATATCTACAACCCATAGTTCTAGAAATTATAAAATTCACCCAAATTATTTTAAAATATGAAAATATTAAAAAAATAATATTGTAAGCAGAGTGACAGGCTGTGAACATAGTAGTACGGGTATCTAAGAGTTGACAAAGGCAACTGTATTCTTCCTCGTTTTTTTGTAAAAATACAGCTTATGACAGCTTTAGAAGAAAATTAATACAGAAATTTAGTAAGGGTTGAAAGATATTGAAGAATTTGTTAGTCTTACACCTAAGCAGATACGATTGCACAAACCAGAAATATGAAATGATTTTTCAAAAAATTAAATCTAATAATTTTATTTTATACAAAATCACTATTTTAGCTGTTTCTTAATACTTCTTGTATGTTTTACGAAATATTTTCGGCTTTCCATTATATTTAATTTTTCCGTTTTATGTTTAAAAATCTTAAAAACTTCATTTGTACTTGTAGCTAGCAATTCAATTAATATTAATATATTCTTAATAAAGTATAACTGTTTAGATAAAAAAAAGAACAAAAATAAAAAAAAAATTGTTTCGTCCTTTAATTTATAAATGTACATCCAAAAAACAAAATATGTATGTACGTACGTAAAATGTTTTTATTATTTTACTAAGTAACAATAAAAGTATCAAAATGACTTCTTGAACCTTTTCTTGTCTTGTCTTTGATTTGTTGTTTTTTTTTTTTTTGTCCTTTTTATCCTTTTCCTTTTCCTTTTTTTGTCGATTAGGTACATAAATTACATCAGGATTTTTCTGTAATTCCTTTTTTTTCCTGTCAGAATTCCGTGTCAAATTCTCAGAATATTAAAACTAAAGTAAAAAAAAAAAACTAAAAAAAAAGTACCAGACTTTTATTTATATTGTAAATACATTCACATACAAATACACATAAGTTGTATTAAAGAAGGAAAAAAGGATATTATATTATACATATTATATTATCATATATGTTTATTTATAGATAATAAAAATATATATATATTTTTTGTATGTATATAAATGTATATTTTAGTATTTAAATAAATTAAATAAATTGTTTTTTTTTTGTTTTGGGGGATTTTTTAATTCTTCTGTTTTATATCAGAATTAAGAATGAGTATTTTTATAATTAAAATAACCAGAAACTTTACAGACAGATAAGTGAGTAAATACAGGAGATTTGGGATTTTATGTAAAATTGTGTTGTATATTTATACCCGTATATAAATTTGTCATTACGTTTGTGACACCTTAAAGGAGTCGAGCTAGATATAGTGTCCAAGGTATGGATCGGCTCAGAATCAAATTCTGAGTCGATTAAGCCATGTACGTCCGCCCGTCCGCTCGATAACTCAAAAAATGAAGAAGCTAGGATGATGAAATTTTGTTTACGTCACTTTTACAAAATTGTTAGTTTTGCTATTTAAATCCAGTATTTTCGTCCTCCGGCTTTGAGTAGCTGCCATACAACTTCTTTCTTTATATGGAAATAACTCAGTATCTGTTCAAGCTCGGTATCTGAAATTTTGCAAATGATGATCAAGTTTTATGGTAACAACTTCTGTAAAATTTGGTTGTGATGGTACGACAGGTTCGGGTAGTTACCATACAACTTCTTTTTTTAAATGAAAATAACTCAGTGTCTACTGAAGCTAGGAATCTGAAATTTAGTAAAAAGGTGTCGAGTTACATGCCAACAACTTTTGTAAAATTTGGTTGGTCTAGAGCAGCTGGTTCAGGCTTCTTGCACCTCTTCGAATTTAATGAAGCTAGGCGTCTGAAATCTTGCAAATAATAATCAAGTTTTATGGCAACAACTTCTGCAAAATTTGGTTGTGGTAGTGCGACAGGTTCGGGTAGCTGTCATACAACTTCTCCGTTTAGAAGAGAATAACTCAGTATCTATTGAAGCTCGGTATCTAAAATTTTGTGAAGAGGTGTCAAGTTACATGCCAAAAACTTTTGTAAACTTTGGTTGGTCTAGAGCAGTCGGTTCAGGCTTCTTACACCTCTTGGAACTTAATGAAGCCAGGCGCAATAGATTCGGGTAGCTGTCATACAACTCCACAATTTACATAAGTATATCTCTGTAATTAATGTCGGTATTAAAACATCTGAATGTTTTTAAAAGATGATCAAGTTTTATAGAAACAGGACGTTCACCGTTATACGTTCATACCGGTATCCTAGAGTTGACAAAGTCTACTCTACTGCACTCTTCCTCATTTATTTTTTGTATATGTTTTTACACAATTTTTTTAAGTAAAAATTTTCAAAATTAAAGAGAAAATAAGGAATTTGATTAATTATTTGTATTTAACCCCATTATCCCAACAGTCATGTTAAAATTCAATATTATTTAATAAAACTTTTTTGTTATGCGTATGTATGCTTGTAATGGAAAATTAATAGAATAGAATACTTTTACGAACATTAAATTGTAAATCTAATTAATAAAAAAATAAATTATTAAAAAAAAATTTGTAAAATCGGATAGTTTGGAAATTTAAAACTTTTAAAAATTTCATTTTTTTTTTTTTTTACATATAGAAATTTAATTTATGGTAAAACATTAGTCAAGTTAATTTGATGAAGATGTTAATATCCTTTTTTGTTTTGTTTGTAATTAGTAAGTGTTTTTGATTTGTTTAAGTACTGTGACCTAGAATCCTTTTGTTTATTTTTCACAAAAAACTAAATGTAAGTATAGATAATTTGAGATTTAAAAAAAAAAAAAATGATAAAGTAGTAACTGCAATATTATAAAGTGTAGAATAAACATTATTTAGGGATTTGATAGATACTTATTATACTCATAGTAGAATAACATACTTTATGCTAATTAATTTTTAAGTAATGAAGGATACTTTTTATAAACTTATCATAAATATTAGAGTTTTAAATTTAGTTTTTTTCTTAAAAGGGGTAGTCTTTGCGGGACTTCTATATATAAATAATCAATTTATTTGCCCTTATAGAGTACCGCACCGTACGTAACTTCAAGTTGATATAGAACCAATTTATAAATTTTGAGGGGGATGAACATAATAGAACAGAAATAATCAAAATAATCGAAAAAGAATGATATAGAAGACTTTAATTATGTAATAAAGTAATATAAACAAGGCAGAATGTAAAAGCAAAAGTTTTTAAAGGCACATATTTTCCAAAAGACAATAAAAACATTTTAGAAACTGTAATTTTCTATGACAATAAGAAAAAATGTTACCACAAGTATAATATTGAAGTTTTCATTTTTGCGTTTTACTTGGAAATAATTTGTACAGGTGCTTAAGTAACAGGTGTCAATTAAAACGAAATTTTAAATTTTTGGCTCCCAATAGCTCTTAAACAGAAGTTGGTATGAAACAACTCTTACGGTAACTTATGCCAGTTCAGAAAGATTTTTCGCCTCTCAAAATTTCAAGGCTTTATGTGAAAGTGTCGCGGAGATATGAAGGAAACAATTATGTTTTCACATAACGGTAAATTTAAATACTAAATTATAAAAAAATATGTATAATTTTGATATTGATTGATAAAGATAGAAATATCCTGTCGTTTGGTTAGTGTTATTGAAAAAAATGTTAAGTGGAATTTTAAATTTATTTAAAAATTGGACCATTTTAAAACGTTTGTGACTGTAGTAGCGTAACTGATGTGGCTACATAAAAAAGTTGTTCTACGACATTAATTTTTTTAAAAAACATATCCATGGTTAAAATTTCATTGTTCTATCTTAAACGGTATAGAATTTTTGTAAATAGATGAACGGACGGACAGACAGAGTGAAATTAATAACCAAATTTTTCAATTTTTTTTAAAAAAAATATCCTAAAAATATATTTCAGGTAAATTTTAAAAAAGATAAAGAAGAGAAAAATGATATTCTGATGGGGAAAAAATATTCTAGTTAAAAAATAAAACAATATTAATTTTTTTTTAGTTATTTATGTAAAAAGTACAAATATTTAATATTAAGGTACATAATAATAACAACGATAAATAAAATGTTAATATATTGCATAACTCTTATTTGTACCCATTCAGCACAGCTGGTACCGGGAAAAATTCAGTCTGAGAATTTTCAATAACGTACTCAATGTGTTTTGTGACAATTGTTAACTGCAGGTTGAAGTGTTGCCGTTGAGTAATATCCAAATGTAGCTATTGAAATATTGCCGCTGAATAACTTCCAACAGTAGTTATGCAAAGACATCCCAGTTGTTGTAAATGTATTTTTTTAATCTATTTTTGAATAATTTGTAGTTTTTAATATTTTGGATGTTTGGTGGTAGTTTATTAAATAATCTAGTAGCCTTATAGGGATTAAACTATTTAGATGTTTTTGAGTTCGGCTTTTAGATGAATTCAGTAGATGTGACGAGCAGGTATTCTTGTTAGAGATCATTCCTCTTACTTCAATCTCAATATTGTGTTTCATGTTGTCATTCTTGATTTTGTGCATGAATATGACTTTTTCCTGCCCTACGATAACTTGCAGTCTGTCATTGATTCATAATATTGGTTCCTATTAGCAGTCAAATGATAGTAGCTTTGATGGTCAAACACTTAATTTCAAAAATATTTTTGTTTTGGTTTAATTAAAAGCAAAAAAGGAAAATTATCATCACTTGACTTCTTACTTTTGGTTTTAAATTAACAACAGTATATCCGTACAAAATTTATTTTACTTGAAAAAAAAGCAATTATAAAATAATGGAATGATGTAAAATTAATTATCAGAGATAAAATGTAAATTTGATTTTTTTTTTTTTTTTGAAAACAAATAAAGATTAATTTTGTTAACAAAAAAATGAAATTTAATTTTATTAGTTTTTTATTTTCAAGAGTTATTAATTTAAAAAAGAAAAGGATAACAAATTTTTATAAAAGTTTAATTAGATTTCATGTCAATCTTTTTTTGATTCATAAAATGAAATTTGTTACCTATCTGAAATTTTTTTTTGATATTTAATATTAAACTTTTTTAATTCGTTGTCATTTTTATGCTTTATATCAAATTTAAAATTAAATAAGAATATGAAAATTTAATGTTTTTCATACTTTTGAAATTATTTAAAAAAAAATTTTTATATGTTCTTGTTCAATCCTGAATCAGCAACCTAAAAGAAAGATATCATTGAATGTATCATGTATCATCATTAAATGTAAAACAAATACATTTATTTATACATACCTGGGTGTTACCTGTAACTTTTGAGCCAGCACATACAACCTGAAATGAAGACAGCACAAAGAATCATATTACTTTAATAAAAAAAAATGCATATTACTTATCTGAGCAAAGGTGAATCCAGGTTCCTGAGTGATGGTTGGGTCCTGCTGGCGATCAGCATGCAGCATCTTCAAAAATCATCCACATTTTTGTTTACTATTAATATATCTAAATCAATATTATTTTTAATAATTATGAATACATTGTTTTTAAAAAAAGTATTATTGATACTTACATCAATTGTCAAAACCAAACAAATTCACAATGTTAGATAGAAATTGTCAAAATATAATTGTTTTCATTTTGGGACACAAGGTGTCATTTACATTAACTAAAATTATTTTATTCACAATAATTTTATATTTTTTATATATTCAATAATTTTAACTCTTTATATATACTACATATTTTTTTTATATACTCGTATATACTTTATTTGTTTTTATTTTATTATGTACTTTAAATTCAAGGTTACTAACCTTGGATTAAACGTTAGTCCTGAACCGTTTAACTCAAGTTTATATAAACCCAAATTTCATGAATTTTTTTTAATCGTAATCGAATCGTCTAAGTGTTAGCAGTATATTTTTAAAGTAATGTAATTAATTTTTTAATATTTTTAAGGTTTCTTATGTAAATTAATTATAAATGAATTATATATGGTTTTTTTTTAAATTATTTTGAAATGGGATTTTTTATTTTTTAAATAGTGTTTTTTTTCTAAACATTCTTTTTTTTTTGTCTTTTACAAAATTTAAGTGAGTTTTAATACATTTTTTGATGATCCCAAATTTTAAAACTAAATATTTTTTTTTTTTTAAAGAAGTCAAAAGTATCTTTTCTTAGATTGAAAACTTCTAATATTATTATTATTAATATTCTAATCTTAGTTTCAATTTGTGATCATTGATTTAAATGAAATATGGTAATGTTATTAAAAACTCATTACAAAAAAAAAAAAAAAATATTTTATTATAGAAATCAATTTTATCAACGACAGGAATAAATTACTTTATAATTATCTTAATTCAAAACTTTGTTTTTTTTTTTTTTGTTTTACTTAAGTATGTAATTTTCATCATTAGGTCTTTTTGTTTTAAAACAGAACTCAAGTTTCTAAAATATAAGTGATTTAATTTTATGGAGGAAAGTGATTCTTAATGATTCTCTTATTAATATCATTAATATCATTTCAAAAATGGTGAATTTTTTTTTATTTCTAAACAATACTACAAATTGAACCTATTTTTCATTCTTAATCTAAATGGTTTTTTATTTTAACTAAATGTTAGAAAATCATCGCCCCTTTATTTAAAAACAAATCATTATATAAGCTTTTCATGAAAAACTTTTATTTAATAATAAAAAAAATTACTATATTATAGTATATATACATATATATATACATATTTTTTAACTATAAATATAAAACCATAAAACAAAAGCAATTCAATTATCCCCAATTTCAATTTAAATCTTTCTTGAATAAAACTGAAAATACCGGAAGAAAATCCCCCATTAACTACATAAAAAAAAAAAAAAGAGAAGCATTATAGTACAAATTAGAATTCAATTTGAATAACACTTTAAAAATGTCTATTTTATTAGAATTCAAAAAGAAAAAACCAAAAAAAAAAAAAAAATACAAAAATATGTTGTATAAGAATTTATAATCCTGATAGTATAATTTAAAATATAAAACATTCGTTCTTTTCTAAAGCTGTAGCTGTAGCTCCTCATAATCTATTAAAATTTCAATCAACTCTAAAACGAAAAACTGAAAATGAATCATGGAAAATTTTTTTTTTTTTTACTTTAATTGAAATCATCATTTTTAAGTTAAAAAAATTTCTACCGTTATTATAATATGATAAAAATTGAATTTTTATTCTGTTTTACGGTTCGTTCATATAGGATGTATGCACCCGGATATAAGAATTTGATATTTTAAAAAATTATATCTTATTCATGTCGTACTCTTAAGAAACAAAAATGTTTAGATCTACTGTAAGAGTCATACCAAGAGCGAATTTATTTTGAACGTCTGAAAATAACGTCTGAAAAGACTTTCTGAAAATAACACTGTTTTAAATTTAAATCCCAAAGTGTAAGTACCTACATTTTTTATGAATTTTAAATTTAAAATTTTTTTTAGCTTTATTAACAATTAGAATTATAAAAAAATAAATTTACCAGGCAAAACATTTGCGGCATGAATGAGTGCACCAAATACATATTGAATGCCATAAAATATGCCATAATATTTTCGAATAGTACGCGAAGTGTAACCGAAATTCTTCGGAATGCAATATATACTTCTCACAATCCCATATGAACAGTCTCTAATGGCGTGCTATACCGTTTTTCTATTTATCCCAAAAATATGCAATTTTATATATAACTTATAAAAATATTCAATTTTTAGACTTTTTTAATTAACAATTTCCATATAAAATCCATAAGGATTGATTGGCCTTCCAAAACCTAAAATAAATAAATTAATAATTTAGTTTTTTGTTTGTTTAAGTCCCAAACGTTTTCAAAATTTTAATCGAGGAAGTACTGGTTCAATTACCATCCTTCTTCCAACTAAAAACTGTAACTTAAAAGTTATATTCAACCCAAAATAAAATTAGAAACGGTTCGTTTTATTACTTTATCCCATGTGATATAAAATTTGAGTTAGGATATGTGATATGTTATGATAAGTATTATATTTGACTTCGATATAAAACATCTTTTCGAAAATTAAATTTTCAAGTGTTGAACGACTAATTCTTAGAACTCAAGAGTTCTTTTAATGACAAATAATTTACAGGCTTTTCACAAAAAAAATACAAAATGAACAGACAAACACTAGTGAGTACAATTAAAAAATAAAAAAAACTTCTTAAATTGAATAATAAAATGCCAGGAATTGAACATATATTTTTTCCGTTCTTTATTCGTTTTTTTACTATTTCATAGAATATATTATATGCGCTCCCCATATTATTATTTGTATTTTTATTTTTTGTTCCTTCTCGTATTAGAAATGAAAAAACGGCAAAAATTTTAAATTGATGAGAATATCGAGAGGATAATAGAACAAAAAAAAAAACAGAAAAAATAACAACTACAATAAAAAATTGTAATATGAAAGATAGAACGCGTCATCAGTTTTATATTTTGAAAAAAAAAGAAAAAAAATGTCTGCATAATATGGGGAATACATTTTATCTTTGTCCCTTTTATTCTAATTTTTCTATTTTTTTTCTCTTTTCAATTTTTTTCTTGTTTGTTTGTTTTTTTTTTTTCTATTTTGAATCAGCATGCAGTCATTAAATTGAGAAAAAGAGAGACAGAGTTAGCAAAAAAATAAAATAAAAACAGAACGTTTCAATTTCTTTTTCATTTTTCATTTTGATAAAAAAAAAAAGAAAAAACAAAAAAAAAAATTATAATCGTTAACAGCAGCCATCAGTCAGAAGCCAAAAGCAGTGTATAGTAATAGTATATGTAACAGTAACTTAATAAGAGTATGCCAGAGAAGGATGCAGTGGAAAAAAAAAAACTTATAGGCAGCAAGAAAATCTAAAAAAACAACAATTTATGAGACAGAAATCAAGAGACGGTAATGGTAAAGTGCGGTAAATAAAGTTTTAAAGTTAAAATCAGACATGTTGATGATGAGGCGATGAAATATGCCAGATTTTTTTTCAGTCAGTCAGTTGGATGGGTATACCGGCATCTATTACTTTATGTATTTTCCTTTTTTTTTTGCCATATATCCTTCTCTTTCTTTATTTACTTCACAGTTTTATGTTCCCAATTTCAATATTTTTTTTTTATTCCCGTTTAATAAATTCATATCGCAACAAGGATATCCTGATCCAGCTGTATGTCACGCAAGAATAAAAACAAAAAAAAAGGGAGTTTTGCGGAAGATTTAATTTAAACATTTGTATGCAAAATGATTCCTAAGTTTTAATGTTCATAATGTAATATACAATGTATATAGTGTTTTCTTTTTTTGTTTTATATATTTTTCTTTTTCTCAACACATTTCCAATTTCCTTTCTCTTCCTTTAGCTTTTTTAGAACCGTTTGTGAGTTCAAGGAACGTGATGTATATTTATTTGTTAATTTTTTTTTTTAGATGTATGTGTACATATTATATTCTACATATATACAAAAGAAGGTGTCTCTCAGTTCCTGTGAGCTGTTGGTTGATTATATGCTTAAAATAATTTTGAGGTTTTTAAGGTTATAATGTTTTTTCGGGAGTTATATGAGTCAATATCATGATAAACAAGTAATGGGAAAAACCATAGGTTTTCAAAAAAGCTAATTTTCAAAAGTAAAAAAATATTCCATAATAAGCCTAGAGTAAAGAGTAGATATATTGAAAATTAAATTTATAATAATATAAATTACGTATTTTATTAATACAAATTATGAATAATAATGAAAACAATAAAATAAAAATATAATGTTGGAGTTTTAATTTTCGTATATTACTTCGAAAAAATTTGGACAGGTGCCCCAGTTACAGGTGTTTAAAAATAAATATTTTCATGTTTTTGATCTCTTACAGCTCCTAAACGGGTGGCGATACGAAAATATTTCCTGAAATAACTCCTATTTATTTCCAAAGATCTAATTCATCTCAAACTTCTTCAAGCTTTTAAGTTAAACCGTTTGAAAAATAGAAGGGGTCCAAATTTTTGCAAAAATTGAGTTTCACATAACGATATATTAAAATACCGCATGGCAAAGCCACATATGTATTTATTTTATATATATTTATAAAGTTTATAAAACCAGCTATAGTTTAACGTTTTGAAATGTGCCTTATAGAACCTGTGTTATAACAATTTAAAGATAGGGCTATTTCGTATTTTGTGAGGCTGTAGCACCTTAAAGAAAGGGGCTACAGAAAAAAGTTGTTCCACAAAATTAGTTTTTTTTTTTGGCAATGCCTATCCATAGTTAAAATTTCATCGCTTTATTTCAAACGGTGTAAAAGTTTTGTAAACACCCAGACAGACGGACCGAGTAGAACTAATAAAATTTTTTCAAGATTTTTTGAAAATGTGCTAAAAGAAGCAAGTGTATAGAATAATGTAGAGGGGAAAAGAAGTGTATAGTAGAGGGGATATAATTGTAATAAATGACTTTTTGGTTTAAGGATTATAAATTTTTTTTTCAAATGATTTAAAATTGGTATGATGATGAATTCATTTAAAAAATTTAATAATTTATATTTTGGTTTTTTTTTTTTAAATTATTGTTTTAAATACTTAATTTTATTAACTTTGTACTCAAGAAAAATAACTAATACCTTGGCCTAATTATATTAAGTAGTGCTATTATAGGTCCCTTAACCTATTATTTTGTCAAAAAAGGAAGTGGTGTTTAGTTGGTTAAAATCCAACACGGTAATAAAGTTATCGTGCATGTTCTGTTCCTCTGTAGCATCTAAAAACCTTTACAATTCAATTGTTTAACATAAATTCAAAAATAAAAACATAAAATTGAATGCATATTGTTGGTTCTATGGCTGGGATGGTTCTATTAAACTCAATTATGAATCAGAGCTCTAAAATATGAAATAAAATTTTATTTAGAAATAGATTTAGTCCCATTGTTTTATTTAGAATTCTTGTTGATAACTTTAAAAGAATATCTAAAAGAAATTGTGTTTCCGTTCATAACTCTTAGAAACTGCATCATCAATCTAAAAATTTAAGTAGTCTGCTTGAATCATATTAAAAAAAAATTTTGAACTTGTAAGCATTAAAATACAAAAGTTACCAATTTATACAAATAGAACTAAGGATAGAAAAATCGTTTAATAATATCGTTATTAATATAAAAATTTGTATATGTATATATTTATCTATAATATATGTATAGACAGATATAGACAAAAATTTGCTAGGAAAAAAAAAACAATATTATTGATTTACTATTACATACATATATATGAGTACAAATTTTAGGATATACTTTTTGACAAAGAAAAAAATCATGAAAATTATATTGTTGCATATACTATAAGATATTTATTTTATAACCAAGCTTACAATCTAATATAATAATGAAAATAATACACAGTGAAATGGTAATAAATGAATGATTGGGAACGCTTTTGAAATATTTAATAACTTTATTTAGAATATAGTTATAGATCTAATAACAAAATCTGTGACTATCAGCCAGAGAAAAAAATCATACTAAGGCAATTAATAACTCAGAACTGACTGTAAGTACTAAAATCAAAAACAGGGTTATACACAAGAATGTGCCTAGCTTAAAATTCAGGAAATAGTTGAGGAACAAGTAGTCCTAAAAGTGATGAAACATGATGAAGACTGAAGAAATGTAATTCGGGAACATGAGATTAAAACAAAATGAAAAAAAATTAAATTTTATGCATTGTTTTCGAATAAAATTATGTCGTCCATATCCACATCGTCTTTCTAGAAAATTAGCTGAAACACTTACTATGGTATTTACATCCGAAATGGTGAGATTTAATTGATATTGAATAAAAAACGAAATTAAACAATTTAAAAAATAACTGAATAAACCGTGCCTTAAGATTAAAGAAAAACTTAATAGCATTAGAACTTTAAATAGTTTTTTTTATCGAAGCTTTACTGTATTAAATTAAAAATGTACATATATATGTAACATAATAAATTGAACATACATATATCTATATTATGTATATATTATGTTGGGCAGCACATGTAAAAGTTGTTTTATAAAAAAAAAAAACAAAAAAATCATATTATATTCCTCCCCTTAGGGAATACACGGATTATTTATGTCCATTTAAGCGATTTTATTTATCATCGCTGTGATTGTAAATGACATAAATAAATCGTTTAAAAGAAAAGCAGGCAAAGTAAGAACGTGAATAACTTAAGGATCGAATATCATTTTTCGATATAAAATTTATTTCAATATATATATGTACATACGAATAAAAATATTTACAAAAGAATTTTTAAAGTTAATGGAATAGAGGTGATATGATTAAGAATATGGTATTAATGTGTAAGTGATTGGATATAAAATAGGGTAGAACAGAATAAGCAGTTAAAAATTTTTAAAATTGTTCTAAATTGACCTTAAAATCAATATAAAAAAATGATTTTTCTTTTTCGCTCATTTAAACTTTCAATGAGTATAAATTATCGATTGAATCCTTTTCATCAAAAAAAAAAAAAGAAAAATAAACACTTTAAAAAAATATCGATTACTTACTGTTAGGAGATTTGTTAAGAAATGATGAAAAATTTAAGTGTTAAGAAGTCATTGTAAAAAAACTGTTTGTTTCTTGGTTAATATTCGGTTCTTGTTTTTTCTTGTAATTTTTAAAATTATTTTTAGAAAAACTTTTTTTTGTCCAATTTGAGCAATAAAATTACATTTAAATGGAAAATTGTATAAAAGAATTTCATTCGATATTTATTAGTTTTGCTCCTAGTTTAAAATCGATTAATGTTATATTTTTAAGTTAAACGAAATCTTGCGAATGAATTTAAGTCTCGTCTGTTTTAAATCTTGCCCTTTTATAAATCACGGTTTTGTTAAATCTTGTGTGCTGAAATCTCGAGTATTAAAATATCGCATTTTGGCTTTAAATTTTTAAATAATATCGGAAAAAAGTAGAAATGAAAAGAAAATACAAGAATTACAATGCTTTTCTATTGAAATATTTAGTAAAACAAATAATTAGGTGAGATTTTAAGGTAAGTTTCAAAATCACGGTTATAGACTTTTTGTTGTATATATATATGGGTTATTTTAAATTAAGACGAACTTTATATTTGGTGACAAAATGAATCAAGTTTTAGTTGTTTAGAAATACCTTAATAAACCGCTGATATCGATATGAAAATAATATTCCAGTTCAATATGAAATATAGAATGCTATAAAAAAAAAACGCCGGAGGTTGTCATTTGGATTTTGTACTGTTTGCATTTTATGAGTTGAAATCTAGCGGGGAACCAAAAATATATAGTTTTTTTTTTTAAAACAGAAGATTTTAAGACACGAAATTTTAAGACACCAGATTTTGAGACAAGGAAATTTGAAAGATGAAAATTTAAGTTGCACGATGTTGTAACCAACCCCAAACTTTTCTTTTATTTACTACTGAGCAAAAAAAATGTTATCATCCTGCAGATTTAATATATCTTGATAAAAAATTAAAATGTAAGTACATACATATATAATTTATTATTATCGTGCTGCTTTCTCTTATTTTAAAATCAGTCTAGTTTTCTAAAAACCGATTTGTCTTTTGAAAACTTTTATTAAAACTAAAATTTCTTAAATAATTACAAAATCAATTTAATTTTTTTCATTTATCACTATGAGGAATAAAGTTTTTTTTTTAAATCTCCTTTCTCTTATCCTTTTTACATCATTGTTTCGAATCAGGACACAACGATTAACAATTTTATTAGTAACCTCGACCCAAAATTTTTATCTTCTCTAATTTTTTTTTATAAAGTTCTTGATCATTGAAATAATTACAATATTTCTTAGTACTTGGTTTGGAATTTCCTCTTTTCTGTAATTTCAGGATAATAAAAAAAGTATTTGTGTTTATTTAACAGTATTTTAGTTTTTTTTTCAGAAAATAAAAAGAACAAAACAAAGTTAAAGTTATTTAGTTTAAGTATAATGAAAGACTAAAGATGCATTTTTTGAACCTAAATCTGTATTCTCTTGAAATAGGTCAAGAAAAACTTATATCATTAATTATTTATCCGTTTCTATTTAAAGAAAAACTTTTCTTATAAAAAAAAATAAAAAAGTTTTTAAGGGAAAAAATGAAAATTAAAGAAAAATAAGAAATGTGTACATGGTTATGTTGATAAAAATAAGAGAGAATAAGAAAATTACAATGAGATGAACTTTGAAAAATTCTAATGTTGCACTACAATTTAAATCTTAAGGGCACCCTACTTAATCATAAAACTTGAATAAATGATTTCTTACCGACCGCATACATTAATGTAACTAAAAGGTATGTATTGTTTTCATACTAAAAATTTGTATATAAATTTGCTTTGATATAAATTATTGGTGCAGTGAAAGAACGCCCGAGAAAATAACCGCGAGTTTTAATGCATTGAATAATATCCGTATCCTTTTTGAATTGGAATTAAAGCCTATAATTAAAAGAAATTAACACTTTCCTTTTGAATTGGAATTAAGACGCACACTATTTTTTGTTATTAAAAGAAGAGAGTAATAGAATATGTAGAGCAAACGCATTTGGAAGGATTTTAGAAATTTGGATAAAAGTTGGGGTATCTCCTTTTTCCAGAATATTTACTAATATGTATATGTGCGAGATTCAGGATTGGGAGGGATTTTAAAGTCGGTTACAAAATCAGGGTTATATGCTTTTTCCAAAATGTGTTTATAACTAATACTCCTATTGTCAGGGATTTTGGGAGGGATTTTAGAATTGAATTCAAAATCAGGATTATACGTCTTTTACAGAATATTTAGATATATGCATATGCTAGTTTTGAATTAGGAGGATTATATACATATTCTGGAAAAAGCGTACAACCCTGATTTTGTAACTTAAAATCTATCGTAATTCAGAAACTGGCATATGCACATAAAAAAATATTCTGTAAAAGGCGTAGAATCCTGATTTTGAATTCAATATTAAAATCTTTTCCGAAATCCCTTAGGCTTTAACAATGAGATAAAACTCCCATGGGACTTCTGGCTCATTGAACTTCTGACATGTCACCAAATACAATCCAGTTAAATGCAATACAGACTTATGATAGTAACCTTTGTGTCACTCAGCTGGCTTTAATTATTTTTCGAAATAGACTTAAACACCAGGATCTAGTGGAATTAAGACGAGTGGGCTTTAATTCTTTTTTCAAAAGGATTTAAAGCCCACGGGCTTTATTTCTTCTGGCGATCTGTCACTGCAGTAAATTATTATGTAAAAAATCTATGAATTTTGGCATTTGGTCCTGTGCTGGAAATATGTAATTTTTTTTCATTGCAACAATCTTTCGGTAAATAAAGTTAAAGAGATGATTAAATTTTTTTTCTTTTCGTCGTAAAGTCTTAGTTAAAAGTTTATTTTAAGTATTTCGGATTGCAATTGATTGCAACAAAAAAAAAACTTTTGTTTTTTAGAAAAATTTTACAGATTTGAAGGGTTTTTCAATCGGAATAGACGATAAACGATTTTTATATAGTCAAAAATAGATTTTTGTAATTTAACTTTTGATTTAAATTGTACATTTTATATTATTAACAGTTTATTTTGTGTAACGTTAATCGAAAATTTCAAATACAAAAAATATTTTACGTGTGCTGACGGCTGATGCTAAATTTTGAAAAATTCAACAAAACGCTCTATTGAAACTTTTCAGTTAAAATAAAATTTATAATCTGTGTATAAAATGTTCTATAGTAACAAATTTAAAAATTTAAAAGTGCAATTTTGGTTTTTAAATTTTTTTTTTTGCATTTTATTTTATAGATAGCTTTTCACTAGTACATGTTTATTGAAAATATCAATATTTCTTTACTAATTTTTATTTTTCATGTTTTCCACAAAAAAAAAACATAAATAAAATTCGCAAAATTAAATAAGTTGAAATGGAGTGGAAAAAATCTTAAAAATTTTGAAAAAAAAAAGTTGTAAAAAAAGAAAATTTTTTGTTTTCTAAGTTGTTATCACTTTATAAATCAGAGTTTTTTTTTTTTTTACAAGTACTTCTTACAAAATTTGAATATATTTTTGAAAAGGTTAAAAATATATCTTTGGAAATATTAATATTATATATATACATGACATATCAGCATTATTCAATTTATACATATAAGAAATATACATATATAGTTAATATAGTAAGTTTAAGTTATGGAAATTCAATGACCTTTTTTCTATGAAAAATTTTGAACAAAGCAAAGACCTCTTTTTTTGATTAGAGAAATATATATCAAAAAAAAAAAAAAACCAAGGAAATGTTTTGGTATCCTGTAGTTTCTTTTTAATATTATATTATAAATTGAATAATTGAGTGAAAAGTTGATGTTATTCATCCTCCTGAGAAAAATTACAAATATCCAACTGGGATTTTTTTTTTATACATTCTACGTTTATTCATCGATCTGATAACAAACAGGAAAAAACAAGTAATGAAAAACACAAGGACTTTCAAAAACCATAGTTTGGAAAGTTTGGAAGATAGAAGTGACTAAAACTTTTACAAAAATTGAGTTTCGCATAACGGTAAATTAAAAGTATATATTTATTATACACATATTTGTAAAGCTAATAAAAGCAGTTATTGTTTTTCGTTTGGCATTCAGCTTCGTAACCAGTGGGGCCTACTGAAAAAAGTTGTTCCATAAAATTGATTTTTTTTGTGATTTCTATCCATTTTATTATCTATTAGTTAAAATTTCATTTTTTTATTTGAAGCAATGTAAACATTTGTAAACACCCGGACAGATAGACAGACAAACAGACGGACAGAGTAAGCCTAATAGGCACATTTTTTCAAATTTTTTTGAAATTATCCTAAAAAGAAAAAAAAAACACGTTATAGACTTTAAAATAAAAACGCCTAGATATTATGCTATAATATTTTACAATTTACATGGAGTATATAAATTTTTCAAAGGAAAAATATATTTCTTGCGGTTTTATATATTTTAATATATATGTATATATTGAGTACATGTATCTTATATTATAATAATTATATATATATATATATGTAATTTAATGTATATAATATAAGAAGGAAAAACGGATATTGATTATGGCATATAAAATATTTGAAAAGAATTAGGTCGAATTTTTCCTTTCATATTTATTTGATGTCATACTGCATTATTTACTTTAAGGTGCATGCAGTGCACTATTATTATATGAAAAAGAAGAAGTTGATGACTTATAACTTTTACTTTGTATAATATAAAGGTATGTACTAAAATATAAACTTACAAAGATTTTAGATAGTCGTTATGGTGAAATTTTATTTTGTTTTTTTCTTTTATATTTTATACAAAGATTTGATAAATAAAATGAAAATTTTTTTAAAATACTTCAAAAGAATGGTTTTATTGTAAATTTTAAAGAAGTATAATGAAAATTATTGTACTAAGAGTATTGAATTTTCCTTTAAGCATCATATACTAAAAATATTGCAAGATATAAAAGTGATGGCTAATAATAAAAATTGAATGTATTGGAAATTTTTTCATTATTTTATTTTTATATTAAAGTACAATATAAACCACATGCAGAATGTTTTAATATGTGATAATATGATGGATAAAATAAGAATCAGGATAATAAAACAAAAAAAAAAAATAAAAACTAAAAAATAAAATGGTTTTAGATAGAATAATTTACAAAATTTTCTTATAAATATGTGTTTTACAAAATACAATCAAAAGGTTAAGGTAAGTTTATGCTCTTTCGAAGTTAATATAAGTATATTGAAAATGCATTTAATTAAACGGCTTCACGTCATCAGAAGTATTTCTATGTACTTAGTTAATAAGGGGTATTTTCAAACTCAGAACAAGATACCTGTAATATCTACACAATTTAAAAAGAACAGCAACAGAAACAAAAACAATTTTACAAAATCTCGGAATTGATTTGAGCAATAACTTCTTCGCTAACTTTAGGAATAATATGAAATTATTCATCATAGATAACACGCAAACCATAAAAATAGAAAGACATTTTTGTGGATTAATTAAATTAATGAGATGGTAACTATATGCAAAAATATACTTGATAATCTAATTGTTTTTAATTGAATGAATTGAATGAAATTTTAAAAAAAATTAGTAAAAAAAGATGTTGTTTTTTTTATAAAAACATTTCTTTTTCAATCAAACACTTTAAAATTTTCAAAAACAAATAAAAGTAACTGCAATGTTTAAACATTTTAATTGTAATAACGAAAAACTTAAAACTCACCATGAATCATGATTGGACAATAAGCAATATAATGTTATACTTATCATTTATTTTAAGTTTTTTTTTTTTAATGATTTACAAATGAAAAATTGTTATTTTGAAATAAAGGAAAAAAAAATATAAAATAAAATATATTATTATGGTATTGATCAATTTTTTAAAATTAAAGTACTAGAAAACAGAAACAAAATTTTCTATTTAGTGACAATTCAAAAATTTATATAACAAGTTTTATTATTCAACTGTAAACTCTAAATTTTCCAAGCATTTCGTATCATATAAAATGTCCTGTTTCAGTTTTTCTTTTCTTTCAGTTTCGAAATGAGTGACACAATTAATTACGTACACCTTTTTTTTTTTCTTTTATAAAAGTCCTGGTATTCATAGAAATTAATTTTTAATTAATCATATGTTTGTTTATAAATAAAATTTTCATAATTATTCTCTGCTTTTCAATCCTTATTACATAACTCCCACAAAAAATCCTTATTATATAACTCCTACTCCTATAAAAAAAAAACTGTAATAAAAATATATATATGAACAATAGAAACTGTCTGTTAAATCGTTATTATATTTACATTCGTAAATTATTCAACTTTTTTTTTTTATTATTTTTATTATTATTATTATTATTTTCATTATTATTATTATTATTATTATTATTATTATTACAATTATTATGATATAATGACAGCAATTCTTTAGTAGAAATGACGAATGACGTACGTACTAAATACATTTTCTATTATAGAATTTAATATTTATTATAAGGTATATTGTATATATATATGAACATAATGAACATACAATAGACATACAAGCATGTACAACTAAATTAGTGTTTCAAAAAAAAAAAAACAAAAAAAAAGGATAAAAAAAAACCACCGGTATTAGAATAAATTGTAACACAATTTTTTTTTTTATATGACTATTATGTAACAATATAAAAGAATACTAATCAAGAAAATACATATACAGTTATACTGCTAATATACATGAATTTATCTTATATAGGTAGTATAAAATACACAACAAAAAAAGAAAAATATATTGCACTAAGCATTTCCCTTAAAGCGAAATTTTATGTAAAACCAGCAAAACATTTGGAAAACATTTTTTTTCTTACGAAATTTTATAAATTATGGCAAAAAAAAAAACCTCACACGTGTTCTATCTCTAAATTAATATTGTAAAAAGTATATTGGTATACATATACATATAGATATAAGTATACATTAAAGTATATATACAACTAAAAAATCATATTATATTCATACTACTTTACATTTTATATTCATTTCTTCCAAAAAAAAAAAAACCTTTTTTTCCTTTGTTTTTTTTTTTTCATCTTTTCCTTTTTTTTTCATTCAATAATTTCAAGCTTATCATAACGAAAAAAACAAAAACAATATAAACAAAAACAAAAAAAGACTTTTAAACCGCAACATATGGTAAATAGATTTTCTTTTAAAACAAACCGAAAATTGATGCAGTAAATATTCAAAATAAAAAAGCTTTATTTTTAAAACTTATTTTCAAAGTATACGTTTGTTTTTTTTAAAAAAGCTTTTTTCTTCAAACAAAATTAAATCCTTGTTCATTTTTAAAAAAAAGTTTTTCAACTATTTTATTTTACATTTTAAACACATTAAACGTACATTTTACGTTCTGTCAATTTAGTGTTACCAACATTTTATTTTTAGAAAATTTCGAATTTCGAAAATCAAAAATAAAAGGATTTTTTCTTTTACGTTTTTTTTTTTTTCGATAATTCAGGCTTATATGACAGATAAGAATTTTTATAATGTTATTCTGTCGGTAGAGTTGTAATAAAACGCGCGATTTAAAACTATACTGCGAATTTTTATTTTTATTTTTGCGGTAAAAAAAAAAAAAAAAAAAAACCTATAGAAACTTTAAATTAATATTGAAAATAATAAGTAAAAAAATTTTTAAAATAAAAATATTTATAAATTACTTTATTTATTTTTAATAAAGTATTTATTGTGTATAACATATTATAAAAAGAAAAAACAAAAAAAGAAAAAGTGTTTGAAAAGTGACATAATAATTTTCCTGAATTTTTTGCAAGGTTGAAAATTACAAAACATAAATATAACTTGTTTTTTTTTTTTTTTTGTAGTATAAGATAATAACAACAAAAAAACAAAAAAACAAAAACTAATTTTTAATAAGAAAATAAAATTTTTTTTTTTTTTACATTTTCTTGCTCTTTAACTTTATTTTGTTTTTCTTTCTTAAATGTTGTAATTTTATAATTTGTAATTGTTTGAAATAAGCAGGAAACTATAGAAAACACAAACATACATACTTTTACAAGTATATAGAAATAAATTTAATGAATATAAGAGTAAAAAAGGAAAAATCAATCAAAGAAAATTTTCAATGTGAGAAGAGACAGAAAAAGAAAAAAAATTTCCGGAAAATTTATATTTTTTCTTTAATGAATTTGAACTTGGATTATTAATTTTGTTATTTTATAATTAAAGAAAAAAATAAATAAAAAATCAGCAAAAATGAGTAACGGTAAGAAGAAAAATTTAGCGAATTTTTATTAAAAAAAAAAATTTTTTTTTTTTTAGTTTCATTTTCAAATGAAATTAGCAGTGGACATTTATGAAAATTTTTATTTACTTTTGATTTTATTGTTTTGGTTTTTTTTTTTTTTTTTCTTTTTTAGGTACTACATTTCTCTACATTTCGTTCTTTTTATTATTATTTTTTTATTTGTACGTTTAATTTTTGTGCAAGAATTCATGGAGTAGACGTTGTGTGGAAAGAGAATGTCTAATTAGAAACGAATAAAATGTCCTTGAACTAAACTGAATTCTTTTTTTTATTATTATTTTTTGTTTTGTTATTTTTATTTTTGATAATATAAAACATATACAGTTGAAAATTCATTTATGCATGTATAATTTAAATATATATATTAAATATATATATGAAATGTATTTCAAGTTATAAAAAATTAATTAAAATTGTTTATTAATTAATACATTGTAAAGACTGAAAATTGTTGATATAAAAATTTAAAAATCGGTTTCTTTTAACTATTTGAAATGGTGTAACTATAAAAAATTTCTAAACTCAAGATTATAATTGATTTTCAGTATTGTAATTATCAATTTTCTTTCCAATTTCAAGTAAAAAAATAAAATGTTTTAAATTGTAAAAAAAAAAAAAAACATTTTAAATAGATTTATTATTTTTGTTTTTTATTTTATTATCCTTATACATTATTACTGTCTATGTAATGCAATTTATTATAATGGTACCTAACTTGTTTTAAAACCCAAAAAAAAAAAAAAAACGAAAAAGAAAAAGAAAAAAACGAACACCGTTGTCTTTTAACGTGCTGCGAATTATAAGAACTGCTTAACTAAAATTTTATTTTCTTTATTTCTTTAAATAAAAAATGCATTTTTTTTATTTTATTTTTTATTTTGTAATATACATATATAACGATGCAAATAATATTTAAAGTATATAAAATGCATATAATATGTATATGTATAAATATATATACGTTTTACCATATCATTATTATAATAGGTACCTATGTATATATATGATACATGAATGCATGAAACAACAAATAGTTTAACACTTAAATTGTGTATAAAGTATATTTATTTGAATGTGTATATTTATATATAATTTTTAAGTACATGTTAAAGTACATTGCATACAACATTTTCAATATAATAAAGTAAAAAACCTAACTGCATAAAAAAATAACAGAACATGAACTGAATAAAAACTTTAGATATACATTTAAAAAAAAAATAAATTATACATATTTTTTTTTTTGTAATTGATTTTTTCTCTCATGAAAATGAAAAATAAAATTTATTTATAAAAAATCTAAAAATTCTTTTAAAAAATCTACAATTTAAATTTTTATCTTAATTTATTACATTATTTATTATATAATTAATTTATACGAATTTCTTTCATAAATTATTTAAATTGAATTAAACTTTTATATAATCAGATTTATTCATATTATTTTTTCTTTTGTATATAGTTAATGAAATTTTATTAAAACATTTCAAATTTTTATTCAAACTATATTTTTTAAATTAATTATTTTTATTTTGGACATACATTTAATAAAATTATTAATTCTTGTACAAAATGAAAATTTATAAATAGATAAATATCGTTTCTAGTGAAATGTATTTTAATTTTAATTTACTTATTAAGTTGAATATATTTATTTATTTATTTTAATATTATATATCACATAAAGAAATGCAATGTTACTAAACCATATAATCTGCTAAGACCATTATAGATTATATACTATTATTTTATTTATAGAGTAATAATTATATATACTCTAATATTTACTTTAATAATTTGTAGTAAAAGGGATATGTTAAGATAAACTTGGGCAAGATTTCAGTCAGTATACGCTAGGTTAATACAATATATACTTAATCACTCCATCATTGAATATACAAAAAAAAAAAATCGTATGTGCAATTTTGCATATTTTTAGGCGTTTGAGATTAATTTATAAACTGCAGTATTTAACAAATATTTAACATTTTTTCAAACATTTATCAATTAGAGAGAAATGACTAATAAATGTAAAATTAAATAATTTTGTTAATTTGAATTAAATAAATTAAATTAAATAGTTTGAATGAAAATTATAAATTAAGTGGTAAAATGCTAAAAAGGATTCGCTGCTAAGTAATTTGAATTTCTGAACGATTACTTGAAATTTAAATTAAAAAAATAAATTTCATAAAAGGGTATTTTCGCATATTTTTAATTTTATTATTGGATTTTGTTCAAACATTCTTTTTTACTGAAGATTAGAATGTTTAATTTGTTTAAAAACTGTTTAAAACATCTTTAAAAAAGTTTCAAATAATATTTAAATATTTGAATCAGAAAATTTGTAAAATTTGTAAAATTTTTAAAAAATGATAAAGTTTTTAAAGAAAATTAGTTAAATACAAATATATATACGTTTTGGAAAAATGCCAAAAGTTAAATATAAGTAAAAACTAAATATTTTTTTTTTGTTTTTAATTGGAATGTTTCCAAAATATTTAATGCAACAAAATAAAAAAAGGGAATAAATATAATAGAAAAGGATATTAAATAACAAAATTTTTATGGCATTTTGGATAAAAGAAATTTATGTTGTATTCGAAAAGTTTCAAAAAACTTTTTTTTTTTATATACATATATTAAAAAAATTAACATATAATGATTTAATTTTCAATTATTGATTTTTATTTGAATTTTAACTTTTATTTTTTAATAAATCAGTATTATTAATTTGAAAATTTATGTATTGATTTATGTATTTATTTTTTATGTTTTATTTAATATTTGCATTTTTTATTAGAATTTGAAAGTTTTTTTTTTCTACACAAATACATTTTTAACAAATAAATAAATAATTTTATTTAATTGTATTAGTTTCCGGCATTAATTAAAAAAAATCATTTATTTAAAAATATAAGAAAAATAAAATATTAATTATTTATTCAATCGAAATCGATACCAGCATATTTTACGATATTATAAGTTATTTTTAAATTGGTAGGTTTTCTATTAATGTTTGCGCTGTGTGTAAACAAATCTGGCATATATTAAATTTTAAGCTTTTAATCAACTAGACTTTTATAGTCTTATCCCTATAACTAATTAAAAAAAATTCGGCGATATCGATAGTATAATAGAGGGTTTTAACGGGATATTATTTGATCGCCAGACATCCCAGAAGGTTAGGATTTCCTTTATATGACTTTTGCAGAAGGTGCAAATATGAAAAGGAAACAATCTTTTAACTATTGCGCGAATAATTCTTTAATCATTTGTCGTGGGAATTGTAGCACTTCCTCTGTACCTATCCTAGTCTGTCGAGAAAAAGGTGGAAATATTCGGTAGCTTCTTTTTCCAAGATTTAAGTGAACTCTCTGACATGGATCTGAGAAGTCTTCAAAGATTCTTCCATCAGAGCAGCAATATATCCTCTAGCCGAATAGGTTCTCCTTAAAGTAGACTACGAACCTAGAGTATAGAGAATACTGATGCGTTTACATAGCCTTCATAAAATACAGTTAATAATATACAATTAAAAATGACATTACAAAATAAATACTTTGAAATGACTCATGAACTTAATTCATAGTTAGAATCAAAATAAATTAAGTTACAACACACTTTGTAATGATCTAAGTCAGAAAATTTAAAATAGAACAACAAGAATTTTATCACTTTTTAGCACATTTCCAAAAAAAACTTTGAAAAAATGTGCCTATTAGTTTCACTCTGTGCATCTGTTTAAAAAACTTCTACACCGTTAAAGATAGAGAAAAAAATTTTAACCATGGGTATTGGGTACATCTCGTAAAAATATTAATTTTGTAGAGCAACTTTTTCATGTAGCCCCATTAATTACGGAGCTGCAGCCCCTCCAACTTTGAAAAAGCCCTATTTTTAAATCCGTATATCTCATGTTCTGCTTAAAATTGAAAACGGTTCTAAATTAAATCATCTAACTTGATTCACAGGATCGCTTTGGGATATAAAAATTTTTGATGAATTTCTGTAGCAAATGCTTTACTGAAATTGAAATATTTTTTTATTGAAATGTTATATTTTATATTGAATTTTTAACTATTTTATAGGTACTAATAAATTCTTTAATTTCAGATCCTTTAATAAGAACACCAAAGTTCATTAACAAGAATATTTGTATATTTCCTTAAGTTCAGGAGTAGCTTATAGGCAATTTAAGATTGTACTTATCCACTACCCATGATAATTTAAACTTTTCAATTAAAATATTATAATATATTTTATAATTTTTCTTATATATACAGGGTGAATCCGTTTTTGTCTTGAATATATTTAGAGTGTATTTGGGCGACTAAAATAAACAAAATATTGTTCTGTAGGGCAAAAAGGGTTTATTTTCCTTGTTTTTTGCAACAACTGGTGCTAAAGTTGTTTTTAGCACATTTCCAAAAAATTTTTGACAAAATGTGCTTATTAGTTGCACTCTGTCCGTCCGTCCGTCCGTCTGTTTACAAAACTTCTACACTGTTAAAGATAGAGAAAAAAACCATGGGTAGGTCTCATAAAAAAAAATAATTTTGTGGAACAACTTTTTCATGTAGCCCCATCCATTATGGAGCTACAGCCCCTCAAACTTTGAAAAAGCACTATTTTTAAATGCATATATCTTATGTTCTGCTTAAGATTTTTTCAATCTGAAAACGTCATTCGATAGATATTTTTTTTAACTTTGTAAATTAATATCAAAATTATACAATTTTTTTTAAATATAGTATTTAAATTTACCGTTATGTGGAAACCAAATTTTCCATGATTTTTCTACTCTGATAACTCCTGCACTCTTTTAGATAGAGGCTTGAAATTTTGAGGCAAGAAAGAACTTTCAGAATTAATACAAGTTTGCTCAGAAAATTTTATTTGGGCCACCTCCTGTTTATGAGCTATTAGGGCTCAAAAATTGAAAATTTACTATTTTTAAACACCTGTAACTTAGGAACCTGTACACATTTTACTTTGGAAAGATATAAAAATTAAAACTACAGTAATATATTTTAACGTGTGTCAAAGATTTATTTTAGTTATATAGGGTTCCAGAGTTACAAATCTTCAAAATTGCGAAAAAGCCCCATTTTCAGATGTATATCTCAGGGTCTGCGTAATAGTTTTGCAATCTAAAGCCTCCAGAAGACCGAACATTTTATTATCTACATAAAGCAATATTAAAATTATGCAATATTTTGTAATTTACTATTTAAATTTACCGTTATTTCACATAACCACATTTTGCATGAAATTTCTTTCTTCATAACTCCGGCACGCCTTTAAATTGGACCCTAAACAGTTTGTATTGTGTTTTGGAAATGTGCGCTTTTAAAAACCGTTGGTTTACATTCTACCTTGTTTTAAGTTAAATTAAATTACTATAAAATGAATTTACTTCTATGCCAAAAATTACGCAACTTATTAATAAGTTTCAAACATCGCAGAAAACTTTCCAAGACAGAAATTTTAAAACGAATAAAAAAAATCTTAAAAATTAGTTATTTTTTCAATTTTATTTTTTTTTCGTTTAAATGCTCACAACTTTAGAACGACATGGTATCGAAAATATGAAAAAACAAAATCTAAAGCTTTCAAATACTCAAATATTCACGGCCAAAAAAGAATCACTCTGTATATAAATTATACATATACATATATACTGATACATGAACTTTTAAATTTACAATTTTTTATATAATATTTTTTTAATTTAACGTCACTGTATAATAAAAAAATTGGCATTAATAATTGTGCCGTGACTAGACTCCATCTTTTTATACTATAAAAATAAAAACAAAAAAAAAAAAAAAAAATTACCTTCAAAGTTTTTCTATTTTTATTGTAGGCGTATATTAAATATACAGGTACGTTACGTGTATATTTTATATACTTTTATTTTACCTTTTTATTTCAACAAAAATAAATATAAAAATAACCTAAATTAAAGTATAATTAATTTCATCTATATATATTAAAGGGATATAAATATATAAATATATATATTGTATATATGTATATATATCTATATTTTTAAATTAGCTAAAAGTAAATAAAAACAATGTATGTACATTTATTTTATGTGTAGGTAATATTGGGTAAGGTAAGATGTATTGTAAAATTAAATTGTTATCCTTTATTTTTAGTTTTTTTTTTTGTTTTGTTCGTTTTTTTTTTGTTTGCAAACAATTTATTTTTATTTTTATTTTAATATAGATTCATTTTTCTTAGTAGATACAAAATAAAATTCAATTAAATATAAATAATTTTAGAAAATGTGGAATAAATGTGGAATTAATTAAAATTTTGTTTTTTTTTTTTTTTTTTGTTGTGATTATTTAGATAAGATATTTTATCAAATCTTATTTCTTTTCAAAGTAGGATGTAGGATTTGTATTTTCTTAACGTTTTATCTTAAGGAAAGGGAATTTTACTTTTGAAGTTATTATTGTAATTTAATATAGTTTTGTACCACATTAAAATCTTTTTCTTTCATTCACAGAAATAATAAATAATTATTTTTATACAAATACTCAAATTTATTAATACTTTTGTAGAACAAAGCACAAAAAAAAAAACATATACAAAATTTTTGGAAATTATTTAATTGGAAAATGATTTAAACATAAGTGTTTTATATAATGTAAATTGAACTTTTTAAGCATTGCATGTGACAGTCACCATAAAATAAAAAGGTTTCCGTTCATGATATTTTCTTTAAAATCTTATTTTTTTATGAAACTGTCCACAAATAAGGATGTAAGTTAGGTTGTGTTAAATTTCCAGTTCAAATAAATGCATTTAAAGTATAATCAGATATTCGATAATAAAAATATCGAATTAAAGGAGGAATATATTAATATAAGTTCGTATTATTCTCTGTAATTTAGTAAAATTTCTAAATTAAAATCCAATAAAAATCGGTTATGATCTGGATTTTAATCAATTGGACCATTTTTTTTAAATATAATAGATCATATGATTACAAAATGAATACTTCGGGAAGAAAATAATTTCATTCTTCAAAAAAAAAAATCGATACCATCGAAAATCTCGATTCAATAATCCGCTCGGTTTGATGTCCCCAGTTACCATAGTTATAAAAAAATTTATCCAAAGGATGTGTAAAAATAGAAATGTGATAATGTAATAACTTCATATCATTTTAATATTTGGAATACATTTATTATACTTTTACAAAATCCTATATGTTCTGTAAAATTACATTGTTTCGCAGATGCATCAAAAACAGCGTATGAGGCATTTCTTTATTTTAATAAGTGGAAATTTTACTTATGAAATAATAGTCAAACTATTTTGTAGTAAAACTCTAATAACTCTTGTTAACTCTCTTAAAAATATCTCTTTTCCATATCTTGAACTATGCCTTTGTTTATTATTATCTGGACTTGTGGGGGTATAGTCATTTCAGCATTGAAAATCGAATTTTATAACGTTTGTTTCTGGAGTGATTTTTTCATTGCTTCAGCATGGATCAACACTGTATCTTATAAGCTGGACACTTTTTTAGCTACTCGTGTAAGTGATATACAAGAGTTAACAAAAAATTACATTTGGGGCCATATTAATCCCGGATATAAATAGTTCATTTTATATAATATCACGAGGCGTTATAGTCGCTAAATTATTAACCAGTAAATCCTTATTTAATAGGCCTAGTGTTTTATATAATATAAATTATTTTAGTGTTTTTTTCAACATTTGCCATAGCATAACAATGACAAAATAATAAATGAGTGTACTAACATTTCTTTTATGTAAAGATATTCTAAATTAAAAGTTAAAAATTACAACCTCTTTAACTTTTAAAGAAAAACTACAAAAAGAAAAACAAAATAAATGAGGGTCTTATAAATTATTTATGGTTAGGTTTTATTATTATATATTATTACATATCTATGTACAAAAAAAAAAATTGAAAATTTATTTACCTATAATAATGTTATGAAGTGAACTTAATTAAATGACTCTTAATAGTATAAGTTCAATATATACATATAAACATTTAATTTCTTGTAATGGATCGCATACGACTAATCAAAAATTTAAAAGTAAAAGTAAAATTATAGTTAAAAACAAAAACCAAAAAACAAAAAAAAAAAAAGGAAAAGGTAAACCAACAGTTCTTAAAAATTCACATTTTCCAAAAGACAATACAAACTGTTTAGAATTGTGACCAAAATTTGAAAATTTTCTTAGTATTTCAGAAAAAAAGAAAAAATGTGAAAAATAAAGAGACATACATAAATTAAGAAAAACCATTCCATACGTACATATGTAATATTATAAAGTTGAAGCTTTAATTTTATATTGGAAAAATTTGTACAGGTGCTTAAATTATAGGTGTACAAAAATAGCAAATAGCAAATTTTTAATTTTTGAGCCCTAATAGCTCTTTAATAGGGCGCGTTTCAAAAAGGTTGTACCTCCATAATGGATGGGGCTACATAAAAATGTTGTGCTACAACATTAAGTTTTTTGAGGGACTTATTCATGGTTAAAGTTTCATTGTTTTATCTTTAACGGCGTAGAAGTTTCGTAAATAGCTGGACGAAGGGATGGAGAGAGTGAAACTAATAGGCATATTTTTTCAAAATTATTTTTTAGAAATGTGCTAAAAAATACTTAGGTACATATATTTTTGATTTATTATGTTGTACCCCTTTTTTTTTTTTTTACCAAATATACAAATCAATCAATTTTGTATTTAAAGGCATAAAAAATTACTTCCAAAAATTTATTTTTGGTTATTTGAAAGGTTTCATTCAAAAATATTTGAAACCAATAAAAATAAAAAAACGAAAACAAATACACATATGTATTTATATTAATATTATTTGTATGTATGTTATATATGCCACCTCTGAGGTAATTTTGTAAATTTAATTCTGGATTGAAATTTTTTCTTTTCTAATAATTCTTTTTTGACTTCCAAAAAAAAAAAATTTATTTCCATTAATTTAAAATGGAAACAAAACACCACTTTATTTAATAAATTAGAGTATAGAAATAAGGGGGTGTGTAAGGGAAAAGAAATAAAATGGAAAGCAATTAAATCAATATAAATTACAAAAAATTATGTAAAAATTAAAAAAAAAATAAACCAAAAAGAAAAGAAGTCTTAAATGAACTGGTCTGGAAGAACTAAATACAATATAAACCTTTTTGTATGAAAAATATCTTAAAAAAAAATTTAAAGAAAACCTTAAAAATCAATCGTTTTAAAAAAGCATAAAATTTATTTTAAAAAAAATATTATGAATTATTAAGCAAAAAAAAAAAACAAAAACCGAAATAAAGTGATAATTAATAAATTAAATAAAAAAAAACCAACAAACAAACAAAAAACGCCCCAAGGACTCATTACTTTCTTGTATTTATTAATTGATTTTTAAAAATAAAATAAATTTCAAAGAAATTCTCATGTCTTATTTAAAATTTTAATTATTTTTAATAATTAAATAATTTTTTTTTTGTAAATAAATTAAAGTCAAATATTAAAGTGTAAAATAAGTACTGATATAAACGAGTCCTAATTTTACCTTCCTTAACGCGATTGTATAGAAATTTTTATGTATGTATAAGTAAGGATAATTCCTACATTATAAAGAATTCTTTCATCTCTAAATATTGCAGAGCGTATATGCAATCCTCAGAAAGTGACCTTTGTGCCATTTTAACAATTAGAAGTGTTAACAGATTTAATGATAACAGGTATTCTTCTTGTTTCTATTACTGTTATCGATAAATTTGAAAAAGCTATAAAAATTTCTGACTTCATAAATTTCCCTGAAACCTAAAACAAAATTGGTATCTTTAGCTTGAGCTTGTACTTTGAACACAACATTTTTATATTGGTTTTACTGTTAAAAGGAATAAGCAAAAGTATTTATAAGAAGTTTTTTAGTATGACTGCTGAGATTCCTGAGATATACTTTTTATTACATGTAATACCATTTCACTATTCATAGTACAATTGTAACTTAAATTATTTCGAAAATTTTTGATGTAGATACCATAATTTCTATTAAGCAGTATTTTAAAGAAAAGATTTGTATTTCTGTTTAATTTAAGATTCTACGACGGAATAATACTTTTTTTTTTTTTTACGAAGGTCGGTGTGAAAACTTGGAAAGTCACCCAGAAGAAATGCACGTGATTCTTCCGGATATAGTGTTGGACTTTAACCAACCAAATCCAAACCAAACTTTAGGTTGGGATCTTTGATAGAAATATACAGTTTAGTTTACTGGATAGGAATGTGGGAGGGATTCTTGAGAAAAAGGTATTTAGGAAAACAAAAACAAAATTTAGGATTATGAGCGATGGGTATGAAAATTTGAAGGAACATTTAGAAGAAATATGTCAATGTTCTTCTTAAACTTTACTAAATCGTACACATATGAGTTACCAACTTTGGGGAACACGTGTGATGGCATCTGATTTCATAAACGCGACATTCGTATGACAAACGAATTTCCATAAACCGTGCTACGCCATCTTGAGAGTGCTACAAGTGTAGGGTTCTACAGTGTAATATGGACTATTTTTATATTTATTAATTTTAAAGTATATTTTAAAAGCTTAATAAAATAATTGGAAGATGCAGAAGTTACATAATCAGAAAAGTATTACAACTATAAGTAAGTGATAGGTTCATATTGCTTCTTAATATCTGCAACAATTTTCTTATCATGCGGAAGTATAAACTTTACTTTCTTAGTAGATTATTTAGATATAGAATTGTGGTGCACTTCTTTTGTTCGTAAAAATATCTAAATGTATAGATGGTAATGGATCCGAAGCTGCATTTTAATAAATTATAACGTAATGAATTATTTTCTAAATTTTATTTTTCTTCAAAATATTCAAAATTTACGAAATTTACGAGTTTGTGTCAAGGGATAACATGTTTAAGTGTCATCTGCAGTGCAATGTACTAAGTATCTTATATTTAAAAATTTTTAGTTATGAACATGTTATAATTAAAAAAAAAAACATTGTTAACTAAAGTTAAACGTTTTAATCTTGAAAATAAAAAAAAAAAAACGTATTCACGGAAGAATAAATGCAGCGTTAATGGATAACATATAGTTTTAGAAATAAAAATAGGAAAATGTTTGCAACACTCATATAAATACATATATATATACATATACACATTTTTGTATGCATTTCTTTTTCTATTTAATTAAAATTATGAAAAGAGTCATTTTCTTTTTAAAGCTATTCATTATTTTTATATATAAAAATTTTAAGGTTGTTCACCTGAAGTTTGGTTTGCTACTTTCTATTCAAATAAAATAAATCTGGATGGTTAAAAATTAAATAAATGTTATTGTGTATATGATTTGTGACATGGAGTAATGGTAAAATATTTAATGGTAAATTTTTTTTTGTATTTTATTTTTATTTTAGATTTTATTTATTTTATGGTTATTTAGTCCTAAAATTTAAATATATAATAAGATTAGGCTTTTATGATATTTCTATCGTTTTATTTAATTATGTGCTAGGTATGTTTATACGCTATGATTATTTTTTTAATTTTTTTTTTCTTTTTATTGGGAAAACTGAGAAAACGCGTCAGTAATCCCGATACTATAGGTCCGTAGTGCACCTTTAAAACGTAAAAAAAAAACCTATTCGACAAGAATACCAACTAGTTGGTTTTAAGTTTCTCTAGATTTATGCTACGAGACAATGATACTTCTCTAACTGAAGAACTTTTGAAACTTTTCAGATCCATATCAGAAAGTCCACCAAAATTTTATAAAATATAGATATATATATAAATAAGTTCACGCTGGATCTTTCGCACTTGATTTTATGATCTATACTTCTCATACATATGGAAACTGTTTTCATTTAAAACTTTTTATTTCAATTTTTATTTGAGTTTGTTGAGATCTTAAATTTTATTTTTGTTATTCCAACCCAAAATAAAATCATTCATTTTAATAAAAAAAATGGAAAATTATTACAAATTATTTATAATAGAAGTTATCGCATGTTAATATAACAAATAAAAATAAATTTTTTATAAAATTATTATGAAAAAAAAAAACAATAAAAAAAAAAAGCAAAAATTGTTAAAACTTTTTGACATTTTAACGAAATAAAAATATGAGCAAGTAAAGCAGCAGGGACTATTAATATTTTGAATACAAAAAAAAAAAAAACAAAAATAAATAATAAAATTATTTAAAAAACAAAACTATGAACAATTCTATTGAGATCATCATCTTTTCACGCTGACACTTTATCCTTGCCAAATTTTTTTTTATGTCCTTGCTTCAATACCACTTAGTACAATTTTTGTTTTTTTTTTTTTTAAATTCTACAGTGAATTAAAAAAAATGTTGGCAACGCTTTTACAAAGTTTTTTAATTTTTAATATGTCTGGATGAAAATAAAATATTTTTCCTTTCCGCTTCTATAAGAAGCATATGCCCAGAAAGTCATTTATTATTCATATTTGATTAAGCTTCAGTTTCTGGAATCATTAGTTTCACTAAGCCGTTAATTACTCGTCTGTAGTTATTGTATACAAATTGTAAAACGCAAATGTTTTTATTTATGCGCCATCTATTATCTTATACAAAAATTATTTTATTTTTATTTTATGATACATTGTGCCCGGAAATCGAAGGCCACGAAGAAAGGAGGTGATATTGGAGATTGAAACAAGCAAAAAATTGTTTCGAAGGGGAAATTATTCTTTACAGATTCCGAAATGATGGCTTCCATTAAAATTTTAAAAATATAACAATATATTTGCGTTTGTAGAACAGTAGAATCGCTTAGGTAGGTATCTATAGACATGCGGAACTATAAGCTTTTGTACTAAGCCGTAATGAATTGAATTTGTACTAAGCATTAGTAGTTAAATAGATTATATATAAACTTTTAAAGTTAAAAATATTAATATTTTCAAGGTTTTTTTTCTTAAATTAAAAAAGCTCTTAACTCTGATTTTTGGCTAAAAAACCATTATTAAGATTTTTATCAAATTTATCAAATTATATTTTGTGCTTAATTGGAATTTTATTAAAAAAATATTTTCCAAAACTTTATTAATATAAAGTCGGGGTCGGGGTCGGGGTTGACTCAGTCCGTGTTTGTATCCGAGACTTTCCGATAAAAAAAACCGCCGTCTGAACCAATTTAGCATTGGTTAGATACAATTCCTCTATAAAGGTTAAAATGGTCTATAATTCCTCAAAATTGAGTTATTTCAAATAAAATAAGGCTTATTTTGTTAAATTTAATTTCATTTATGTTAAAAGGTTTAAAATATTTTTGAAAAGTTAAACTCAAAATTCAATTTGTCAAATTTTAATGCCATATTTTTTTTTTATTTGAACCTGTTCTTATTTCCAACATTTGAATCTAAATAATTTTATTCTTGATTTTTATAGTATTTTCATTTGTAAGATAGCGCCGAAAGGTTTCTAAGATGAACACACAATCAAAAGTCAACAGATCAATTGAATTTTATTAACTTTAAGTCTTATCTTAAGTCTTAATATGAAATTTTAATTGATTATTGATTATTTAAAGAAAATGTTTCTCGATATAAAAAACCTCACCCAAGATGCCCAGATATAGAAATTTTATTCAAATACTTTTGTCAATTATTGTAATTTTAGTATATCTTTTTTTAGACCGACACGAAAAAAAAAATTTGTAAAAAGGAGACAAAAATGGTTTTTTTTTTTGTTTTTGTGAAGAGAGAGAGAGAAAAAAAAATGGTAAAATCCGCAAAATTTCATATTATATTATTTTTTTTTTTAAACTTACAGTTAGTTATTGTTTTTTTTCTTAACAATTCTTCTGTCATACTAAAATATTATAGTAGTAGAAATATGACAGAAAGACAGGATATCCTTGCTAATATTGTATTGTATGTAAAATAAAATAAAAAGAAAAAAAAAATTTTATCTGTCACATATGTATTGATGTAAAAATGTCTTTTTTTTTTTTTTTATGACAATATGGAAATTATTTGCGTATATTTATGTATGAGTAACTGTAATATGTGATAATCTTTAACCTGGCTTTTTTTTTGTTTTTATTTTTTTTTTTTGATGATAGAGAATTTATGATTTTCATAAAGAATTTCCTGATGATTTTTGCAGTGTTGATTCTTTAAAAGTTTTTCTTATTCAAACTATAATATTTTATATATGTTTTTTTCTATAAAATTGAAGTCATTTTATACATAATGTATTGTAATATGTAATAAATAATATAAATGTATTATATATATTAGTTTATATATATATATAGTAATATTTTTTAAAAGGATATTTCATTTATTATATATTTTATAACAATATGTAAGAAAATGTGTACATACAAAACCAAAAGGTCATCAGTAAAAATATTTCCTTTTTTCTGTTGTTGTGGAAAAAAAAAGGAAAAACTAACGAGAAAAAAAAGGAAGTATTTATTTTATCAATACACGAGTACCTACAGTGATTTCCGTAAAAAAAAAAATTTATTTTTTTACCTTATGCCGTTAAGTTTTACTTAATCCATGATGGTGGTAATAAAAGTTGCGTTTATTATTTTAAAAGTATTGAAGAACATTTTTTCTCGGCAGAATTAAGACAACAAAGTTACAAAAATAAAGTTAAAGTTTCTAAATATCAACATATCAATGTGTGACAATATATATCAGTCGTTAGAATACACTACACAAGTTACACGACTTTGGTTTGTGTCCAACTGCAATCGAAAAACAAAAAATTTTTTTCAATTTTAAATGTTCATGTTTAATTTGGAAGAAAAAAGATTTTTCCACAATTTGAAAGTGTAACTTGTACAGGGTATCGACAAATATTTATTGCCACACATTTATTTGTTGACATTTAGAAATTTTAGCTTAATAAATAATAAAAATATTCCTTAAAAACATGTGTTTAAAAGCACTTTCTTAGTAATAGAAACATAAATATTTGCTGATAGTAAAAAAAAATCTTAACAGACTTGAAGTTGTCTTCTAAAGTCTAAAGTTGATCTTAAATCCTGATCATGAAGTTGACGGATAATCTGTCAGTTAAATTTAGAGTTTCACTATTATGTTTTAGAAATAACTATCTCTGAATTCGCCTTCATTTTGCTTAAATTATTTTTATTTTATTTTAAGTACGCGTCCCATAACACCTACAATGTGAATGAGGTCCGTCTACCCTTCACAGGTACGGCAGACGTTTTTTTTTGTTATTTTTTATTATAACGATGATTTAATAAAAAAAAACTCTTTTTAAAATTTAATGTTAAAGGAAATTTACAAATAGAAAAACATCTTAATTTTTATTAGGTCTATATTAAAAAATAATCCTTATTATGATTTATTGTTACTAATACAAGTATGTGTCATTCATATTTTATTTATTATACATATAGATTTATTTAATTTTAATAAGTTAAGACTAAAGTTTAGATATCCTGAAAATTTGTTTTTTTTTTTCTGATATTCATATAATTTTGTAACTCAGTGTATAGCAACATGAAAACAACCATATGTTATATGTATATTTTATACAATAATTTATTGATAGATATTTAATCAATAGAGTCAGGACATTATCATATTTGGCAGTATTGTCATTATAGAATTTCTTTATTTATTAAAATGAATTAATCTTGTATTTGACTTTTTTTCCTTTTTGTTTTTGTTTTGTTTCCTTTTCTTTTCTATTTGTTGATATTGCAAAAAAAGAAAAAGAGAAATGCTTTCAATAATGTTACTTCAATAAGGACATTTTTCACAAAATTTCACTCAAACTTTTTTTTTTTGGTTGAAAATATATTGATCGTGACTGAAAATGAAAAAAAAAAAATAAAAATAATAAATAAATTTGCATTAACAGTGACAAATGAAGCAAAAAAGTAAAACAAAAAAAAAAAAACAAAAAAAAAAACTTTATTACAAGGAGAAAATAGTAGAAAGTAGAAAGGATAGAAGTTTCACTGTTTTTGTTTCTTTGCAGAGCTATTAAAAATAACTTAAATTAATCTTTTTTTTTGTTACCATAAAATTTTATTTGCTCTGATTGATATTATGATATTTTTGGGTTTTTTTTTTAATAAAGTAATTTGATTTTACTATAAGTAAATTGCTTTTAATTTTTTATATTTGATGTTTTATTTTTTTTGTAGGAATATAAAAAATGCGTTAGTTAAAAAAAATTTCAAAAGTTTTTTTATTTTCAAAAGTGAGAAGGAATGATTCATAAATTTGTTAAAAATTGTGAAGAAGTGATTGAACTCTTTTAAATAATCTACTAGAACTTTATATATTTATATATATATTTAATATTTTGAACTTTGTTAGCCGAGTTTTATAATATACTAATTTACATATGTATACATATGATAATATTATATCGGTATATTTATGTTTCAATGCAACCAATGGTGTAGTGGTTAAAATACTGCGGTCGTAAAATTATAATTCACTTATAATTACACTTAACATATATTTTAAGTTAACATTAATTCAGAATTTGTATTAAAGGGTTCTTTGAAAAACTATTTGTAGTGAACTGTTAATATTATTACTATTTGATCTGTAATATAGTTAATTCTGGCTTTATTGTCAAGGATTCATGTCGAAAAACAGAAGGGAAGATTTCACCCATAATTTTTAATAGTTTATTTTGGGGTATTTGTAGCTTTTGAATATGAGTGACAGTGCTATCTTTTCAGACGAGTGCTGTATAATAAATAACTGGCTGAAATATGGTCTTCATAATTTATTAATTTATTTTTAACTGATCATTTGGAACTTGTGCAAACGAAGGGATATAATATTCGAGGATATTTGTTTACCTTATCTGAAGTAGTGCAAATGTACCGATTGAAAGTTATATTCTTATCGAAAGTAAGATATTTAATGGTATCAGCTCAGTTTATTGTAGAATTATTAATTTTTAGAGCAATTGTAGGTAATAAACAGGATTTTCTTAATTGTAAAATATGAATAATAAATGGCTTAGTGGAGGCTCTCTATGCTCGTTATAGAAATGGAATGTAAAAAAAAAATATATAAGTTTTAAAATACATAAGTGTAAAATATTTATTCATTTTCTATAATCAATTGAGCAACAATAAGCCCACTCAATTTAAGATATTTTAAGCTTAATATAAAAATTTGTCAATGGCCAATATTTTCTAAATATATTTAAGACGATTGCAAAAGCAAACTTTAAGCATTAATTATTATTATTTGAAGTTGAATTATTATTATTTGAAGTTCGACATATTATTTGAGTATTTCAACCTAAAATTAAATTCTGAATTTAAATTTTGTAATTCTGTCTATAATGATATCCATATGTTAACTTTTCGATGAAATTTTTTAGTTGAACAATAAAAAGGTAAATTATATTATCAATTATGAACATAAGAATATTGTTTTGCGCAATTTGAAGCTTTGCAATTACGCGTTTTACCGCAATTAATTAATATCAATTCAATAAAAACTTCTGAATGGTATTTTATAATTTAAAGCTTAGCTAAAAAATGTTTCTGAAAAGTTTCATTGCTAAATGGACGGTCATGTAGAATTTCAAATAATATATTTAATTATTTTACTTATTTCACAAACATATCTTCAATAGGTAAAGACCATTTTCCTCTCAAGTTTTGGCCTCTGAGTATATTTAAATTAAACCCGCATTTTAGGTGATTTGAACTTATTATTTGCAGGACAGTTATAAGGTCCAACGAGAAATTACTTCCTAAAGAAATCCTCATCAACTCAAAAATGAGAATAATTCCTTAAAATACTCCTTTTTATTGTTTTGATGCGGATTTAATTCATTTTTTAAATTTATTTATTTTTTTTATTATAAAATATCTGTCTGCACATCAAAAACTTAAATAAATCCTTCAAAGTGGCTTTTTACGGATTTATTCATTTATTTTTTTTGTTGTTTTTTATATTTTTTTTTTCTTTTTATTTTATTTTATCAAAATTAGTTTAATAATATGTGTAGATGCGAAATTCGTATATAATCCTGATTTTGGAACCAAATGCAAAATCTCTCGTGATTATTTTTCTTTCCTACATATTTCAGCATTAAAAAATTTTAAAATAATGGGGACTGCCATTCTCCAAACCCCTACTAAAACAAATAATTGAAACTTTGATTTTGCAACCGACTCTAAAATCGTTTCTAACAATTTTTTGTCAACATAAATTTAATTTTTAGTAACCTAACTAAAACCTCTCCTAATTCACGTATATGCGGTATATATGGTACAGTATGGAAAATGAAAATAATTAATATGGAAGATTATAATTTTGGAGTTAAATTTTTATATATAGTTATATTTTGATATTTTCATTAAATTTTTATATCTATAAATTTAATTTTAAATTCGCGAACTTATTTCCTGTTTTAAATTGCGGACTTAAATTTCGTTTTGTGCCGAATTACTTCAGAAGAATTGTGTAGGTACTTATTTCATTATGAAATAACTCCGTTATTTGATGCGGAATTATTTCGTAGTGAATTATTTCATGTTGTCGTTATAGGAAGCCATAAACTTTATTGTCATAGAGTCTTAACAATAATATTTATGCTTAAATCATTGTTTAAAAAAAAAGAAAAAAAACATAAATTTAATATTAATATAACTTTGTAGATACATTTGTTCTTTTATAAAATTTAGTCGCAATTTATTGTATTTCTGAAAGTTCTTTATTTTATACACCACTCCATTTGAGTATAAATTTATTTATCTTCCTTTCGGGTTTTATTCGGAATGGATTTTTATACAAAAATTGAACTCATTTCACATCTGCGCTAATATATATATATATATATATATACATATTTTTTTTTTGGAAAATTATAAAGGAAATTGAAATATTTTTAATTTTTTTTGTATAAAAATTGTTATTATTAAATCAACAGTATGAAAATAATTTTACCATTTTTTTTTTTTTATAGAAATTCTATTATTTTCATTCTTTTTATTTCCGCTGAATTCTTCTTTTTTAAAAAAAAAAAACAATTTTTTTTTATCTTTTCTGGAGAAATTTTATTGCTTAGCAAAATATTAAATTAAGTTTTTGAAATTTTGAAATAATTCTTATAAAAACAATAATGAAAAGTAGTACTCTTTTAAAAGAAACTCGTACAACTTTAAATTCTTAGTAAAATTTAGCACATTTATATCAAAATTTAACTTTAATTTCAGAAATTCCGCAGGTTAATTAAAATTATAAAAAAACATTTTTTTTTTTTTGTTTTGCAAATGAAAATTTTTTTTATTTAAATTTATATGTTCTTTTTGATGACCTCTTTTCGTTTTAATTAAACAGAATGAACCCAACTATGAACAAAAAAAAAAAAAAAAAAATGAAGTTGACCAGAACACCTAATTTGAAAAGAATTCTGTACAAGACTCTTTAAAAAATCTGCATAATTGCATTGTAAAAAAGGATTAACAGAACAAAAAAGTAAACGCGAATTGGAGTAAAAAAAAAAAACAGATATTTTTATTGTGGTTTTTTAACTTAAAATAACACTTTTGAATTATTCTTCTTTTTATATTTTGTACATTTTTAGAGTTTCTTTATTAAATTTTTTAATTTTGAGATTTTTTTAAAAAGTCTCTAAATTTAGATGTTTTTTTTTTTTTTTTAGAATTCTAAGCTCAGGTTAATAAAATATGATTGGCAGTTAATTCAGGTTATCTATTTGTAGCATACCGTTAAAAATCTTATATATCAAATTTTTAATGGTGTTTTTAAGTGAAATGGGAATAAGGACTTATGTAATTTACATTATTTTATAAACTTTAACTAAGTATTTCAATTATTCTTTTGAAATTATCCATCTACACATTTAACATCCATACCCGTCACCTCTTCCTCTTCACCTCTTCACCCGTCAAATTCTAAATACTGTTAAATTATCAACACCCTAAAAACCTATTTTTCAAGTAAAACTTGGAAAATTGGATTATTTTTGTAATTTTTTATTGGTAATTTTTGGACTTGGAAAATTTAAAACAATTTATTTTAATGATTTTAAATTATGAAACTTTTGGAAATAAAATGAAAAATTAAATTCAACTCTTAAAATTAAAAAGAGAGAAAAAAAATGAAAAACATAATAAAATAAAAATAATTCCCTGAAGGAATGAATACAAAATATTACAATAAAAAAATGGAACAAAGTTTAGTATACTTTTAAATCTAAAATTAACCAAATTTAGAGTAAATCTATGTACATGGACAAATACCTCTAAATCCGAAATACTAAGTTTAATTTTATGTTTAAAACGCCTTTTAATGTAACGTGATAAAATGTCTATTGTGATTTTAAATTATGCATTGTTTTACTTGAGCATCTGTGCTGGGAGCGTAAGAATGCTCTTTTCTAATAATCTTGTTACTTAAAATCTTTTTTTTTTTTGAGAAAATGCAGAAAAAATCAAAAAAAAAAACCAATAATTACATTTTTCAATAAAATTTAACAAAATCAGGGTTTTAATAAAAATGTGTTAGCTTAAATTTGGAGACGGCAGTTATCACTGCATGGAAATTTACATTCTGGTTAAAACAAAATTTAACCAAAGAACCAAGAATGAAATAAAACTAATGTACCATAATACTGTGTATATATATATAAGAGTTGGGCCACAAAATCAGGGTTTCAATATTTTGTTTACCAGCGGTTTGAGAGTGAGACGGATATGCTTTGATTAAAACACTCGAATCCGGCTTATTATGTACTAAAAAAAAAGCTAACATATTTTCCACTTTTTCAAATCTTATTTAGTAATAATAATTTTCAGCGAAAATACATAATTCGTTTCTGAAATGTATTTTGCCCGGAATTAAGAATGAATTTGTCCAAATGAATAACATTTTTTGGTGAAAGTTATTTTATGAAATTTTCTGAATTTCGATGATTCGCAATTTTGTAGATCCCGATTATTTAAGTCCTTAAAATCTTTTTTTTTTGGCACGTTAATTTCATGTTCTCATTTACATTGAATATTCTTCTTAGAATAAAAAAAAAGCAATTTCTTTTTGCTATTTCACTGGGTAGACAAAAAAAACTACTGATTCAATATATTAATTCAAACTGGTAGATTTTATTTTGCCTAATGTTGGTTTAATGTTTTACGATTCTTTTAATGTCTACTTATATGTTAAAAAGCGTCGTCAGTTTAATATTCAAACAAAGCAACTTTGTTTTTTGTTGGTCATTTGACTTTGAGTCCTTAATATAAAAAAACGGAAGTCTTCTTTCTTAATAGAGTTGAAAGATATAATCTGGTTTCCTAAAAGGATGCTTAGACAACAGAGGAAACGAATGGAGAAGATTTGTTTTTATATTAAAGATATGGGTCAACTTTGAGATACAAATCATGCAGTTCTTTCGGATCCTACTCCTAAATTAAATTTATACTTTTTTTTTTTGTCTTTAAATGTAATCATAGTAGGTCAAATAGCTTTATAAAAATTACTCTAAGGAATAATTAATGTTAATTGGAAAATCTTTGCCAACAAAACAAAAAAAGAAAATTTTGAAAAATTATAATACAAATTACAAATATTATAAATTTCTGCTTTTTTTTTTTTATTGTGGTATAAAAATATTTAAAATCTGAACAAAAAAGATAAACATTTTTTTTTTTAACTCTATTGAAAATCATCTTATTTTTAGATTTTGTCATATAATCCCTTAAGGATAACAAAGTTTTTAGTTAGAGTTGAAATAAAAATAAAAAACAATTAAAAATGGAACACTCTGATTTACTTTAAGGCAATAATTTAATTTCTTTTCTTTATTATAGAAAAAATTTTGAAGTATGTCCAATAAGAGATAAAAATATTTTTAAAGTAGAGATAATTATGAGATTAAAAGATAAACAGGATAAAGAGACAGGATAAATCTTCAACTCTTAACATTTTTGTTATATTAAAATTTTTTTTTTTTTTATCTTTTCTTATTTTTTTGTATTTGTGTTCTAAAAATATTTTCAGGTTTCTGGATCACAAATACATATTATACATATATACATAATATAAAAAAATTTTTCTTTTTATGGGAAAATAAACAAAATAAAGTTTTCACAGAATGATTTTATGATTATGAACTAAATACTTCCAGGATCTGGAATAAGGATTGAATAAGAAAAAAAATTAGGTGACCAGTTTTTTTTTTTTTTATCATATACCGTAGAGAATTTCTCCGTAAAATAAAATTATTTATCAAAAGGGGTGGGGTGTAATAAGGTCTAATGGAATAACGCGAAATTGCAGCATTAGTTATTATTACTCGTTCGAATTGGCAATGAGTTCTGATTGGCATTTTTTGAAATAATTAAGAAAATGAATTGTGGTTGTAATTTAACAATATTTTCTTCTTCATAATTTAATTCACAAATTGTAACTTATTTTTATTTTATGTATTATTTTAGGCATATTTTTATTGCCTTTTAGTGAGTTGAAATTGCACACACTCATAGAGAATTTGTGGTTTACTCCTCTATAATGATTAACGATGATTTCCAGCTACCCTCGCAAAAAAAATATATAAAATCCCTCCCATAATTCAGAAATTTGCACTTCTCCATCGAAAGAAGTTATAGGGGTCATTAGATGATATTTAATCGTTTTTATGTTATACTAGGAACATAAGGAAAATAGTAAACTCTAAAAGAACTGAAATTATAGAATCTAATTAGAAAATATGGTTCATAGATAAATTTAATAAGAAAATGTCAGTAGCATAAAAAATTATTATAAAAATGTTCGAACTAAGTATTAGAAATAATAATAAAGAAATATTAAAATAAATACCAAGTTCAAAAATAATGACCTAATTATTCAATTTCATAAACTAATTCTATCGGTATTTTGATTACCATTCATATCTTAATTTTCACTATATTTTCTGAACGGTCTCTGAGATATCTTTCTGTATGTTATTTTCAACTGTTTTTGGTTGTTTTACGGAATGTCACCAAGCTATTTCAATGTTTTTCTATTTTCTATTTGGACCTTTAATACATACAGTTATATTGATGTCATATACATCATATACGTGTGGAGGACACAATGTAAAAAAAGGTAATTCTAGAAATTGCAAATCAAGGATTAAGTTTTATGATTTTTTTAGGTTTAATTTTCTGTGAAAAAAATTATGTGAAATTAAGAGATATTCTCTCAAATGTAAACCCTATAAAAAAAGAAAAGCCAATAACACATCTAAAACCGTAATTGTCGAGGTATAATTTTCGTATTTTAACCTAAAAAAAATTTGTAGCAGATAACCTAGAAATATTGAAAAACTTTAAATATATGACCCCTTTTTGTAGCTCTAGTATATTAAAACAGACACCGGAATTAAAAATTTTGCAAAATATTGTGTCAAATTTAAATGTCAAATAGCAAAAATGTATGTTTACTTTATTTAATTATTTGTATGTATTTATGTTTTGATTTATCAAATTTAAGAAATTTTCTATCGTTTGGTGTTTTTTGTCAACTTTATGTAGCTGTAACTTTACAATGGGTACGGCTATATAAAAAAAGTTGTTTTACTGTCTCTGATATTACTGCGTCTTTATATACTGTATCTTAAACTTTTCCACTGTTACCATTTTGTAAAATATCTATTTTATATTATGAATTTCAGTTCTTTAATTCAAACGGTGGTTAAAGTTCGGACGCCGAACAAACCAAATTGAACTTTTAAGCTAATGTTTTTAATTTCTTTTAAAAATGTGCTAAAAGAAAAAGAAAATAAATTTAACACCATTAAAATATTATTATATTAGAGTAAAAAATAACTGTAAAAAAAAAAATTTTTTTATTAATAAATGTAACAATTCTAGTACTGGTAACAATGGCTGAAAATTTAACGTTTGGCTTTCATAGAACAAATTGCAATATTTATATTTAGTTGTATATAGTAACTTTACTTTATTTTTTTTCTTACTTTATAGCTTTTGTTTAATTTAGATTTTCTTTTAATTGTTTTTGTTCTAATTGTCAGATTTATTTAACGTAAATATTATTTTTATGGTTTGTAATTAAAAAAGAATTATTGTTAAAAAAAATTTTTTTTTTTTTTTTTTTATTAACTGAGTTTAAAAAAAAACAAAAAAAAAGTTGAAAAAAGACTGCAAAAAAATGTTTATATTTTTTTTTTGCAGATTAGTTGAAATTAAACTATATTGTAACATAAAGATATGTATCCTTTAAAAAGGGGATAGAAGAGACAAAATAAAAGAAAATTAATACGTTATAATAAAAGAAAAAGGACCTTGTTCTGATTTCTTTTACAAGTTGTTATTTTTTCTAAGTTTTCAAGATTTTGGTTTTCTTTTTTTTCTTTCTTTTTTTATTTGAACTCATTTTATTTATATTTGTTGTATAAAATCGTTTTTCTTTCCTGAAATTTAATATTATTATTTTTGTGTAAATGTAATTTTGAAAAAACTTATTTATACTATTTTAAATAAAAGATTGTCAGTGATAAGTGTTGGGATAAATTGAATAATAAATTCAAGAAAAATGTGAATTATTAGGTTTAGGTTGGATAAATTTTTAGATTGAATTAAGTATTAAACATTAGACCATAGTCCAAGATTTTGTATTTTAAGTTTTAGCAAATTATTAAAAGTTAATTTTACTAATTAGTGCCTTCCAGTATTGGCAAATAAATGTAAAATTCATGAAAACAACGATAAATGGTGTAGAAATTGTGGTTTTAAAAAACTGCAAAGAACTGTGAAAAAACTGTAAAATAATGTAAATTACTATGCACTTACAATGACTCTGTAAAAGAATTTACTATTTAAAAAATTTATATTACTATGACTATGTGAAAAAATATATATGTATATACAAAAATAATGTATAGTTACTTGAACTTTAACACTTCAAAAAAAGTTTTCCAAAACAGGATGTTTTGATAGCAGTCTTAAATCTCTATCTTTTTTAGGTTTTGCCCTCGTTTTAAAGTTAAATTTTTTAAATTTTTTTTATAAGTGTGTAAGAGCGTATAAAATACGCTGTAAACACTGAGGAAGTGTGGGTACGAATCCCACACACGTCGTAAGAGTTATTCCCCGTTACGTTATATTTACAGCCATGCCTGAAAAGGAAAGGCTGTGTGGCTGTTTCCTGTTCACATTTATATGGTTATATTTATAAAAATTGTTATTGTGACTGTAATTGTAATTATTAATGTGTTACTGAACTGATTTTAATTTGTTAAAGTGACTTTAACAATTTTTTAGTATGAGAAGTTGAGTTATAAGTAGTTTATTTTTCGGCTTATCTCCTGAACGGTAAAAGATAATTCAACGTATTGTATATCAAAATAAAGCTTGAGAAGAGGGCTATTAGAATATTTTAACACATAAAAGATAGAGATTTAAGACATTTAAGAAAGGTACTTTCTCATTCTAACAGAATCTTTTTTCAGAATGCCAAAATCTTGTTCGGAACAGAAGTTATGGGTTTTTTAATCAAACCAATGAAAACAGCCCAAATCTTCTTTAATGCCGTATAGTTCTAAAATATTGGACCCATAACTTAGCCCGCATAGAAAAGTTTTGTCGTCGCGGTATTTTCTACAGGGTGGTATACGTCAAGGCATTTACTTGCGAATCACCCTGTATAATAATATATTTTTATAAGAGTAGGTATGGCATTAACGTTGAACTAATTTCTGAGTTCTTTACGTTAACATTGTTCTGAGTTCTTTACTAACATTGTTCACACATTTCCTGCATTCTTCTAATATATTACTTGGTTATTTACAATATTTCTGTAAAATACTTGCCGCAATTTACTTTATCAACACTGGCATTTTTGTAATTGGAGGAAAAAAATTTGGTTCATAATTTTATTTTATGAAATGTTAATTTTTTTGCATTAAACGAGAGAGTCATTATGAAGCGGCACAAATCTAATTTTTGCCTATTTTTTCCGTGAATTTGTCTAATATGATAGTGTGATTTTGAATAATTTGAATCTGAGTATGAGTATTTTGGCCAAAATATTTCAATTTTGTCCTTCCTAAAATTCGGTTTAAGAGTTAATAAACAAAATTATTCTTTTCTTTTTCTTTAAGGATTAGCCAAATTTTAGCAAGAATTTTTTCGTGCATAGTTAGTGTATATTAATTTGACTAAATGGGGGAAAAAAATAAGATAATTGAGGAGGAGAATAAGATATTAGGTGGGAGGATGGTTGAAAGCCAAATTGAAAAGGAACATCAAAAGGTTCTTTTTAAATAATTTCAAATTTTAAAATCGTACATTGACGACCGAAAGGATAGAGTCATGTTCTACATTTTGGTAGTTCTCAGAACAAAGTTCTCTTATAGTTCTTTTAGTTATAGTTCTTTTATAACCGATTTTAAATCACATAGGAATTTCTACAGTGTAAAAATGAGAAAGTTCTTGTGGCCTTTCTTGTGTTTCGTTGGGATTGTTAAAGAGGAGGTATTATTAATTGCAATTCAATAGAACAAGTATAGTCATTATCTACATGATATCTGATGATATATAAAAGAAGTATTATATATATTAAAAGAAGTAAGAACTACTTGAACATGAAGGATCAAGAACTATTAAAAATATTAAAAATATATTTTCTTTCATTAAGAACAAATGAAAAAAAAAAAATCATCCATACAACAAAAGATGTTCTTCAGGCACTTAAAGTTTAAAAATATCTGACAAATTATAATATTACTATAGAATTTTTCATTTATCTATAGACCTATAGTATAATATATGAAAAAAAGACTGATTTGTGAAAAAGATCAATTTTTTTTTTTATGTTAATCATATCTTTTGAATGCCACCTCTAACAAAAATTTCGAATAAAACATGAATTTCTAAAATTCTTATTTATTTTTCACCTGAATAACTTAAGTAAAAAGAATTTTTTAAGTTATATTTTTATCGTGTATAAATTTTGATCATATTTGACCCGATGAGTATTTATTTTTTTTTTTTTGTAAATAAGAGAAAAAATATTTTTCCATTTTATCATGGATTTGGAACAAAATAATAAAAATCGTTAAGCTTATGATCATATCCTTTGTGTACCCTACCACTATATTTTTAATGCAAATTTTTTTTTTGTATTTCCTTAAAAATTTATATATATACGAATAATTTTTTCCTCTTTTTATTTATTTTCATTTATTCATAAATTATTTATATGATTCAGTTAAGGTTCGAAATATGTATGTACATCCTTTTTAAAAAAAATTTAACTTTAATTTGCATAAGAATTTTCAAATTAGTTTCTTCATCCTCAGTTAAAGTTTGAAATATGTCTGTCCTTTTTAAAATATTTTTAATTTGAAGTTTCGTATTGAAGTGGAAATTTTAAAATTGCTCAAATTTCAAAAGTTTTTTCTACAACTTCTTAAGTTTTAAAATAAAAAGATCGATAAAAGGAAGATTTTTAAAATTGAAAATTCACCGTTTTGTCTAATCTTTATGGACAACGGGTTATTATCAAATGACTGTATTTCATTTGACTAAATTTCATTTGTAGCTCTAAAATCCTCCTTAATCATATGTTTTATACTCATAGTATGCAGTCTACTGCTTCCAAACGTTGCTAAACTAATTATTGAAACTCTGATTTTATAACCAACTCTAAAATGCCCCTAATTATATATTTTGCATACAGTCAAATAAAATATTGTCAAATAGCACTATTTACAGATTTTTTCGGGGTTAGATTTTTCTAGAAGTATAAGAAATAAATTTCAGACTTTTACTGTAACATATATATTATATGAATATTAAATAAGTATATAAGTTGATATATATGTTCATATGTACATATTTATATTTTATAATATATGAATAAATAATATAAAAAAGAAATTACCAGATACTCTGAACTTAATCAGAAAACTTTTTTACTGTAATTTTCTTGTTTATGTTTTGTTCCCTGTTTTTTTTTTTTTTTTTTTTTTTCTTTTCTTTCTATTTATAATATTATCTTCTTATTATTCCTGATTTTCTTTACAGAATTTGATGTTAAAAGTTGGTACAATGACATTTTTAAGCAGTTTTTAAGTATATTTAAGAGAAAAACAAACATATATATATTTATATATGTATATATATATATATATAAATGATTATTATTAAAAGAAAAGAATGGAAATTATTTTGTCATGCAACCTAAATAACTTGTCAAAATATTAAAATAAAAAAAAAAAAAAAATTTATCTCTCGTCTTTTATTTTTTAAAATTTTTATTTCTGTAATATTCCTGTTTTTTGTTTTCTCCTTCCTGTTTTTATTTACGTATTTTTATTTTTTTTTTTATTTTTTTTGCTAATTATTATCCCCGGCTTTCATTCATTTTTTATTTAACTTTTTTTTTTTTGTTCTTAACAGTTTAAGTAGAAAAAAAGGATAAAAAAAAAAGTTAGAATGATATTTGGTAGAATAAAATTTGCATTAAATATTATTTTGTATTATTTTATAAAAAAAAAAAACAAAATATATAACAAAACAATGGTTTAGAATTGTAAAAATAAGAATAAAATATGGGTTATTAAAAAAGATTTACCAGATTATTAAAATGTAGATTAGAAGAATATGATATAACATTACAATGTATGTATTGTTTTTAATAAGAGGAGTAAATAAATCATCCTAAAAATATGCAACAAAATATTTGACATGTTGTATATTTTATTAAATTGTGGGGCCTCTGTTGTCTATTGGTTAAGGACGTGGTTTATTAACCGAGGGAGTCCAGGTTGAAATCCTGCACAGGTAGAAAGTTTTATTAATTGAAAATAAATCCCCTTTGCTACCAAATATAGTGTAAATTTAAAATATATAATATAAACAAAATAAATAATATTAGTGTATAATTTAATAAGGGGCTTCGGTGGCCTAGTGGGTAGGCGCGTGGTGTATTAACCGAAGAAGTGTGGGTTCGATCCCTGCACAGGTCGTAAGTGTTTTTTTCTTTACATACCCCCTTACGACCAAATATAATGTAAATATATAGTATATAATATTAGTATATAATTTAATAATAGTATAAAAACCTATAATGGCCTTAGTAGCCGATGGTTCAATAATATTACATTACATTTATGTATGTAATATTAATATAAATAAATAAATAAATTTAATAATAGTATTCGACCTATAATGGTTGTAATATTGCGTTGTAATATTAACGACCCGATGATTTTGTAATATTGCAATATCCTGTGTGATTTGTAATATTAATATAAATAAATAAATAAAATGTCTGATATAAAGTTATTAGGATCTTAACTGTGTTTATTCTAAATTTTTTTTTAAACAAAAGGGCTTAAGGTTGTGTTATAGAAGTGGTTTTTAATTTTTTTTTTTAAATATGTAAATGTTATCAATATTATAATTTATATTGCTGAAAATCTTTTATGCAATTCCTTTTTTATTTAATACCTATAATTTAAGTTTAAGAGCATTAGTATTCGATTTTTCCACCTTTTTTATCAATTTTTGTTTCATACCAGATAACAATTAAGAAATTCCTTTGGAATATTTAAGTATTCAACTTAAATTTCTGTTAAAAATTATCTTTAAATTCCTATTTAGAAAGAAATTATTTATTTCTTTAAAAATAATATTTTAATACAAAAAAAAAAAAATAATTCGAAGAAAATTATACTTTCCAGGAATTAAATTTTTTCAATATTTTATTTCATAAGAAAACTTTCGTAATCCAACTAGTTAGTTTTTCTTAGAATATTGTTAAAGCATTAGTGATTGAAGTTGACATTCTCATGAACATACATTTTTATATGTATTTATATGTATTCTCATGAACATATTTTTGTATGTATTTCGTCTGGTATTAAGTTAAAAAGTGAGAAATTTTCTTGTAATTGTTTATTTTTCAAAGAAAATTAATTTTATGAGATTGTTTTTTAATTTTTTGTTTAATTTAACCAGCACTATAATTGTTTTTCTACTATTTATCATTCATGTTTCCATTTATCGTTCTTTGTTTTATTATACACATAGTCCTTATATATACATATATAATCCTTGTTATGTATATATGATGTTTTTGAAAATGACCAGAGTGCAAATGTAGAACTATTTCTATGTTACATTATGCTGTAATTAGACTACAAAGTCAATGCATTTGCATAAAATTCCATATGTTATAGGAAAATGTAATGTTTAATTGCAAGGTGATTGTAGAGATGGATTTATTATGTAAATTGAAGTCAATAATTTGCTATTATATCCTAAAATTTTGATTTTTAAAATTTTTTGTATATTTCGTAAGATCTGACTGATAGAATTCGAAATCTGACTGATAGGACAAATCATTATTGGAAGAGAAATTGTTTTTTTTCCTTAAATTGATTAGTTATATAGGATACATACCTTTTATACCTATAAAATTTGTATTTTTTTTTACCAATCGAAAACATTAATATCATGATTGAAAGTAATTGAATTTGAAAATCGGATTTTATTTGAAACCAATAAAATTCCGTAATTGGTAAATAAAAAGAAAATTTTGAAATTCTATTTTAAATTAATTTTTGTTTTTTGTAAAATGTTACAAAGAGTTGTCTAGAAGAGGTTTTATTATTCTTTTTTTTAAAATTGAATTCTTCTAAGTATTTGTAATTTATTTTAAGAATTTAAAAAACAAAAAAAGATTCATTATGAATTTTTGTAATAGGAATATTTGATTACTATAGGTAGGAAATACTTTATGTTTTTTTTTTTTGGTTTTTGGAGAAATTTTCTAAAGAATGTATTGCAAAAGGAAATTTTAAAGAACTATTTTGTATTATATTTAAAAAAAAATGTAATCATATTGAAAATCGTCTTAAAAATATGTAACAAATTTATTATTAAAATCATTTTTGAATGAAAATGATGATTGAAAATGTATGAAAATTTAAAAATTTTCGAAAAAATTCTTTTTAAACAAATTGATATAACAATTTTTCTTTTTTATTTAATTTAAAAATAATTGTCTTATTAAAAAATAAAAAATGATGATTATATAATAAAATAAATAAAATTAATTGTACTTATACTATTACGTTATTTATTTATTCAACATTTTTAACATTTCAAATATATAATATATAAATAAATATAGAACACCGGAACTTAATAGTCATCGAGTGTAACAATAATATGATGAAAGTGTAATTAATTTTCTTTATCACGATTTTTCTCAGTATTTATAAAACACTGAACTGCATTTTCATAATAAATAAAATGTAAAGTAAAATAATGAAAACACTATTATTTCAATTCTTTACACTATAACATACATATTTAATTATTGAAGTATAGTTAAACATTGTTAAATGTGTCAGAGCGATTTAGGTTTGTAATAGATTATTATATTAAATCCTTTTTTTTTTTTTTTCTTTAAGTTTTAAGGGATAATCTTAAATTAAATAAATATATGTGTTCTACTTGAAAATAGAATAAACATGAATTGAAATACTCAAATAATAGCTATTATATTCTGAATGTAATAAATTTTAGATCATATTATATATTGTTAAAAAAAAAATGTCAATATAATTTTAAAATACATTCAATATGAATTTCGTTTAGTCGAAAATATGTAATACAATCTATCAATCAATTGATCAAAATTTGAAGGATTTGTTTTTATTTAATTTTCATTTTCATTTTTTTTTTTTATTTATTTTTAGTATCTAAAATTAAATAGTCAATAATCCAACCCAATAAAGTAATATTTGCGAATAAAAAAGAAAAAGAATAATATTAATAATAATATAAAAACAATAAAATCGATTCTGTAAACATGTATAACATGAAAATGAAATTTAAATAAAATTTATTCTTGATGTCAGCCAGCATATTGCAAACCTAATCGAATATTCTGATAAAATCGATTTTGTTTTCTCTATATATATATACATTATTTATTTATTTAATTTTTCTATTTTGGCACATGATCAAAATATTTTTGTAAAATTAAAGTTAATTTTAAAATTTAATATTTTTTAGTTTATCTGACTGTTTTAATTTTTATTTCTAGATTAAAATTGTTTTTTTTTAAATGATAAAAATAAATTATTAACTTTTCAAAATATTAAGGACATAAAAGGCCTAAAATTATGCAATTTTCTTTTATTATAATTTTTTCCTAATTTTTCCTTATATTTACATTGAGAATTGGAGGGTGGTAAGTTGTTAAGTACGTCGTTTATTAACTGAAGGAGTGCGGGCTCAAAACTGTACAAGTAGCAATTGATTTTTGTAATTGAAATCAAATCGCCTTTTTGCAACCAAATAGAATGTAAAATGTATAATATTATATTTAACATAATTTATTAATTTATTAATTATAAATCTCGAGCACATAATGGCCCTAGCAGCCAATGACTCTACTAATATTAATGTAATTTATTATATAATATTAGAAATAAATCTTAACAGTTTATTATATTTTATAACATATGCTGATAAACTACATAATTATTTATGCCGCCGGCAATAAAGCGTCGTAAATAATAACAAAAGTTCAGAAACAGTTAAACCATACATTAAAAAGTTACAGCAACATTAAAAAGTTTTGGAAAATTTAGTAAAAGGGGGCAAAAGCTTAATGACCAAAAAACTTTTTTATAATAAAATAATCGATAAAAAAGTGAAAGTTTTATCATATCAATTAGGCCTATTATCTACACAAAATACCTAAAACAACCTGAAACAAAGCCGAAAATCTAACAAATGATTAAAATTGTTTTCTATAAAAGCTTTTCAAAACAAAAACAAAAATTCGCACGTAATATTTTTCAAAATGATATATAAACTATATACATAAATTAACGGTACTTTTAAGGTTAAGTTTTTTAATTAACAGAATAAATATTAAATTTTGTAAGTTTTGTTTTCTACATGCAAATCCTGCACAGGTAGCAACAATTTTTTTTAAAGGGTTGATGGAAAACATTGAAAATCACATGGAGACAAATATTGTACTTTAACCAATTAAAATCAGTCCCCTTTAAAACCAAACTTTTGGGTTGGACTTATGATGCAAATTTACAGTTTGGTCTTAGGGATTATAATGCGAGAAGGAAGCTTTGGCGGTGAGATTTTACTGAAAAAGTATAATATTTCTTAACAAATCCCGCTTGCTTCCAAATATATAATGTACATTTATAAAATTATTATATTAATTAATTATAGCATTTAAACTATATATTAGCCTTAGTAGCCGATAGTTTAATAATATTGCATTTATCCTATATGTGATTTATAATTTTAATATAAATAAATGAAATAAATTTACATCAGCGAAAAAATAATAAAAAATATTTTAAAAAATACAAAATTTAATTTGAATAAATTGTATAGGTTTTTGTCCTTCAATTTCTTTTATAATATATACAATATAACAGTTGTTTTAATAATATACGTAGTAAATTTTCCAAGGAAATCTGTTCTGAATCAATTCTTTATATTTTTCATAATCAATTTTCATGGTTTTTTTGTTTTTTTTTTTTTATGTTAAAAAGTGTTTGCTAACTAAAAAACTATTGAAACTTTCATCAAATGTAAAATTTTTTTTTTTCTTTCATACATACATATTTATTTAAACCTATGTTTAAATCTATAATTAAATTTACCAATGAAAAATATATATTGTATTTGTATAGGTAAATATTCAAAAAGAAAAATTGAAATAAATTTTTTTTTTTCATTTGGTAACGTCAAATGTCAAAAGTGTCACGAACTTAATTTCCGTTGTGAATTTAATCGTGAAATAAGAGCATAGAAAATTAAAAGTGAAAAAAAAAAAAACAAAATAAAAATTAAATTTATTCATTTTATGTTCATTTTTGTTCATTTTTGTTGAAATTTATTATATATTAAAATAATAAATATATAAAATACATAATTAATACAGTTCTTAGTAATCATCCTGAAAAAATGAAAAAAAAAAAAAGAAAGGAAAAAGAAAATCAAACATCGTCATTTCATTTGACAATTTAAAATATTCTTTTTTTTTTTTTGTTTATAAATTTTGTGGATTTGAGTATATGGTAACACCTTTTTTTTTTTTTACTTCTTTTAATATTTATATCGATCCATTACATTAGAAATGACCTCGTCTCGGCACACCTTTTTTCTAATTATATTTACCGTATATAAACGTACCGTATATATTTTTTTAACTAAGTAATATTTATTTTTTCGCAAAATAATAAAAAACAAAAGTAACTTTTTGATTTTTTTTTTTGTCGTTATTTTTAAGAAAAAAAGAAAACAAAAATAAATTTTTGCTTTGTTTGTGTCAGATACTTGTGACACAGTCGTTATAAAGTTAAAAAATGTTTGCTTATCAAAGATGAAAAGTTTGTTAACACGCACTTTTTCTAACTATACAATTTAGTTTTAATCTTTGTAATGCTAAATTAAAACTTTATTAAAACAGAAAAGTAAAAACAATTGTTCTTTTTTATTTTAATGTGAAAATATAGAGAAAATTACTAAATTTTGAAGAATAAAATGTGTATAAAATAATTTAAAAAAAAAAACGAATTTAGAGTAAAATAAAAAAACATTATGCTTAATTAAAAATGCAAAAAACAAAAAAAACAAAAGTTGCTATAGAGATATATATAAAAAAAAACTGAAAATTTAACAGGTTGAAAACACTGCGTTCATTAAAAAATTGTAGAAAATCAAGAGACACTTTCTTTAATTTGAAAGAAATCCTCTAAAATTAAAAAAAATATGCTAACACATATAAAATTATAAGGCTGAAGCTTTAATATTTTTTGACAGATGTCTTAAAATAGCAACATTTTCAATTTTTGATCGTTAATAGCTCTTAGACAGAACAAGATACAAAAAGTATTTTTAAGATATTTTATACTTAAAAATTAAGATCTTTCAAAAATTCAAAAGTTTATCTAGAAGCGTTGCTAATATAATATTTGCAAAATTTTTTTTTCACATAACGGTAAATTTAAATAGTAAATTGTAAAAAAATATCCTGTTATTGATTTATAAAGTCAAAAAAGGGGTCGAGTTATTTGACGTCTCTAGATTGTAAAAATTTAGAGCAAAATTTGATATAAAAACATTTGAAAATAAGCCTTTTTTCTAACTTTTCTTAATCTTATATAACTGCGAAAAATCATTAACACAGATAAAAATATAATATTAGAGCTTCAATTTGTATGTCTTACTTAAACAGGGGGTGGTACAAAAACATCTTTTAATGTAACATATATGCTTAATGCTTATATTCGGATATAATATATATATATGATCTTCCTTTCGAATATTTGAAGGAAGTAAAATCTTCCAAAATTATGTGTAATTTTGGGATATATAACAGTTGGCCTAAATCCATTTCGCCTAATGCCATTTGGTAAAAAAGACTTATTGCAAAGTGCCCTTCCAATAAGACTTTTAACAAAAGTTATACTTCGCAAAAAGACTTTTAACAACCTTTTTTCATGATATATATTTATTAAAGAAAATATAGCATTAATATTTCTGTACATATATATATAATATGTTAAATGAAAAAGCAAAATATGTCTAAATAATAATACTTGCGTTAAAAACAAGTTTATATGTATATTTTATATCAAATTTTTGTATACATATATCCATAATATTTAATTAGGGTCTTCAAAAAAAATATGGACAAAATAAAAAAGTTTTCTTGAAATGAGAAAAATGTTGGCCTTAAGTTTTTTATCACACAATTCCATTCCGCAATATTATGACAAACTATTAAAAGAAAGTGGACGTTGCAAAAGACGTTGTAAAAGAGTGGTGAGATATATTTTTGGAAAACAATTTCGTAAAATGTAAAAATTAATAACAACTGAATTTTAAAGTCAAAAATTAATTACAAATTTTATTATTTAATTGTATACATTATTCCTTACAAGAAAAAAATTATTAAAAGAATTACATGTGAGACATGGAATTTAGTCACAAACTTTATATCCATCATAATTCTGTTATATACATATACATATATAAAGGTTTTGCTAGAAAATCCAAATTTCCAAATCCAAACTTTCAAAATTCAAATATTTAAATCCAAACTTTCAAAATCCAAATGAATCAAAGTCCAAACTTTCGAAATCCAAATGCGTTAAAATCCAAACTTCTAAAATCCAAACATGTATAATCAAAATAATAAACAAAATAAATATGGAACTCATACAAGCATACTCTAGAAAAAGGTATAATTCTGATTTTGAAACCAACTCTAAAATCCCTCTTAATTATTTTTCTTATATAAATATTTGTGCTACAAAGTTTTTAAAATAGTAGGGACTATCACCCCCAAACACCCCGTAAAACAATTATTGAAACCCTGATTTTGTAACCAACTCTTAAATTCATCCTAATTCATATATTATAATATTCTGGAATAAGCAAATAATCCTGATTTTGCAACCGACTCAAAACCCTTCCTAATTAATATAAATACATATATATTTTGGAAAAAGCGTATAATCATGATTTTGTAACTTTAAAATCCGTCCGAACTCAAGCACATATTATATCCTGGAAAAAGTGTATAAATTTGATTTTGCAACCGACTCAAAAGTCCATTCTAATGGAAAATCTAAAATACATTTGGTGCATTTGGATTTTGAAAATTTGGGTTTTGATGCATTTGGATTTTAAAAATTTGATGCATTTGCTTTTCGCGAATTCGGCTTGCTCTTTTATTTGGATTTTGACGAAATTGGAATTTTTTTTTTGGATTGTAAGCTTGATCCATATATTGATCCAACTCTAATCTCGCTCCTAATTACATTTTCTACATATATATTTCAACTACACAACTTTTAAAATAGGTTAAATTGCTGCCACCCGAAAAAAAATTTCCTCTCAGCAGAATCTTAGATACACACATTTAAAAATATTACCTTCTCAAACTTTGAAGAGCTATTATATCTCCGTATATCAACATAAAAAAAGTTGATCTACATTATTTTTTTTAGGAAACCTATCTATGATTAAAATTTCATTATTCTATCTTAAATGGTGTAGAATTTTGGTAAAAATATGGATGAATAGAAAAAGTGCAACTAATAAGTACATTTTTCAATTTTTTTTTTTTAATGCTTAAAGAAGTTCTATTCTGCTTAAATAAATTTAACTAAACTTTAAGGGATTCATTATATTTTTCACAATTTTAATTAAAATATAAAATATTTCTTAAACACAAAATTATTAGTTGTATTTTAAAACAAAAAAAAAAAAAACATTTAACTTATAAAAATAACTTCATCCATACACTTGTTTTTTAGCACATTTCTTATCTTTAAGATAGTTTTTAATTAAAATATAAAATAAAATTATATGTTATTTACTGATCTTGTTATAATGTTTTTTTTTTTTTTGCAAAATTTATGTTAAAAACAAATAACACAAGATAAATTTATCAAATAACTAATTTAAATATCTTGCAAAACTTTAATAACATAAAATATATTATGACCTTTTTATGTTCTTCACTTATTTATTTTTCTTGTTTCTGATTGCAATAATTTTTTCATAAATATAAAATATATAAACTCATATATATATATATATATATATATATTTTTTTTATGTATAAGATCAGAGCTTGAGGGTGCTGTGCTGTTCATCAAATTTTTTTATTTTAATATTATTTATGGGTAAAAGATAAAAGTGAGCAAAAAAAAAAACTTATCCATTATTCATTATCTAAAATATTGTCCCCAATTACTATGAAATATATTTTCAAATAAATTTCAAGAGTATTAAATAGATGTGACCATAATTTATCCTGCATTTGTTAAGGTGGCAATTATAATAATTTTTATGATTTTTTGTTTTAAAACAAATACAAATCCATTTCCACTTAATCCTTTCAGTATAAATCTTGTATTGACGTCAAAAAAAATGATTTTTAGCACATTTCCAAAAAAATTTTGAAAAAATGTGCTTATTAGTTTCACTCTGTCCGTCCGTCCGTCCGTCCGTCCGTCCGTCCGTCCGTCTGTTTACAAAACTTCTACACCGTTAAAGATAGAGAAAAAAAATTTTAACCATAGGTAGGTCTTATAAAAAAAATAATTTTGTGGAACAACTTTTTCATGTAGCCCCCCCCATTACGGAGCTACACCCCCTCAAACTTTGAAAAAGCCCTATTTTTAAATGCATATATCTTATGTTCTGCTTAAGATTTTTTCAATCTGAAAACGTCATTCGACAGGTATTGCTTTTATCTTTGTAAATTAATATCAAAATTATACAATTTTTTTAAATTTAGTATTTAAATTTACCGTTATGTGAAAACCAAATTTTGCATGATTTTTCTACTTTCATAACTCCGGCACGCTTCTAGATACAAGCTTGAAATTTTGAGGCAAGAAAGAACTTTTAGAATTAGTATAAGTTTCCTCAGAAAATTTTTTCGGACCACCCCCTGTTTATGAGCTATTAGGGCTTAAAAATTGAAAATTTGCTATTTTTAAACACCTGTAACTTAGGAACCTGCACACATTTTACTTCTGCAAGATGTAAAAATTAAAGCTACAATAATATATTTTTACGTGTGTGAAAGGTTTATTTTAGTTGTAAAGGGTTCCAAAGCTGCAGCTCTTCAAAATTGTAAAAAAGCTCCATTTTCAGATGTATATATCTCGGGCTTTGCGTAATAGTTTTGCAATCTAAAACCGGTAGAAGATCGAAAATTTTATTATCTATATAAAACAATATCAAAATTATGTAATATTTTGTAATTTACGATTTAAATTTACCGTTATGTGAAAACCACATTTTGCATGAAATTTCTTTTTTCATAACTCCGGCACCCCTTTAGATAGGAACCTGAAATTTTGAGACAAGAAAGAACTTTTAGAATTAGTATAAGTTTCCTCAGAAAATTTTTTGGTAACGCCCCCTCTTTAAGAGTTATTACGCCTCAAAAATTGAAAATTTGCTATTTTTAGACACCTGTAACTTAGGCACCTGTAAAAACTTTTCTTCGGCAAGACATAAAAATTAAAGCTTCAATAATATATTTTTACGTGTGTTAACAGCATTTCTTAGTTATATAGGATTCCGGAGTTACGGCCCCTCAAAATCTCAAAAATGTCCTATTTTCAAGTTTTTTCTTATTACATGAAATTTTCAAATTTTTGTGTAAGTCACACTTCTAAACAATTTGTATTGAGTTTTGGAAATGTGCGCTTTTAAAAACCGTTGGTTTACATTCTACCTTGTTTTCTTTTTGTTTGTTTTTTTCTATCATGGTTTTTTGACAACAAAATAAGAATAAAAGAAAAATAAAAAATAAAAATCATTGATTAGAACTGAAATTCAGTTTATATGTATGTACATATTTATTTACATATTGAAAGTAATTATGGAAATGACAATTTCAATTTAACTTGTGTTCTACTTTCAAAAAAAAAAAAATGAAACAAACAAAAATGTCTTAGATTAATTTTTTTTATTTTTTGTTTCTGATCCTTTTATATCCGTTATTCATACTTTCTATTTCAGTAGTTTTTTTTTTTTTTTTTTTGTAGTAACAAAATTTATCACCTTTCTTCTTTCATTTAATTTTTTGTTACTTTTTTCTGGTCGACATTCTGTCGTATATTCTCTTACAATGTGTATTATAAAGTGAATCGTCAATTCATCCATTATTAAAAAGATAAATTAACATAGAACCGAAATGCTTTATACCTTTATTATATGAATATAATATATATATATAAAAGGTATAATATGATATATATATGTACATATATAATAAATTTTTTATAACAAAGTATCAATTCAAGTTTTATTATAATAAATTTTACAAATAGAAGAGAAGCTATGAAATTATTTACAAAATGGTATATAGTATATGGTGAACAACAACATCCCAATTTAAAGAAACTAAAAAAGTTTAGTACATAACATGTACGTACATTACTATATTTTTACACATGTACATGTGTATATAAATATATTTACACTTAAAAGAAAAAAAAAGGAAAAACAAAACAAAAGTATTGAATGAAGACATGAAGTTTTATTGGGTTGTAGTTAAGAAATGATTTACATTTTATTTTTTCCTTATATTCTTATTTTTTCCTTTTGTTTTTTTTTTTATTTTCTTTTATATAAAATTATAGTAAATAAATAGGAATATTTATCGTTAACAGAA